>JAQOOD010000003.1:48775472-48928899 GCA_029633175.1 Citrus glauca
AACCTTGAAGGACTTATTATTATTCGGCACCCGGCTTGTTTTGTTTTGGACCCCATATGTATAACTCCTGTTTTAGTTCTTTTATTTATTTTACCATTTAGAATTTAGATAAGGACTTATGCAGTTATGCCTATAAAGTTGTGCTACAATTATATAGTTGAAGTACAAAATTTCCTTCTGAAAAAATACGACAAAGTCTTATATAAATCGTTACATTATATATTAATTTATAAAGAAAACAAGTAATGTATGTTGCCATTTACATTATTTGGAATATATATTTTAACTGTCGACTTTGTATAGAGATAGTTACTTAGTATAAAATACACATCTTTAACATTATTGTTCTAAACAATATTTCTCTGCCCACTTAATGTTTAATTTTAGCTATTATGGTTATTTTTATTGTTTGTTTGCCTATTGCGTGGTAGAAAATATTTTAAAATTTTGATATTTCTGAAAAATATTCAACAAACATAATATGGAGAATCCAATCATTCCAATATATTTTGGTAATATTTTTTAAAAGCCAAATTGAAAAAAAAAAAAGAAAAGAAAAGAAAGAGAAAAGGGGAGGATATGTGTAAGTCCATAGCTTGGAGTCAGTCATCGGCTAAGCCCATGGGCTTTAGCGAGTCTATCCAGTCCAATCATGCTTCCAAGATGTGCCCGTGGGGCTGCGCTGTCGCTTTGCAAAATTCACAAGCGCCTTCCATTTCACAGCTTCGGGCGGGGATACATTACATATGCAGAGGAAAGCGTGGAGAAGAGAGATCAGAGAGAGTTCATAGGTAGAGAGACGGAGACAGGGAGAAAAGAATGGCGTTAGAGCAAACGCTCGTATCAACAAGAAACTTTGTCTTTTCGGTTACGGTTCGAAGAAAATCTCCAAATAACATTCAAATTCCCGCTCTGTCCGCATCCCAAAATCCTCTAAGCAAGCAAGCTTGGTTTATTAGTCACCGGCAGCCCTTGAAATTGAGATTGAGATGCTCACTTGATTACAAAGACCATCAGTACGGTAATCGAGTGTCTTACCCAAAGCCGCCAGAGATTCCGTGGGACAAGGAACTCACTAACACCGTACACCTCATTGGCGTCGTTGGGACCCCCATTGAAACAAAGCACCTCCCCTCCGGTAAAGTTCTCGCCTGGACCCGTCTCGCCGTCAGAAAATCTGCCACGCAAACTAGCTGGTATTTTGACTCATAAACTTCAGTATACACAATTTATTATTTAAGTTAATTGTCTTGTTACTTATAACTTAGCTATTATTGTTTATTTTGATAAAGATAAAGAAAAAAATTATAAAAATTTTATAAATAAATTGGATATATTTTGTGAGGTTAAAATCATCAGTAACTTTGCAATTCTGTGAGTATTTTCCTTATCCTTATCCTCCAATTGCTTAATAAACGGGGGTGCCAAGTTAATAGCATTACCTTGGTGTAAACTTAGAAAGATCGAGAGAGATAGAGAGAGAGAGAGAGAGGTTCCTTTAAGCAGGTCGAATGAGAAAATGGTGGAAAGGAGGCAACCGATTCATGACTTTGAACGACGCTGTGTAGACTGGCTGGCATTTTGCTTTGTAGAAAGTCAGATTCTCCTGCTCACTTTTTCTTTCTGATGCAACATTATTTGCTTCCTCATTTGATGACTAATTTAACATTTACTCACTTGTGCAATTGAACTGTTACATGTATTTGTTAGTTTGCTTCCTGTTCTGTGAAGATACATCTACTTGAATGCTTTAGCAGCAAGCCATACTGTTATCCGTTTACTTCCTGTTCTGTGAAGATACATCGACTTGAATGCTTTATCAGTAAGCCATACTGCTATCCTCTTTCTGGAGTAATAATTTTAAACTTTTCTAGGATTAATTTGACCTTCTGGGATGAGCTGGCACATGTTGCATCTCAGCATGTAGAGAAAGGCCAGCAAATATATATCTCTGGCCGGCTGGTTTCAGATGTGGTTGAAAGTGGTGATGGACAACAGCAGACATACTATAAGGTTTTGTTTATAGCATTTTCTTCTTTCATATTATTGTAAGTACTGGATTGTCTGAGTAGATTATGATGGTTCTGATTTTTTGCAGGTAGTTGTTCAGCAACTAAATTTTGTTGAGAGGAGCTCACCATCAATGTCCTCTTATGATAGTGAATCTAACTTTATGACTGCAGGCAAGTCATATCTTAACAAATAAATATAGTTTTGAAAAGATCAAAATGATTCTTAAACCAATTTCCTTTCAGGTAAAAAATACGCCAATAGTTCTGGAAATAACATGGGTTCTACTGAAGAGCTATGGCAAGCCTTTTTTGCTAGTCCAAATGAGTGGTGGGATAATAGGAAAAACAAGGTATTCTTTTTGGTTGCTTCATGAACTTGATATGTTTGTGTGTTCTTTATTTTCGATTGTGGGGTGGCTTATGCTTTTCAAATTTAGCTAGTGGCAGAGTTAGGTTTGAGTTTAGGTTAATTTTACTAATTAGAATGGTATTTGTGTTCCAAGATTCCTGGGTAGGATGTTTGCATTTGTTTTGGCTGTTTGTCTACTCGTGCATGGAACTGTAAAATGTGGAGTGAAGAATAGATAATGTATGTACTGCATTAGTCAGTGTCCATCCACATTGAGGTTATTGATCAACCTTTTGATTTATTAGAAATTTGGGTACCTGAATAGAATAAATGGTACTGGTTATGGATCAGTTTAGAATTAGCATGCCAATTACTATAATTCATAATAATAAATTAAACCAATCAAAGAGTACTAAAATGCTCTGATATTGTAGGTTTTCAAATGCATTATGTGCATTCTTGAAATTAGCTGTTAACCTGCAGCTTGTTCTTAAAATCTTTATTTGCGAATGTTGATTGAATTTCTTTTTATTATTTACAGAAAAACCCAAAATATCCAGATTTCAAGCACAAGGATACTGGAGAAGCTTTGTGGGTAGAAGGCAGGTACAATCCAGGCTGGGTTAAATCCCAGCTGGCAATTCTGGATACAAGGATGGGTTCACTTCACGGTGAAGACTCCAGGACACATGTAGGTTTTATGTCTGCTGATGAATTGATGTCTTTCTGATAGCTCATAATTGCAAATTGCTCAACATTGTGCCATTGTTCCCAAGTAATTTTCTAGATCAGATTTTTTCATGGAATTATTTTCAATTTTGTTAACAGGTCTCTGTTTGTATAGTTTATAGTGTGACAATTACATGGTTTGCAAACCTTAACCTTATGTTTGACTCGCTACAAGTGATTTTTCTGGGTTTGTATGTTTGTTTTAGAAGTAATTAATGTTCCTTACTCTTTTTTTTTTCCAATTTCTTATTGCCTCTCCTCTCGTCTAACTTACAAGGCCCAACACAATAATCTCTCTTATGCTTCCACTGCCTGAAATTCAATGGTTTTGATTAATTGGGGAATGACTGTAAGCCATCTGAAGAGATGGATTTGACAGAAATCATTGAAATTCTTAGCCTGAATTTGATGAGATCTGAACTGAATCTAATTCTTGCACCGGGACCCTAGTCTAGATATAGCAGGTCCATTCCCAAACGGTTACTTGATGGCCTACTTCAGCCTCAAGTATCAACAGTTAAAACTGGAATCGATCTGGCTTCACTTGCATTGCTGGCTAAGGCTACTGCTTGAAAAATGCTTGAGACTGAATTTTACCCACATGCTTTATATCGTCTCAACAATCACCTGTAATCATTTTACTTTTATGGGTTATTAATCGGAATCAATTTATATTATACCGTTAAATTTATCAAAATATATTTCTTCTTTGGGTTATTAATTGGAATCAATTTCCAGCATTTGCTGTTCTTCTGTTATTTAATTTAGATTCTCATCCATTGATGAAACAAAGACACCATCTCTAACAATTTACTGATTTTTATCTCATTGAAATTGTGTAATAATTGATTATTATCTAGCTTAAATTTTTTGGTTGCTTTATAGGTATCTGTGATATCATATCACAGCCTCCTTGTAAACGTGTAAGCAAATAAATCAAAAGAATACAAATCCCGAATTTCATTCAGATGGTTTCTTATGACACAGCCCGTCAAACCAGTTTAGCTCTTACTGAATCATGCAATATTGCTTCAACTATGTTAATTTCCAAGGAATATATCAGATAAAGCATGCAGCGACGTAACTTTTCCCTCACCCAAAAGTCAAAATGATAGTTACAAAACACAGTTATTTATAAGTATTATTATTTTAACCACAATAAGATAACTTGTCATGGAAATGATCAATTAATAATGACATTTTGTTCCAATTTTTTAGTAAATAATTTATAATCGATCATTGTGAGTAACAACTAATGAAGGGGCTTGGATTAGAGTTTGAACCCACTCACATAGGTAGGAAAGAGATTAGGTGGCCGTTAGGGTAAATAAAAAAACAGAATTGTATTATGCATTCTAAAATTCAATTCCAAATGATGTAGCATTTATATACAAGTTAGTGAGATAATGTAATTAATTCAGTGGAATAATATTATTAATTCGCTCAAAATTTATAAAAGCCATTAACTACTTAATGAATAACACATCACATACCGTATCATTAGAGATAAAATTTAAAACAATATTGGCTATTGTTTCTTCATGAATAGCTAACAACTTTATAGTTATTATCGTATTTGTTATTTATGTTCTTCTAATAACTAAGGCTTTTTAGTTCCCAATATCATGGGCAAGCACTTCTTAACTCAGTAGTTGACATCTTGTTACTTCATTCTTGAGATTAAATGTTCAAGTCTCCTTATATGGTCAGGAGGTATGTGTATTCTTTGGAGCAGGTTCCCTAACTAGATTTCATAGACTTTCAAGGAGGCTTATTTAGAGCAGTCTAGTCTGTGGATGAACTTTATCAAAGAAGGTCTCGGCAGAAAATTTATGAAACAATTAATCCAAAATTGTGACAACATATTTGTTAGTTTGCTAGCTACGGTTGATAAGGCATTATACAAAAAAGAAAATTATTGATGGAAGTGGACAATTCTCAACGCATTTGTTTTCAAATTTGTGGAGAAATTAAACGGTTGTCAATTTCCGTACTAAAATTAATATATACCACCTATTTCTTTGATATTTTTATAATAGTTAATAACTTTCTTAATACCATAATTGTAACCATAATTGTATAATATTATCTTTATTTTCAAATATATTTATATTTATTTATTATTAATTAAAAAAATCATATAAACGTAAACTAAAGTATTAAAAATAAAAAATTTAGGTTTTGGTGTGAATAAAAAAAGTAATAACAAGATATTTTCTTATAATTTTTGTTATTTTTAAACTTTTTTCTTAGCATAAGTATATATTTTATATTTATAAGATAATATATCAAATAAATGACTCATTTAATTATTGTTTCCCTTAAGGTTTTTTATGCTAAGAGAGTTATTGGTTATTATAAAAATAGTATGAAATAAGTGGTGAATATTTATTTCAGTAGGAGGAAACCAACAATCTCGTGAGAAATTATTTAATCCATTTGAGTTACTAAGACATTCATCCACCATGCATTTATGTATTTATTTTGAAAACATTAACAAAAGTTCAGGGAGCGAAACTATATAAAAGATAACATTTTGCAATTTATTATATATTAATACTCTCCAATTAACAAATTGTATGTACGTTCACTAAAACAAAAATGGATAGTCTTAGTAATTGAGGTAATATATTATTGATGCATGCCGCCTAAATAATTGAAAAAGGAAAAAAAATTGCATCCATGTACAGTTTGGATCTCGAGTATATATATATAATATATATATATGTTCTTTTTTTGTTTTTGGCAATTCATACATTTTGATCAAGAGCTATCAGTAGGCTAACAAAAAGGCCGCCGTGAAAGGGAAACAAAATAAAATGAGTGAGCATTTCCGAAGTCCGAACATTCACGAGCTGTACGTGTGCTTCTTTTCTTTTAATTCTCCGCATAGATCCATCAAAGTCTTGGAGAAACCGTAAAGGAATTTACATATCTGACTCGGTGGGTTTCATATTTCATTCATACACAGGCTAAGCCTTTGGCTTCTGATCCTCTCATGATTCTTAGTCTCTTGCAAGTGGTAATAAACATTCTGCAATTAATTAGAAGATGAAAATCGATAAGCTTGGTGAAAAACATATATATATATATATATATATATAATTAATTAATTAATTAAAATTAAAAAGACAATAAAAAATCAGGAGAAATAATTGAACTTGGTGAAAGAGAACACTTACTCCCACGGAACATCGCCAACGAGCATCCAATCACCATCTTTATCCTCGTATGTTGGGGCATAATCAGATCCATTGTAGCCTTCCCTCTCTGAGTATTTGCCTGATAATTAAAATAAAATAATAATAATAATAATGAACCAAAATAATCAGAATTTTCTACTACCCGCCTCCCACTCAAAAAAAAAAAAATCATCACCAATTAGTAAATGAAAACTGTTCAATAAATTAATCAACATGACATATGATGAATATGAGGCTCACCAATTGTTAACTGGAATATATTTTCCAAGGCATTAAGCAGCTCCGGATAGCACGTGTAAACCTTGAGATCTATCTTTCTCAGATAAGGAGCTCCATCCACGCTTACTTTAACGTACATTCCCCGACATAATTCACTCTCACTTGTCTTTGCTTGTACTTGCAACGTGTTCTTGCGATATGATCGAATCGGAGGCCAACCCACAACTTGTAACCTGTCATATAATTATCATATGTTTAAAAAGTTAATTACACATAAAATTGAAAACCAGAAACTAATTAATTTCTTTCTTGACTGGCAAGGTAAAAGATCAGTTACTTACTTGGCAGGAGGGGCACTGTCCCTTTCATCATCGTTTCCAGCATTGGACGCACAAGAATTGCTCTTAGACTCCTGAGAAATCCCAGATGAAGCTCGCTTATTATTGTTGGGTCTAACACTAGGCTTGTCGCTTCCGGGCAACCCTAATCGCAGCTCAGTTGCCTTCAAATGGTCACTCTCGAAACTTAACAACCTCTCCATTGCTACACTAACAAATTCGCTGAAACTTTTTTCTTCTTCTTAATTTTCTGTTATGGATTATGATGTATATACTTTAATTTTTTATACTCAATCAAATTTTGAATGAGATTGGAAACTGTTAGTTGATGAGAAAGCTGTGATGCATGCACAGAGAGTTTTATAGGGGATGATCAGTGAGGGACGTTATCTAGGTCACTTAGTCTCACCGTGCATAAATTTCATCCACAAAAGAATCAACCCCACACGCCTTCTCATTCACGCGTCCCGACTAAGCTAGAGTTTGCATCCAGACCTACAGCACGTGGACAGAATAGCGCGTGGGGGGATCGTACGTTTATGGGACAGAACAGATATGGCTGCCTGTCATACGAGGAGCACCGTGTAGTTTGGTGCTGTTGGTGAAGGAGACAAAGGAGGGACAGGCACGGCCGACGGTATTCACAACTGTGGGCCAGGAATGGATGGCTGAGATCAGTTTTATGTGTGGTGGATTTTGCGGGTAAATCTCGAGCGTTGGATTGACGAGGATAAGGACAGCCCATGTGACTTACGGATTCCACGTGGATGTCTTTCATTGGCGAGACATGGCCATGTGGGTAGAGAGATTGGTAGGATTTTTTTTTAAATAAATCGATTAGCTTACTGATGCATGATGCATATGACATGTGAAAGGTCAGATGCATGGTCGCCTGATGTTCTCCTTTTTTATTTTTACGATTTATGGACTGAATTAGTAATTTGGGAGTTGATCATCGTAAAAAATAAAGGAGGAAACGAAACAAACAGATAGCAAGGTCCAACAACCAGCAAAGTTAGATATAATCAAATTAGTCAAATTTTCAACGGGGAAAAAAAGAAAATGGGAACTGGGTACTAGCTTATACGTCCTTTCATTATATTGTATTAAAAACAAAAATTCTATCAATAAACTCATAGATCAACTAACACGAGATTATTCTAACTTAACTAAAATTCTCGATTTAAGACTTGAGAATATAGATGCATTAAATACTTATTAGGAGAATTTTACCGCCCTAATGGTTCTGTCCAGCTCAAATTTGGATTAGTTAAGAATCAATATGTTCTTCAGATACCAGATGATTTAATACACAAAAAAAAAATCTGATCATTATATTAAATACTAAACACAGCCCATTCATTGAATCATTACTAACGTCACATTCATTTATTGTTACGTAAATGCATTGGAAGGGAATTGATATAGAAAGAAAAGCATGGTAGAATTACTTGGAATGCATCTGCTTACAATTTCCTAAGAGTAGTTTGTCACAACATTTAATGCTAACGTGCATAAGAAGCTCCATGAAACCATTATTTATGTTAAAAAATTTGATTAGTTTAATCTTATAAAATGTGTAACCATCGTTGCTAAAAGTGTGTGCCCATTGATCTGGTCCGCAGAATTTTGATGCACAATTAGATTCTCAGATGATATAATTATTAATTATTGCTGATATGATTAATGCAGAGAGCTTCAACCGACTGAAAAGGAAGAGAATAATCTGCAACAAATGATGACAGGCTTTCATATATTAAATTCATAAATATGCACGCGATATATGATGCAATGTGATTGTTACACATATAAGATTTTCCGCCACAAACAATTGCGATCTTGTCCTTGACAAGCCTCATTTCACTTGATATCGCTGGCCGGCAAGTATTCAGCTAACAAGATTTGCTACCAGCTAATTAATAGGCAGCTGAAGCTAATACAGAATGTAAGAATGTGACACTCAAAATGATGGTGTAGACAAGGAGTAGAACTGGCTAGCTACTTTTCAAGACTTCCAAAATTATTTAACTAGTTTGTTTGACCATTTCTTAGGCAATAATTCTCAGCGTATCATACAATTATATATTTGATATTCGCATGTACAGTAACTGAGATGAAGATATGAAGATCTTTAGTTGAATTTTGCTTCAAGTGGTGCATGTATAATATGTATGTGCAGTTGATTACAAAGTGTACAGAATATATAACATGCATACATAAACAATATTCAAGTACTATGATCGATAGCATTGAAAATTTGCACGACCACTAATACACCTTATTGTTCATGTGAAGTGACCAGTTTACGGATTTTGTAAGGTCAGATTTGCTGCAACTACTTATAGATGCCGAATTTTAATTATCTTTTAAGTTTGGAGTTTAGGGAATTAGCGAAGGAATAATATCAAGGGCAATTGATTTGGCATGAAAATCTCAAGACAAGAATCCAGTGATCAGCTGATGAAAATTCCAATAATAAGATAACATGCATGCAGTTTCAAGGACTCACTGTTACGTACCCTTCACCCCAAGGCAAAAGGAATAAATAATTTAATTAACTTCGGCCAGGAAAAAAAAAGAAAAAGAAAAATTTAATAACAACAACAACAAAAAGGGGAAAAGCAAGCCCTTTAGAGAGATTAATGGGGTAGCTTTGTTAGCCTGTGCTTGTGCACTTCGACCCAGCAAGAGTTAGGTCTTTGTTCATCAGAAACCAAGAACATAACCATATCCACACACCCTAAACACATGAAAATACAACTCATGCATGCATGATGCTGGCAAAAAAAGGATCGCAATGGACAAATTAAGGTGTCGCATTTGAGACAAAGACACCCTTCTTCTAGTAAAATTGCTGCTTGAGCAATCTTGATTCTGTGAACACAACTCACTTATCTTGTAAGGACCACAGCATAAGGGTCCCCCATTTTTCCCAATTAAATATTTAGTTCTGGGCATTGATTTCTTTAGTGTCATTCGCCAATTTATTTAGACCCCACTCCATAATGTTCAGATCGATTCTTTGATTTGAAATTCATGTTACATATCATTAATTAGTTATGTTAATATAATCATAGTAATTAACATTGGATAAATAATGAAATTAAACGTATTTCGCTTTCGAAAATTCGATCAACTTTAGGAAGGGGACAGGATAAGGTAGCACTTATATTTGTATTAAATGTCATAGAAGTGATGAGTGGAGTGGAGGGGCTCGTGGGATCGAGGAACAGAAGGCAGAAGCATCATATATCACAAGGTCTAAGCACACGTGTGACGTGCTAAATATCAGATGGTGACATGTGGGACACAAGCCGCACGCGATGAGAAAGATCAAATTTTGGAGTTAGTGGGTTCGATCAATTCATTATTCATTAATAGGGAAAGGAAATTAGCTATTAGCCAAGCAGCGCCCACCTTCATCTCCTTCTTGTTCCTTCTGTTTGTGCTCTTCAAAATTAAATATGATGTAACAAATACCCTGTGATATACATTAAGTTTTTGTCGAAGAAGTGCCATTCATGGGCCATAGCCATGCATCGATCATTCATGTGAATGAAGTAATTAAGAGATTATATATAACTTTTTTAAATTCTTTGCTTTTTTTAAAATTTCATTGGAGAATGAGAGATGTGTTATAACCTAAGAGTCTTATTAAAATTTTATTTACAGTAATGGTAAAATCTTTAAAATTGGAGACATTATTCATTTTTAAATTACTTTTTGCAAGTTGTATGAGTAAATTTTAATGCAATTAAATAAATAAGAAAAAAATGGCATGACCAATAAACCCACCACAACTTCCAGAAGACAAAATTTTTGGAGAAATTTATCATTAACTCAAAATTTGATGTAAGGTTAACTTTTATTTAATATTGTGAGACTTGATGTAAGGTTAGACTCTATCATTATTAATTCTTAAAATATTTTAATTTTTATTTCTTTATATGTGGGGTTGAGGAAGGGTAGGAGTTGAGAAATTAATATTAGGAAAGTTATTCATAAAATCAAAATGAATCGACTTGATTAATTTAAACAGACTAATTGATTTGGTTTTATTGTTGGTTATTGAAAAAATCCAACTTAAATCGGAAAAAGACATTAAAATTTGATAAAGAGCTTCAAAAATTTTAAACTCTTATGGATCAGCTCATAATACTAAACTAATCGATTTTTCTATTCATTTTGATTTTTTTACATGCTTTTACATATTTCTAATTTTTTAATTGATCTCATAAGTACATGAACAATTAAATTATCATTTAAGTAATGTCTCAATTACATTAATCTCGCCTAATATGGGATTGAACGCAAAATAGATCAATCTCAAGCCATGTCTCTTGTGCTAATTTAATGATGACAGTGATTCCAGGTCCATTGCGTAGATAACATGATTACATTACTAAAGTAAGTTAATTTAAGTTTTCTTTAGAAAAAAAAATTTAATGGATATATACGAATCGCATATAATGGTGTATTGAATCTTTTCAAGCATACGTAAAATTAGGTACGACCATGGATTATGGTCCCCCATGCGCATCCCGGGGGCAGATATATATAAAAGGGGGTCCCCCAATGGGGCGTGAGTAGAAATAATAGCAAATACTGGGCCCGGATCAGGCCCAAAGTTAGTTCCGTGTCTACGTGTTGTGCTCGGGCCTCTTTCTTAACCATAGCCCACAGCTGGCCCATTTGACTCGCAAAAGTAAGACAAGATTTCCGGCAGCGTGAGGCCCACGTCATCCACTAATTGGGAGCCTTTTAGTGACTGCTGCTACTGTTGATGAACTGATGATGCGCTGATGCTATAATAAAGCAAGAAGCCAAGAAAACGTGTAACTGGTGACCGTGGCCACGAGCATCGCCCCTCATTCGCGCAAAATTGCATTGGTCTAATCTTTGATTCCTTCAAACACAAGAAGGGTCACTGAGTTTGGTCTATCTATAGACCTTGACTTGCGAGGGAATGTTCATAAATCATAAACTACGATTGAAGGGTTGATTAATTATTATTTAATCAATTATTAGATGAATTTGTTCATTAAGTTATCTTTTCTTCCCCACACTCAATAGAAATTGAGAACTCAATTCTTAATGAATTTGTTCATTAATCCATTTCGACAATGGACCTCGTTGGACCACCGCCGGACTTCACCGGAATTTCACCGGATCACCGCCGGATCTCCCCAGAAATTTGCCGGACTACCGCCGGATCTCACCGGAAGTTCGCCGGACTACCGCCGGATCTCACCGGAAGTTCGCCGGACTCCGCCGAATCTCACCGAAAGTTCGCCGGACCACCGTTGGATCTCACCAGATGGACCGTCATTTTATTTTATTATATATATATATTAATATAAATAATTTAATATTAAAATTTTAACTATTTTATATTTTAATATTAAAATATCCATAGATATCTATGGATCTCCATAGTTTTATGGATAAAATCCATATTTGTATCTAATATTAAATGTTGGATATAAATATGAATATACCTATTATGGATAATTATAGATTTGTGTTTGGATGGATATTATCCATCCATAATTGAATATTTGACATCCCTAAATATGCCTAACATATTTAAAATCACTATAAGCTAGCTTCATTGCCAGTTTATAGTAAAGTAAGCATAGCTTCAATGATATATTACTGTCGCACTTAGTTTTCGTTTTTTTTTATGAATTCAAAAGAAAAAGAAAATGAGTCTCTTAATATAGCTAGCCATTTAATTAAATTTCTATAATTAAAACCAATTTTGATTAAGACATTTTGTGCAGCTCAATTATCAAAATTTTCTGATGAAGAATTTGCAGTTTTGTATGTGGTAACTAGCTGGAATGAAGAGTGTGAGTGCACGTAAGAAGTGGGCGTCCGATTAAGAATACGGTTGCAAAGTGAAGTGAGAGTCGTATAACTATTCCTTCTTTATAAAGTCTCTATCAAGGGACAGCAGAGATAGCACAAAACCAAAGCAGTTCTTTTAGAATTTAATGATATTAGGATCCGCTCTTACAGAATCGAATTGAGATTTATGCTCAAAATAGAATCGAAAGGCACCAAGAATCTGTCATTAAATTTAATATTTTTGACCATCTCCCTTTCCCGGTATGGGTATCCTCTGACCCTAGCTGCTCGCTCAACACGTACAATTTATATTGACCCATATATTTTTTAATAACCCACCGCCCAATTACTAAACTATCAATATCTCTGATCTATACACACATATAATCATTGCATATTATAATTGGTTTAAAATGATTACCATCATCTACAATTATAACCCTATAAATAGTTTTAAAATTTTATATATATATATTCTCTTATAGGACACCTTTATTTTTTTATGCTGACATACGTCATATAATTTAATAGAATTAATATATACATGCTATTATATCTTATAATTTTATAATAAATTAAATATTGATGGTAATAAAATATGTAGTTTAATTAAATCATATAATTTAATAACGTGTTTACATGAAATATATATATTGAGACCTACCACTGATTCTTTTGTAGGGCTAAGTGTCAAAACATAACTCAAGTGATCTTAAGCTGAATCTCTAGATCTTCATTGGAGACGAAAATCCTCTCAGATAAGCCTCTTTGATTCTAATTAAATAGATTCCTTTTTTATGATGATCATTATAATAATAAAACTAGATGGGTGTGAGTGGCCGGTGTCTATGGTGAAAACTGAGAAATTAATTATAAAAAAAAGGTGGCAGGTGGGTCAGTGGCATGCCCTGCAGCGGCGCACATGGGATAGGGTTTGGGACATAGGCGACACAGCCATGAGCCTAAAATTTCACATGGCCGCTTCCATGGGACCCCCACTTTTCTTCCTCCTTCAATCTCCATGAATCTCAGCACATGCTTTTTCTTACACTTAGGTCCCACATTCTTAACCAACCAGCTGAATGCTGATCGACTGCCGAGAGAAGATGGAGAAGAAGTTGGCAACAGAACCCTCGGTCACTTCTCCAGAAAATTTGAAGTGCAAACGTACGTGATAACGGAGGTTAATTTAATTATGTGTGGAACAAATATAAATAAATTTGGTTTCATTGCTATTCAATAAAAGCATAAAAATGGTGGGTGTTTCGTATATCTTGCAAATTGGAGAACGTGGCTTCTATGTATGCATGCAAATTTGAGAACAACGTAGCACATACGAGCACCTCATGATACAGTTTTGCTGCATGCGCATGCCCTATTTAGCTAGCTAGTCACAGACAGTTAAGTAAGTGTGGGGGAGAGTGGGAACCCCTCCCCTCTCCCGCCGCATAAAAAGCTCTATTTTTTTCTTTCCTTTTTTCTTGTCAAGTAAATGCGCATATTTAATATCTTCTTTTGCACCCACAATTCCTTTTGGCAGGCAACTTATAATGTCTAACAGGCACATACCAATATACACTTCTGAGCTTTGTTTTTCTTATAACTACTTCGCTAGCTGCTGCTTATAAACACCATACTCTATGTATAAAGATATATGCAATACAACTGTAGTACATTGGTGTATTTAATTAGGTCTAGAAAAGTTCCATTTGATATGACTTTTTAAATAGAGCGTATTTAAGTGGAGTCTTTATTAGTAGAGTTTTTATCAAAAATATTTTAGTTGTTTGGTTGTTAATAATAATTTTTATTAAAAATTATAAAATTACTTTAATAGATAAAATTTTTAAAGTTATGTTGTAAAAAGAATAAAATAAGATTATTAAATAAGTAAATGATATGTTAGATATTTTAATATTTTAAAAAAATTCTCAACACCCACTCCCAAGCCCCAAAATTTAAACTCTTATTAGTAGACGCAAAATATATTATGAATCTAACCAAAGTTGGTTAGTGTGAGTGGTTCGCCACTCTTACTCCTTAAGAGAGGTCAATGGTTCAAGCCTCGCTCTCGTATGAAATCACCACTTTGGCCAGGACTTTATCCCTTATAGGCCGACTCGGTGCGAGCGAAGATTAGTCTGGATTGTTGTACGGGTTTAAAAGTGTCTCCCACAATTAGAGCCCACTCAAAACCACCTCGTGATTCCAAAAAAAAAAAACTTATGAATCTTTAAAAACTTCTACTAAAAAAATTAACTAACAAAAAAATTTAAGAAGAACATAGTCAGCATGTGTTCATTCAGTGCTGATATAGCTAGCTTTTTCCCATATTATTACATGAATTTGATTACATATTCTGCTTAAAAGATGAGGGCTGCCGCATGCCTTGAAATTTTTGCGTTAATAACGTTTTAATTAAGCTCTGAATATTTGTTGCTTGATGGTTACAATCAAGGACGTTTTAATTAAGTTGATAATTACAAATCTATAAGAAGAACGTTAAATTGTAGTGATTTAACACGTTAATTTCTCATATAATTTTAGGTATGGGTTGCAACACAATATTGTCTGGAGGGAAAAAAGATTAAAAAGAGAGAGGGAGATTGAGAGAGAGAGAGAGAGAGAGATGAGAGGCTACAGCCCTCACGGAATTGTGTTGATAATGCAAAAACTTCTATAGTAGATGAAAGATTATGCACAGAATCTCTCCAAAAAGACTAAAAAGCTGAAAAAGAGAAGCTTTTCTGGATCATCATGAGTTTTTCAAGTGGCACAGCACTGGTGCTTACAGGAAAGTCTTTATTTAGCATCTCAATTCTCTAAGTCTCTACGTCCGTCAACTTGGTTAGATTTTTTCCCCACCTCTCTTTTCTCGAGTTTCGAAACTTGCCAGTGCCGGTACATTATCAGTTATGGATGGACTTGCTAGAGATTTCACTTACTGTATTATCATTTATACATAATACGGTCAGAAAGATTATAAATCTATTTTATATTCTCCAGGCTAATACTTTTACCCCAACTGCAGAAACTTTCAGTTTCTTGCTGGTAAGACCTGACCACAAAACTCTAATGGCTGTGTCAGCTTATCCTGAAGTCAATCCAAAGCTCACAGATTTTCTCAATTATTAATTTTTCTTCTTAATGATTGAAAGGTGAAATGAATGAAAAGTGATTATTTTCTGATCACAGATTTAAATACATAAAACAGGATAAAAACTGACAAGAATTAACAGTGGGCCGCCAATGAGCGAAGCCCTAGTATAGTTAAAATCGCAGAGCTTCCACGCGCGCGCACACACACAGAGTCAATCTCTCTCTTCACAAGCAGAAGCAGCGAGCGATCATAGGATGCTTGCTGACATGACCAAATCGTCATCTATCATGGCAGGGTTAGGATAATCGAGGCCACTCACGTGTCCACGTGTCAAAAGACGTGAAATTAAACTGGAAAAAGACAATGCATCTATCCGTATATTAAATAACCCGCTCGGAGGCAAACACACAACTCTTTCCGCAACGTCCCGCCCGTTATCTCTAATACTACTACTACTACTAACAATTCTGTCTTTCTCCCAAAACAAAAAATGCTTTTGTATTAGCATCTATATTAACTGTACTTACTTTCACTTTCATTTTCAATCACACCAATCCAAAAGAGAAAAAAAAAAAACTCGAATATAGCACAAAAATTGGCTAAAGCAAAAGTGGGCGTCCGTTTCAGAGAGGTGAAAGTACCATGGAAGCACTGGGGCTAAATATGGGGTTTGAAGAGACTGAGCTGAGGCTAGGGTTACCAGGAAATAGAGTATCGAGTGAAGGAGAAGGGGCAAGGAAAAGAGGCTTCTCTGAAACTGTGGATTTGAAGCTTAATCTTTCGTCTAAGGACACTTCTGAGAAGGTGAAGAGCTTCCAGAAGGAGAAGCATCCTCTTCCTCGTGCCACTGATCCACCAGCGAAGCCTCCAGCTAAGTAAGTCCTTTCTTTTTATATTTTCGCTTGTTTCTGTCGGCCTGCTCCCTTGTGAATCCAGTTTCTTATGCTCTATATATGGTACTGCATGATTAATCATGGCATCCTGGGTTAGGGTTAGGTTAAGCAAGCTTAGAGTTAGCCTGTGTGCGTAATTGTATGTCAGAAGTCAGAAGAGAGTAGTTTTTATATTATCATCGCTTCATATTTTTTGTCCAGCTTGAGCTCACAAATAGATCTCGAAGATAATTACATATTATAAAATGAAAAATTGATATCAAAGCACAAAAAGAGCTGCAGAAACACAAGCCTCCGTATTAATCTTCTACTTCTATATTTCATTTGTATTTTTGTAATTAGGGCTAAGGTCATCATGATTTATTGAGCTAGCTAAGAGATGATTGATATAATTCTCTCTCTATCTTTCTCCTTTTTCTTTCTTTATATCTTTTTGTTTTGTCCTCTCCTATCAATAATTTCAGAATCAGCTAGAAACTTACAATCTTAATTTTCCCAAAACCTCCTTCAAATTTATCAAAATTTTATCGTCCACTGCACAAGCTATGCAAACAAAATATTCGGGCATACACAGTGCTGACAAAAATTTCATGGCGAAGCAAAAATCAGGCCACGTTTTCAGGCACATGAATTCTCAATTAATTCCCCGTTTAAACTTCATAATTTGAGTCTCATACACCTTGTTTTCTTAATTTCTTTACTCTTATATAAAATAACTTCTTTAATTCACAGTTGAATGTTTAAACAAATTAATAAAGGTGAATAATATTGTATAGAGTGGAATTTCAATTTTCAGGACACAAGTTGTAGGTTGGCCACCAGTCCGATCGTTCCGAAAGAACATGCTAGGCGTCGTTCAAAAGAGCAGCGGCGAGGAGAGCGACATGGCCGGCGGCAATAACGCTGCATTTGTGAAGGTTAGCATGGACGGAGCACCTTACCTCCGAAAAGTTGACTTAAGGATGTACAATACTTACCAAGACCTCTACGATGCCTTGGGCAAAATGTTCAGCTCCTTCACCATTGGTACATATACAAATTAATAATAAAACCCCTTCTTCTTCTTTTCTTCTTTTTCTTCTTCTTATTATTATTGTTGTTCTTGTTGTTATTGTTATTTAGTTGATTTCTCGTATTAATTATATATTTTTTCAAGATTCAACGTTATATAACACTTATTGATTTGACGTACGTGTAATCAATCCTCATTGAAGGCAATTGTGGATCCCAAGGAATGAAGGATTTCATGAACGAGAGCAAGCTCATGGATCTTTTGAATGGTTCTGACTATGTTCCTACATATGAAGACAAAGATGGTGACTGGATGCTTGTTGGCGATGTCCCTTGGGGGTAACTACTTTTATTTCTTTCAATTCCTTAACCATCGCCTCCATTTACTCGCTGAAACCGAAAATTAAACCATAAACCTAATAATTAATCATACAAGTTTTTCGTCTCAGTTTAGTTTATTGATCGACTTTTTATTTTTATTTTTTAATCAGGATGTTTGTTGAATCATGCAAGCGGTTGCGTATAGTGAAAGGCACTGAGGCTATTGGACTTGGTAAGTATCTTTTAACAAAAGTTTTTGTTGGTAACCTCTTCAATTAGAGATGAAAACAAAAATTGATTTGTTAACTGCGATCAACGAAGCACAAAGTTTAACGTACTTTGATAAAATAACACTATTAAATAATACTGTTTCTACTGGGATTTCAGCTCCAAGGGCCATGGAGAAATGCAAGAACAGAAGGTAAGTAGTGAGTAATAATTACAGCCTGCTCCATTGATCTCGTGGACGCTAGCTAGTTGTTGTAGAGACCCATCAATACGACGGTAGATCAAGCGCTCAGATGGATAGAGCAGGATGCATAATATTGTTACAGTGTTTGTGTAATGTTATCGTTTGATACATCAGTACATGTGATGAGAGATATTCAGAGTATTTATTATTGTGTGGACATATATAAACAATAACAGATCCTCGATGTTCCTATAAGACTTGGCTATGTCGATTGTCGCTGATTGTGTTAGTGTGAATGGCTTGTTTATTAATAATTGTAATAATGGACCTGTTTGTACTTGTTATTTATTGTGTATGCTTCGTGCCTCCAATTATTTATTCAATTTTCTTTTATGGGATTCTTGGTATCATTCACTTCTTTCAAATAACAATGAAATACATATTTATTATACATAATCGCTAGTTCTGTTCTTGTTGAATGAGGGGGCAATATCATGTGCAATGTTGATGGAGCATTTACTTTACTCATGCCCATTTGTTTAGGTTAGTTGATTTATTATCATAGTTATAAAAGAGATAGCTGCCTTCATGCTAGTTTATTTAGGCATACTTTTATTGGATAACAAAAGCGGAAATTAATGGAAGGAAAGGAAAACAAGTCGCGTTATGTGTGAATGATGTAGCTCTTATATAAACATTTATACATTCGACCGGTGACTGTGGTCACTTCTATGGAATGCATTAAAGGTATTTGCTGCCATTTTGTAATGAAATATTAATTGTTAATCCAATTAATCAACAAGACATGCCAACTAACAAATTTTCATAGTTGAATGGTTGATTAGTGAAACCCGATTTTTGGCCCGATTAGTCCAACTTGAATTTTGAGGATTTTGACTCGAATTTAAAAGGTCAAAAATAGGGTTAGGATTTAAAAAATAAAGGCCTGATTAAATTAGGGTCAGGGTTACCTGAATCAACTTAACTCTAATCCTAATTTAGTAATAATTTTATATACTTAAATTGTTTTCAAACCTTTTTTTTAGAGGTAAAATTCTTAAAAGTAAAATTTTTACCGGAAAAGAACTTGTGGATGAAGAAGAATGTGCCCTGCAAATTTTTAAGTATTTTTTTTAATGCCGGGTTATGAATTGTAACTTTTATTAAACTAATGAACTAATGAACTCATTGTTTAAATTGTGGACTTATGGTATTGAGTTGTGTATTTTTATTTTTTTTGTTAAATTGATGAACTCTTTTGGTTAGATTGTGGAATTAAATTGTGTGTTAATTGATAAACTTTTTGTTTATATTTGGTTATTTATATAATTTATGGTTAAGATGTTGAGTAGAGTAATTTTTATATTTATGTTACTTTAAATAAGTTTCAAATTTTTTAAATTTTAACATATTAGGGAATTTAAATATAAAAATTTGTAAGTTTATCACTTTGTGAACTAAGCACATGTCAGTTATATGATAAGCATATAGACAACATATTTGTCCGATGTATTCAATGTAACCGACATGCATTAACAATATGTGTCAACATATAATGCAAATGGCGTGTCGTTATGTTTTGTTTTCAAATAATGTGTTATTGTTTATAAGCATCTCGATGACATGACTTCTTTTTTGCTTATAAACGACATATCTTCTATTAAGTTGAATTTCACATGATGTTAATAAAAGTAAGAAATATAAATTTTATAAATTACACATAAAATTAGTAAATAAAAAATAAAATAAATTAATTAATATAAGAGTAGTAAATTGGTCTTTTAAAATCAATATTAAACCTAATATAATACTATTATTACTATTCAATTTAGAAACAAAATCAACAAATATATAAGATAATAATTATTATAATGAGTTTTTATTTTACATTTGTAAGTTTTTATGTTTTTAATAATTCTTATATTATTTTATTGTTTTATATTTCATTTGCAAGTCTTATGTTTCATTTATATAATTTATATTTTATTTTACACTCAATATTAGCTTACAAGTTTTATTTTATATCTATAAGAGTTTTTATTTTTATTTTCCGTAATACACCAATTTACTATTCATATGTTAATTTATTTATTTTACTTTCCATTTATAAGTCTTATGCTTTATTTACTTAATTTATATTTTGTTTGACACTTATAGTTGATTTATAAGTTTTATGTTGAATTTACATGCCTTATGTGTAATTGATATAATATATGGTTAAATATAGTTCGAAGCTGTGATTAGAATGACCCAAAATTAAGAATATACAAAATTATAAACAATATCTTAATGTTGGGCTTATTATTCAAAATAAGTATTATTTATAAGCACCTGAACTCACAACATAATAATCATACAATTAGTTTCTTTAATCATTTTCATCAATAATCATGCGTAACAATTAGTAGTAGCTCTTCCATCTCCTTCAAAGCAAACATATCGAACACCTGTACAAGATTAATAATGAGGAAAAGAAAAACATATTTTATGCATATATTTAAAAAACTTAACATGGAACATAATCTTTAAAAGTGCAACTTTATCTAACCTTATTTTTACACATTTTTTTATAAAAATTGCTAGTAAGAAAATTTAATTCTTTATTTCCAACCCCAAGGAGTTGTCAAGACATCCGTTAAGTTCTTTATACAAAAAAAATGAAATTTTTTTTCTTTCTTTTATCTTTATTTTACATCTAAATTTATTCAAATATCAAATAAAAACACTTAGATTGGATATAAGCGAATTTAAATCCCTTTTGAAATATAATTTTTATCCAATAATTAGTAATTATATATTTTGCTTAACACAAGATAATATTAGTTTGCAATTATTTTATTATTATTAGCCAAATTATATTATAAAAGTCATAATTTATTTAATTTTTACCATGCACAAAACGCATCCTACCCTCATGGGCCATAACACCATTAAGAGTTTGAAACATGTATAACTAGGCAAAGTTTCAGATTAAGGGCTAGTCTGGTAACGTTGTAACTTTAAAAATAATTATTGTTAGTTGTGATGCATAAAAAATCAGTTGTGAAGATAATCAGTTAAAATTTTGATAAATTTTCTTTTTAAAAGTGTTGTTGATTTTAAAAGAAGTCATATATATTTCAAAAATCTTATTGTTAAATTATTATAAGAATATAAATGGCTGAAATTAACATAATGTTGAATAAAATTAATTTATAAATATATAAATATTTTTATTGTTCAAATATAATAATCAATAATTAAAATAAATATTTTTATGGGAAAATGGGGTTACCCCTGTTGTTTAAAGTAACTCATATTTTAAAATAGGTTCAAACTCCCTATATTCATGATGGTGCCATATCTATATATATATGACTCTCAAAATTAGATTTTAAAAAACTACTTCTTCCATACTTTTCAAAATCTATAATAGAATAGGATGATTTAAACACCAAAATTAACTTTTTTTTCCTTTTAAAATCATTTTTGAACTTCCAAAAAACATTCTCAAACGAATGTAAACCTTGGTTTTGGGCCTGAGCCTTCTTACAACAAATGTGAGTATAATGTAGGTGGGGCTTCACTAGAATATGTTTACGGTGCTATTAGTATCACCGCTCCACTTATTCCGCTATTACGCTGTGTTATTTCTTCTTCCTTCACTCGCCTTCCCTTCTTTCAACTGAAACTAAAAAGTAAAAACTAAAGAGAAATTCGGTCTTTTTTTATTCTTTTATCATTTGTCTCCTCAGTCACCAACTCAAGTGCAAACATTCATGAAGAATTCCTTTCGGATTTTCACTGTAAGATTAAACAATTCTGCTTTTTTACTTATGAGACTTTTAATTTTTCCTTTTTTTTATTTGGTTTGATTAATTAAATGGATTTTAATGCAGAGGCTTGGCGGTGTTAGATATTACGCTGCGTTTGGTGGTAAGGACCTTAAGATAGATGGCGTTAAGGATGTTATAGCCGTTGCTTCCGGTAAAGGCGGCGTCGGCAAGTCCACCACTGCTGGTATTTCTTCTTCAAGCGAATGATTAAATTGTTCAAATTTAGTATATTCGGAGCTAATTGAAAGAGATTTTGTTTGTAAGTAGTCAATCCAGATAATCAATAATGGCTGTGATTGCTGTCTAATTTTGTAGCGTTACTGAGTTTGTTTGGACTTTTGCAGTTAATTTGGCCGTTGCACTTGCTAGCAAATGTCAATTAAAGGTTGGTTTGCTTGATGCGGATGTCTATGGACCGTCCGTTCCAATGATGATGAAAATTGATCAAAAACCAGAAGTCACTAAAGGTAACACATTGTCCCTCTCGACCTAATTGATTTCAGTTGCTATCAATATTTGTATTAGAGAGTCAAGCTCGAATGTCTAATACAATGTTGTCATTGGCCGTGCTAACCTCATGATAGGAATTAATGATAGGTTAACGGTACACGTACAACTCTTAACATTTACATATAGCTGCTATTGAAGCTCCATCTACGAAATCGATGAGATTTTATTCTTGATAGACATGAGTTCTGAGAAATAATGATAACAATCTCTCCTTTCTACTTTCAGTTCATGATGTTTGCAATTGTTATCTAGATTTTCTGGAGCTTCTGAAGTCATTTTGTCATTGTTGAGGTTTATAGGTTGATGAACTTGATCTTGGGAAAAAGCCGCTCAATGGGAACTTATACAATTGAATTTGTGAATTTGACTGGAATTTCACTTCTATGAGATCTTATATTGGATTTTGCAGTCATTCTACTTATATAACTTTTATTTATGTGCTCATTTGCTTCATCATAATTAAGTATTGGTGGATAATCCAACAAGGGGCATTGTAGAATATTGGTCTCTCTAAAGTTATTGAGTTCCATTGGATCTGCAATTTTAACCCTAAAGATGAGTTTGAGTTTCAATCTTCTGTTTTCCTCATGTCTCTCTCCGTGTCCATGCTTAGAAACCCAAAGTCTTTGGGGAAGGAGTTCTAATTTCCAACAGCTTTTGTAATTTTTCTCTTTACTTCAACTGTAGTAAACATCTGGTGGGAATTAGAGTAAATACACAACAATCACTACCCATTTTTAGGGAAACATTATGTTGTATAAAGATCTGATGTAATTATTCTCAGCTTCAGTTGACTTCAGCTCGAGATTTTAAACATAAGAGGTGCCTCTTTGAAACTAATGGTTCTGTGATAACTTATTCTATTTGGTTGTGTCTTGTAGATATGAAGATGGTTCCTATTGAAAATTATGGAGTTAAGTGTATGTCAATGGGATTTCTAGTGCCAAGCAGTAGTCCAGTTGTGTGGAGAGGTCCTATGGTATGTCCCATTTATTTTATTACTTTTTCATTTTGTATTTCTCTCTCTTTCTTGCATAAAAATTCTTTTTGGTGTAAAAAATTGTCATTTTCCAGATAAAGGTTAAAAGAAATTGTGTTTTCCAAGCAATGTTTCAATCCAAGGATCTATTCAGGATTTCCGTTGGTAATGTGGTCATACTAGTTAATTGTAGTGTCCTTTGGAGGATTGCCCAACTATTTGAATTTCCATGCTTCAATGTGATTATTGTATAAAGAAGGGCCTTTTGTTGAATAAGAGAATCAGATGTAATCGAGATAGTATAGAACTTCAAAATAATCATTAAATCTCTTTTGGTGGGCAATTTAGTTTTTAAATAATGTTAGTGTGGCGCCGATAATGATATGAACATGTGTTAGATGAACATAGTTTGTATTTACAAAAAAAATTATAGTAAATTTTCTACGGATATTTTGGCGAAGTTCTTGTTGATACCTGCAGTTTAGGAAATCTTGTATTTCAACTTTTCAAGCCTCGATATAAGTTCGTTTTTTTTTTTTTTGGTGATGGGAATATAGTAATGTTTTTCTCAAAACATCAGAGATACATGACATTTTATCAGTCAGTGTAACCTAGTTGGGCGCGGTTAAATTCTTATCGAAAAGGGATGAACAGATCTTGAGGTCTTGAGAAAATATGATATCTTTCTTTGCTTCCGAATCTTTTAAATTTATCATGGAATTTGGGGTTAATCAGGTGTAGCTCTTGTTTCGCTTTTAAATTGATGACATAACCTGTAAAAGCTGGTTCATTACTTACTTCGGCAGATGGTGGAATCCATATTTTGCAATAACATTTACATGCCAATTGATCTAAAGTGGTGTTTGACATTAATAATGAAGATTTAAGAATTTTATTTTCTTTATATGGTCTGGATTTCAAAATTGGACTTGGTTTTTTTTTTTTTTTTTTTTTGCTGCTCATCTGATCTGAGTATGACATAATATAATTGATTGTTTGTGGAGAGAGAATTTTCTTTCCCTTCTATTTTAACTTTGAGCAATCTTATTAGGAATCGAATTAACTATATCTTGCAGGTAATGAGTGCTCTACGTAAAATGTCTAGGGAAGTTGATTGGGGAAATCTTGACATTCTTGTGATGGATATGCCTCCTGGAACTGGTGATGCACAGTTAACTACAACTCAGACGCTGCAATTATCAGGTATCAGATGAAATGATCTTTTTGGCTTCTCTGATATTTATGGACTCATATAAGCATGGAATAAAAAATTTTCTGGTTGGTGAAAAAAATTGCCCTCTTTTCATTATATATATGTATTTGTGCTGTCCTTTTTCTGGAATAAGTGATCTTATCTGTCACACTAATATACCAAGTTTTGGAGCAGCCTTTTTACATAATTTGAGATTGTTAAGCTTTCTCTCAGCATTCAATTACATTCGAAGCTCGAGTTCTGAATTTATGTAATACAATTACGGAGCTCTAACATGGGAATAGGAATGATATTGCAAAAATTGTTAACTTACTTTTTGGATTTTAAGGTTTCTGGGTATTGATTATTTTAGCTACTTTGTCGTAAGAGATAATGTTTTTCGTTTTTGTACCAAGTGGGCAAATACAAACTATGTACTTTGTATAATCACTATTTGCTTCTTCTTGCACGCACCAAATAAAGAGGAAGAATCAAAAGATTAAACAGAGTTTTATTACCTTTGATTTTCAAGAAGTAATCTGCTTCACTAAAATTGCGAATCAGTTGTTTGTAACCTTTCTTTGCTGGATGGCAGGTGCATTGATTGTCTCAACTCCGCAAGATGTTGCATTAATAGATGCTCGTAAAGGAATTACAATGTTCTCTAAAGTTCAAGTTCCTGTATGTTCTTTTCTTGCTCAGATAATCTCTAGTATGGTCTAAATGATGTTGAAAATTTTGCATCCTGATCAATATATTTGAAATATATATTCTTTTAAGTGAATAACTAATGGGACAAGGCCCAAATTCATATCAATTTTGGAGAGTGCAAGGTTTAAGTATTCCAGTTTTAGTTTGAAAGCAAAATCCGAAAACCTGAAATCCTAACCATAGGGTTAAAGTTATAATCAAGAAATTTCTGAATGTCTTTTTGGTACTAATATCATCAATCTAACTATTCATCCGTTGTGTGCAAGAAGATGGTAACATTATATCAAACTGTTTGAGTTTGGTTGTTTCTTACTTACATCAAGCTTAAAACTTCAATCCGAGTTTTTAGCTTTTCGCAAATTCTCGTCAAAGCAATCTTAGGCTTGAAGTTTCAAGCTTGATTAGGCTTGGGAATGGAATCATTTGTTCAACAGGGGCTTCAGAAGCTAAGTATTTAAACCCACTTGCTAGGCAGATTCGCCCAGCCTGCTCATAAATCTCTTTTCATGTACTTGTGCTTTTTTATGGTGCAGTAACCAACAGCTGTAATCTTCCTCCATAATCTATCCTCCCTGTTTCTCAAGTCCAAATCTGAAATATTTTACTTTGTGTCGTTTCAGAATCTTTATGTGAAATGAATTGATGCTTCTTTCAATCAGATCTTCCTCTTCCTTTTTGGCATTTTTTTTCTTCTCTCTCTTTTGGGTGAAAATTATGATTGCCGTTACAGATTTTGGGGCTTGTAGAAAACATGAGCTGCTTCATATGTCCACACTGTAGCGAACCATCATTCATTTTTGGAAAGGGAGGAACTCAGAGGACAGCTGCTGAAATGGGTTTAAAAGTCATTGGTGAGGTATTTTGATTTTATTCTTTTATTCTTTTATTCTTTCTTGTCTGTTATTACTTCTTTTTGGGGTTTTGGTTGAGGTATTATTTCTGGATGGAGAGGATATTTGTTTAGGGAAAGGGTTAATATCTAAAAATAATACAGTGCATCAGCTAAACAAGTTGGAGGATTGTTGTACCTCCATTGAATATAACCTGAATAACAGATTACAGATAGATAAAAAGTTAAATGAAAATGTTACTGATCAATGGTTGGAAAAGTATTAGATACACAATCAACGGTTTTCTCAAGTTCGGACTGTCTACTTGCTGAATCGATGGATAGAAAGAATAACCAAATATAATGCTTTGCGTTGTGTGAAATTCCCAATTCCCAATTGTCCTCTGTCCTTGGTCTCCTTCAAGGCTAAATGTGTAAGGGGGGCTGTCTTAAATTTTGTTATCTCAAGCTTTCATTTAAATTTTGTGCAATGCAATTGAATTATACAATGGAAGGCTGAGTCGTGGTTGTTAATCTGTTGGCCATCTCAGATACCCATAGAAATGGATATACGTAAAGGTTCTGATGATGGTGTCCCTGTAGTAATATCAGCACCTGATTCAATTGTCTCCAGAGCTTATGGTGAAGTAGCTGTTAACGTGGTCAACAGACTCCAGGAGCTAGCAAAAGAACAAGAACATCCAGAGAGTAATTCTACGAGGTTTTCTTAAATGAATCACCTCCCTTACTATTGCTATGAACCACAGTTTGCAAATGTGTCCGACCAAGATTTTGAAGTCTCTCTAGCCTTCAGCTTAGTATATTATGGATGCCACTTTGAAGCATTCTGACCATGTAACCCATAGAATTTTTGCAGTGGAGGAGCATGTTTTTTGGGAGATCAATTTGATGAGTTAGGGTGTTGAAAATCTTGAAGCCGATCTGCACTGGACACAGAGAACTGTGTACATGTCAAACAAAACCAGAGTGATGCCAGTCATAATTTTTATGTAAAGATAAGATTATTGATCCTGACCCACTCGTGGCAGGCCTTGTTGTATTCGCAACTTCTGATGTTCTCTCTTTGGTGAATAAAAATGTTTAGTCCGTCCAATTTCATCGTGTAAATTTCTTGCTGTCTACATTTTTTTTTGGGGCAAGTAATACTAATTTGCTAAGAACCCAATTTGCAATGGAATAATGAAACATTATTTTCCATGAGGGTATTGTTGGATTAATTTATAGGATATCCAATGTTTGATTTGATTCTGCGTCCATTTACAGTGCAACTTGATTACCTTCTGATGGTTCATGAAAGGAGTATATTCCTGATCGGAATATGAATGTTAACAGGAAACAGAATATTTTATGTTATCATGCATCTTCTTACGTAGACCTCTCAGAGTGGCCATGCATCTAACTAAAAAAAAAAAAAAAAACTATTTATTTCGTTTACCCGAAAATAAATAAATAAATAAGAACTTTGTTAATTGAGTTTTAAAAAATTTAAATAATTAGTTATCATGGCTTTTAATACAATAACATATTTCTTCGAAAAAGAAATTGATAGTTCTATTATTATCAAAGGTTATGAATAGAAAAAAAATCCCCACCAGGCCAAATCGTTATGAAAAGAAAGAATCTCGAGTCCACCACCAACAGTGAGAAAGCGTTCTTGGGAGGTTTTGGTCCGAAGAGCAAGCATCAGCTTCAGTGCTTCTTCAACATCAACTTGACGACCATTTTGATTCCCTCTCGATATTGTGTGTGATATTTTTATATTTTATGTTATTTAATTTTAATTCCTCCTATCATCTTCCTTCCCGTGTATATATATACGTATGTATTTTTCTTCGTTGTTGTTTCTCCGTCTGCAACTGCAAAGGTGCAAACACCCTCATCACATTTGAGCGTAAAATCTGAATGCAGCTCCAAACAATAACTCTCAAATCCACTCGTCTTGACCATGTCCCCTCACCGCTGCCAATTTTCCCCCATAACCCTAGACTAACAACCACCGTAACCCTCCCTATTTTCTCGCCATTTCCAATTAAGTCACGGCCTAATTCTATCCTCCACTGCAACGGTACCGGTGTCTCCGCCCCCAGCAATTCCCAAAACGGCACCGCTCACGATTGGAAATTGAGAAGCTCCGGAGTAAAGAGCATCGATGTTGCGACTCTGGGTAATCTCTGCGTTGATATCGTTCTCAACGTTCCCCAATTGCCGCCACCTTCTCGCGACGCCCGCAAAGCCTATATGGACCAGCTCTCCGCCTCTCCTCCAGACAAGGTACTTTTTTTCTTCTTTTATTTTTTTTTAAATTTCTTTAAGAAAAAAAATTGCTGAATTAATTAAACAATTTGCTGATATTAATGTATTGATTGTATGGTTTTGCACATAGCAATACTGGGAAGCTGGTGGAAACTGCAATGTGGCTATCGCCGCTGCAAGATTGGGACTTGATTGTGTTACAATTGGTCATGTGGGTCATGAAATATATGGAAGATTCCTGCTTGATGTGCTTCAGGATGAGGGAATTGGTATGGTTGGTATGAGTGAGGATACCGACGGTGTTGACACTTCTAGTGCTTCATATGAAACCCTTTTGTGTTGGGTTCTGGTGGACCCTTCGCAGAGACATGGCTTTTGCAGGTATAATTCAACTTAAAGTTCTTTTTTTTGTTCTTTGGTTTTCAAGCCTTCTCATGCAAGTGCTCCTATTATGTGTTTCTGATGTGTTTAATGGTTCTTTATTATATTATAGTCTCAGTTATTAAGATTGGTGGTCGGTGACCTGTGTCTACGTGTTTTGTTTTGTCAGTCGAGCCGATTTTAGTAAGGAGCCTGCATTCAGTTGGATGAACAAGCTGTCTGCAGAAGTAAAGACAGCCATTAAACACTCAAAAGTCCTGTTCTGTAATGGTTATGGCTTTGACGAGCTTTCCCCTGCTCTGATAATATCAGCCCTGGAGTATGCTGCTCAAGTTGGGACATCTATATTTTTTGATCCTGGACCACGTGGAAAGAGTCTTTCTAGCGGAACACCTGAAGAACAAAGAGCACTTAGCTATTTCTTGAGTACAAGTGATGTTCTTCTTCTAACTTCTGATGAGGTTTAACTCTCTCTCTCTCTCCCTATATATATATATATATATATAGATATATATGCATTATGAATCACCTTCTATTTCTCAATTTTCTTTTCTTAGATTTTATTCATTCACCCTTGAGGAGGAAACAAGTATGACCTTTACAACCTTGTTTTTTTTCTTTTTAATTTTCTTGTGTCTTTCTTCCCTGCTATAGTAATATTAATCACCTTATTGCAGTGTTGTATTATGTCACACTGCATTGCAGTGTTGTAGAACATGACACTACATTTGATGCAGATAAATACTCCCTAAATACCCTGCAATGCTGATCTTCTTTTGTGTGTCATATAAATGTACCCATCTCTATTGTTGACACAAAAACATGGGTCAGCAATCATATATAAAGTAGATGAAATGTGCGTGTGTTTTGAGCTGATTTGGCAGCCACCTAGGTTGAGATGGGTGTTGCCTGTGAAAACCCTTTGATGCTTAAGTTAGATATCGGGCTTTATAGCAATTGAACTTTAGGGCTTTTTAGCAAATGAGCTCCGGAATGAAGCTTTTGGAGTCCTTGTTCTATAATATTTGGAATAAAGTACTAGTTTATAGAGAACTGCAGTTGCTCTCATTTAATGAATGTCATCATGAACCCTCAAGCAGCCAATTACAAAAATGTCTTGCTGCCAAAAATTTCAGTAGGGACACGACTCGCTATGACGAGGGAAATGATTTTCCTTGCCATTGTTACAAATTATATTCCCTATTTTCAACTGAATGTTAGGCAAAATTGTTTCCCTCATTTTAGCTTCTTGTGCCCTTGAATTGAAATTTTCAACGATCAAACATTTTTGTGGTTAACCACTCGATGGTTCAAGATGACAGTTTTAAATGAGAGTGGCTCTATTACTCAAAAGACTAGTATAAATAGAAGCACTTTGTTAAGCATGTTGTTTTTGTCAATTTAAGTGTTTTGTTCCAAAAATTATTTGCTAATAGAGCAAAGAATCATAAAGCTTCATTCGAAAGCTCACTCCCTATATTTGACTTGAGCATTGGAGCATTTTCATTGGCATTCCTAACCATTCTATCTCTCCTGCAGGAATTATTTAGAGGATCTAACCCTTTTTTTAGTAGGAAGTTGTAACTGATATACCAACCTACATGGTTTCCAACTCAGCCATGTTCCATCTAAATCATATTTGACTACCGACACAAATTCTTTTCATCAACATTGGTGATCTGTTCTTGCTCATTCATTCTTCTTATGGAGGCATTTCACCTTGTAACACTGAATGGATAATTTAATGTTATAGTTAGAGAAGAAATAAATTGGCTCTACCCATCCTCGTATATTTACATCAACATTGTTATTTGTATCCACATTCTTATGTATATCCTACATAACTTCTAAGATATAGGGTTTTCTTTTTCATTTAACTCATATCTAGTTTCAACCCCTTCATCTCCTCTTTCTAACTCAGATACTCTGTGATAGAAAAGCTCCATTTCAGGTTGGTGCCACACTGTTCTTTCCTGTCAATCTCACAGCCAAATTCCAGTCTTGTAGAATTGTCATTTTCATATTTTTCTTCTTGAATTCAGAGTTTCATTTTCGTTGCAGTAGTTACAACAACAGCTGATGCATGATTGTTGTTGAGACTTTTTCCATTGGTGTTTGGCTATCTTGGAATGCAGTAAAATATTTTTCTATTTAATGTTAAAATTCATGGACAGGTCTTTTCCATGAGAGATTCTTCTCTATATCCTTGGTCTATGCTCTGTCAACTAATTGTCAGAGAGTTTGCTTGCTTATTCCTAATTGTGTTTTTGTTTCGATCTTTCAGGCTGAATCATTGACTGGCATAAGGAACCCAATAACTGCAGGGCAGGAGTTACTGAGGAAGGGGCTGCGCACAAAGTGGGTTGTTGTTAAAATGGGTCCCAGAGGTTCAATTTTAGTTACGAAGTCAAGTATATCATGTGCACCTGCTTTCAAGGTATGATTTGTACAAGACTTTCTCGTAATTTAGCTTTAATTGTCTAGTGTCAACTATTGAAATGAATGCTCAGAAATAACTGTCAATTTTTAATGTTCTCTCAGGACTAACCTAAATCATGTATTATGTAATGCTTGTTCTCATAAACATTGTTGACCTTCTGTGACCAATTGGAGATAAAAAGTTCCATAGTTTTTAAAATAAGTTCAACATTGTGATTTTCTTCTCTCCTGTTTTCTTCAACATATCAAGCCAAAAAGTAATCTTATGAGAACCCGTTTTCTACTGCTACTAATGTGTATTCACATTTGACCTCTCCCTCAGTCCTGTTTATTTAAATGCCACAGCTCTTTTCACATTCTTATATGCACAACAAGATATTGATTAGCATTTGACACATAACCAGGTGAACGTGGCTGATACTGTTGGATGTGGAGATAGCTTTGTGGCTGCTGTTGCATTTGGTTTTATACATAATATGCCCACAGTTAATACATTAACAATTGCAAATGCAGTAGGTGCTGCAACTGCAATGGGTTGTGGTGCTGGTAGGAATGTGGCAACCTTGGAGCGAGTAATAGAACTTATGAGAGCATCCAACCTCAATGAGGATAATGCATTTTGGAATGAACTACTTGATCAGAATGTAAACGCTGAAATTATTACATTTCTTTCAAGGTTCGGCATAAATGGAAGCAGCAACTCCCTGAACCATGTGAATCTGCAAAAAGTGGTTTCGGAATTGTTACCTAAGCTTGAATACTCACAGTTAGAGGGAAAAGTGCCATCTTGATGGACTATGAGGCAGTTGGAGGGAAAAGTGCCATCTTGATGGACTATGAGGAGCAACAGGTTTTCAGGTACTGATTTGAATTTATAGGAACTAATACTTTCAATTGGTTCTACTGGGTCTGATTGCTGGTAATTATACTGGGAGGCCAGATCTGGACAATTAACACAATGGATTCTTAATTTCTTATTTATTGGAAGTGGAATATAATGCTCTTATTGACCATTGGGAAAAGCTCTGGTAGGTGTTGGCAAGATTTGCTAGTATGCAGTTTATGACTTCATCTCTTCTTTCAGCGAGCATTTATGGATATGGTTTTCTGGTGATATTTTTGTAGCCATAGGAATCCTAGAGAACTTTGCTTCTGATATGGAGATTCTGTATGGCTTTTCACACATGCCTGTAATTTTGTAAGGATGTTCCTTTTTCTTTTTTTTTTGGGGTTTGCATCACTCAATAAAATGCTTATAATGACAGGTGATTGGAATTTTTGGGTTGATGCTGCCTGTGTTGACAGATCTTTTACTAAACGGATACAGAAACAGAATTTTCTTGCTTGTTTTTCAATTTTTTTCCTTTTTGGGTCCTATAAATTCCATTTCCTTGTAGGAATGGCAATGAATTGGATCTGACCCAAGATCCACATGATCCAAATTCAATCGGATTGGATTTGGGTCAATTTAAAATGAATTTGGATTGGATTTGGATATCGATATGCGGATCTCAGATAGATCTGGAGTAGATCTGGATCTATCTTAATATCAAAATCTATATCTATATCCACATTTTTTTTAATTTTATTTTATTTTAAAAGTTTCTTAACATTGTGAAATTATAATGATAATAAATTTTATTCATAGTATATTAGTGGTTTTTACCATGCATTTAAACTTTAATATTTAAATGTTAGTTTTGTAAATTTAAAGGCCAATCAGACCCAAAACATGTACGTGTAATATTCAAATTGCAAGTTAAGTAATACAATCTGATAATTTATTTTATTATATTAGCCAAATAATTTTAAAGAAATAAAGTTTTTCATATATTTAGTCAAATATGGTCATAATAAAAATAATAAAGTATTGAATATAAATCATATTTAATTTATACGTCATTATCGAATGTTGTAAGAGTGAGGGTGGGTGTGTCGTCGATATTAAAATGATGAAGTAGACAATAAAATATTAGATTAATATTGCTCTTGTAATTATTTTTGAAGAATATTTTATTATCTTCTTATTTGTTGTTTTGGTGTAAAAATATAAGCTACAATATTTATTATATTTTGAGAAAAAAATTATATAATTTATTGTTATCAATATATTTTGGCATTCAATTTTTATTTTAAAAAATTATTACCTTTTTATTGCTGAGTTTTAGAATTTATGATGGATCCAAAATTTATTTAGATTTTAATTTTTTTTTGGATTTGGAGCATATATAAATATTTATTTCTTTTTTTGATCTGAATATGAAATGAAAACATATGGATTCATGACGGATCTGAAACAAATACGGATCTTGATTTTTATTATGGATCAGAATTTAGAGCCGAATAAATCTAACCCATATTTACCCCATTGCGATCCTTATTTCCTTGGATTAAATGGCAGGTGTACTCTTGAAACCATAGTGAAACATTATTGGTCAAAAACAATTTATTTTCAGTTTACATTTTAGAAAACTAATATTTCGATTTGATGAACTTGATATACTTTTATTACCATTTGATGTCTGGCGAATGAATAACCTGTTTTCCGTGGGATTTGTAAGCTGTTGACTTATAGGGTAATAAAATCCATAAAATAAAACCCCATTTTTTGGACAAACGAACACATAATATAAATATTTTAATACTATAATTTTTATTCTATGGCTATATTATTAGTAGGTCGAATTCTTTAACCTACCCACCGTCTATTCAATCATCACTAAGAGAATCGCAAAAATCAAAGTCAAAGTTGCTCACTTGCTTTACCTAACTGATTCGAAGTAAATGTTTAGCATTTACAAGTTACCTTTACCTGATTAATTTATTTCTTCCTTCAAAGAATGTGAAAATCCGAAGTTTGGACCCTGTCCTTGTTAGTCAAAAAAAAAGAAAAAAGAAGAGAATATTTAATGAGAAATAGTTGAAATTTCTTCAAAGTCAAAAATCGGCCTTTCGTATGTGGAAGCCAGTTGATTTCTTCTTCCTTTTCTTGCCCTGTCGCTGCAGCCGACGCTTGAAACTTCTTTCAGTTTGGAGATTAGCTCATACATGACGTGGACATTAAAAAAAAGATTATTTGTTCTCACATTTATCCTATTTGTTGCTAACCTGCTATCGTCAAAGTTTTTCAAAAAAGAGCAAAAATTAATTATGATGTCTAGAGCGTGTGAATTCCAAAGCAGACGCGCATGTGAAAGCACAAAGAATTATATATATACATGAAAACTATTAGTATGGTATCGTACCCCGATCACCAATAAATTAATGGACCCTTGAATAATCAGACTCAATCGGTGTCAATTTGTGTAATTGTGTTTACACAGCTTAGAGAATAGAGAATGCCAAATGTGTACCGATTACCAATAAATTAATGGACCCTTAAAATAATCAGACTCAGTCGGTGTCAATTTGTGTCGACACAGCTTAGAGAATAGACAATACATAAAATTGAGATTGTTTTCCAGAGGATTGGAAATTGAAGGATGGCTTTGCTTGCGAAATTGAAGATGCATCAACACAGTAGTAGTATTGTGTGTGATAGTGTGTCATCCAGCAATCAATCATTGATGCGTGCATCTGTCTATATCATGTGAAAATGCAATATATCAAACTAAAAACTATGTAGGTGGACTCTATGACAATGATTGTAATATTAGGTGGTCAGGGTCATTTCACCTTGCTGTTTCTCCAGTATTATTATTATATATAAATCAGCATTTATAAAATAGAAACTGGGAAATAAATTAGAAAGGCTTTCATTATCCTTTTAATCAAATATTTGACAAAACTGGTATTTGGCATGTAATGACGCGACCCTAACTACATATACAAAGAAATTTGCTAGATACAAGCAAAAATCAAAAGATGCCTCATCAAATTCGATATGTACGGTTCCTTTTTATATATATAGAGGTACTTTCAATATATAGCCGCTGGTCTCTACCAAAATAATAATAATTCTACACAAGTTTTATAGTAGAACATGGCAACATGCTTGAAATGTGGAAACAGAATGATCTTCGAAAAGGTGCATTGACTTTTATGCTCTTCTGGTTAGTGCAATAATCTCTTTAGCTTGCTTTTATAAGTTCAATCAATTGGTAAAGGCAGGTCATACCGTCATGTACAATAATATATTGAGATCAAACGACACTTTAATTCTGGCAGCAAATTTAGACAGCTTAGGGGCCCCTAATTAAAGCCGGTTTCGACTCGAAGATTTTCCACGGCAAGACTACAAGTTTTTCTTGGAGATACTAATATAGATTTCTGGGCCAAGCAAAGTTGTCGCTATGCATATTCTTTTTTAAATTTTATTTGATGTTGAATCCTATGGTGGAAATCAACAACGAGTAGTGACCACAGGAATGTGATAATAATACAGTGTTTCTTCAATTCTTAGCTTAGCTGTATCTCATCATCATTGTTTTTACATAACTGGAATAGCTAGCTTTGCTATCTTACCTAACACATCCCATCTTAATCTCTCATTTAACCACTTGATTGACCCACCTGTCAATCTCAATTTGATGGTGCTTCTACGTACCAATTAGATACTCTCCAATAATATACAAAGTCAAATAACTGTATGAATAATCAAGTTATAGGTTTGTTTAATTTTCACCGATAATCTCCGCATCGATAGATTTTTATCCATTTTCATACGCTGATAAATGGGCATAACTTGGACTATCAGATTCGGGTACATATAATATCATTTCAAAGCTCTCACAGCTCAGGACGACCAAACTCACAGCTATGTTGGAGCTTCTCAGTCGAAATAATTTTGCTAAATTAATATTCATTGTTTTGAAGCTCAAATTTTGCGGTTTAAGTATTTATTTGACCTTGTGTTTAGGTATCAGTAACTAGCATAGCAGTAGCATCTATAATTTTGAGTCTAGTTCGAGTTTAATAACTTGTTTCTTTAACTGTATAAATTCTTTTATTCAGTAACTAGCATCTATATTTTTCTGACAAAATTAAAAAAAAAATCTATAAAGGGAAACATTTTACGAATTACACAGAATAGGGTTTTTGAATTTAACAGACAAGCAAATGTAACTTTCAGGCGGTGTCCATAATGTTAACATGCATGATTGCATGGACTCATCGTAAATTCCAAGAGAGAACATGTAGAAGTTTACAGTGGGCTATCTAGTACTGGCTAAACAGCAGATTTTTCATCATTATTTTTTGGTCATGTTTACAATACGAAACAGCAAAACTGAAGATATGTTCTGTTTGGAACTGTTCAGATTCCAAATTCACGTCAATAATTTTCGCTCTCCGGAATCTCATCCGGCCAGTATTCGATTAGCGGGTGTACGTACCTTCAATTCTGCCAACCCTGGAGAAATTTAAAATAGTGTTTTTCGGTTGTGACAATTTAAAGCCGTCGGTGAACATAATATGGTTATTTGATATCACTCCAGGTTCGTGAATTATGAGAAATTCTAAAATACACGTAATATATTACAACTAATTGATATATGTATATGTAATTAAATTTAATATAATCACAATTTTTATGATGATTTTTTAAAAGAAATACATACGTATCATGACATTATTTATTAATCGCATAACTGACATGATATCTTTGATGTCTTTTAAAATTTATCATGAATTACATATGATTATTTGATATCGCTTTACAAACATTAATGGAACAATTAATGCAAAACTATTTCTTCTAATGTATTAATTAATAAATTTCTTTAATTTGATTTTAAATTAATATATTGTTTGTTCTAGATCAACTTCTTCATGGTAATTCTCCAAGGCGTTCCAAGAAGAAATTGGATTTTTTTTTAAATTAAAAAAAGTTGGGAGTCTAGCTACAAAGTTGTTACTAGTTCAACACGGAACTGAGATCCAGACAAGATTTGCAAATTATTATTAGAAAGCTTCGTGTTCCACTTTTTCTTTTGTTACAATATCTTATCTCCCTTTTCTACTTATATTTGTGGTATTGCACTTTAGACAGCTAGCTTTAATAGGTCAATCTGCATTAATAAGCTTGGGATTTAAGCTTGGAATCACACTATTTGGCTGCGTATGCCCTAATTGATGAAGGTTCTCCCTTTACCCCATCGACAAGCAAAAGATAAATACGTTACTTGAGAGGTGAGAATAAACACCCGGTCAAGGGCTCTTTATATACAATATTTACTCATCTTGAACTATAACAATTCATCGTCTCCTTAATCATGACAACTATGCTCTCAAGAGAAGAATCTTGCAGGCTTGTGGCCTATTTCATAACGTGTAAGAAGATAATTTAAGACAAGTAGATCCGTACAAATAATTTGTTTTTTTTAGATATAATTTGATGGTAACCTTTTCCTCCGGTTTCCATTCATGTGAGTGGCCGCACATCTCTTGATTCTACTCAACAGATTTTACTAACTTTTTACTACTTGATATTAATAGATATCTAGAGTACTAATATAAATATATGTTTCTTTCGAATTTAGATGTTCTCCTGACCTAAACTTTTTAAAGTTTTGTTTGAAATACACATGCAGTATAAATATTTCTAAGATCAAGATTTAATTTATTTTAGACTTTCTTTATCAAACATAAAAAATCACATCATTATCTTAGCTAATTAAAATTCAAAAATTACGAAATATCTAAGAAGGATTCGTATCCTCTCCTTATTATTATTTTTTTTTCCTTCTTGCCTCTCCTTACCTTCATAATCAGGAGAAAAAAAAATTGGCTTGATTGTAAATAAAATTAAAAAAAAAAGACAACTTGATTTTCATCACTTTATTAAACGAAGAAAGACAAAAGAAAGTAAAAATTAAAAGAAAACAAAAACAAAAAAACAAGAAACGAAGTCCTTGTGTGTCTAAGAAATGTTAACTCTACTTCTATTCTATTGCCTTTTTCCCTATTTCTTGTTCATCCAAAAAAAACTCTTGCAAATAATCTGGCTGGCAGGTCAGATTCCCCCCAAAGTTAAATCGAGAATGAGAAAAGAGGAAACAACATTTAAATATGTAAACTAATTTGCAGACAAACAGTACAAGGAATTAAATTAATTGCAGACAATTGAAAACAAATTAACAATAATGCATTCAATTAATTAATTGCAATAATAACTGTCTTCAATTATTATTGCACAATTGTTATTTCAGTCTGCCGACAACAATAATGCGCATTCAATTCTAGTCTAATTCCATGACATAAATTCTTAAAAGAATTAACCGCCGTGATTCTTCTTCGCTCAAGTTTATACTAAAATTTAAAGTTTATTGTGATAAGAGTTTGGATAAAAGCGGCACTTGTCTTGCTAAATCGGCTAATTTGCCAAGAAAACGATTTATTTTGATGTTTAAAAATGAAATTAAAGAAAATTAAATTTAAACTTACAGAATTTAAATGACATGTCATACAGAACTTAAAAAAAATGGGGTGATGAGAGAATTCGGATTTCGTACTTTCATGAGCTTTATCCAGTGCGAATGTCCGTATATTTAAAAATGCAGATTCGCTATATATAACATATGGTGTATTAGTGTTTTTAATATTTTTTATTTAATTAACTCATACACCTCATGGTGTATACAACAAATTGATATTTTAAAAGATGCAAGCGTCCACAATTATACACACACATATATAGATATAATTTTCTAAGGAATTCTTTAAGTTATTAAAGTACAAGTTAAGAAAAACACATACTCTAATAGTAAAATACACTGCTTTGGAGTGTTTATTTTGCCTATCTTTTATTTCATTACTTATTTTAATAACTTAAGGAATCTTATATATATATATAGTCGTTCTCAAGTTCAAAAATCCCGAATTTTATAAAAATTGGGATGAGTTGACAACAGTGTGAGCATACTTTATTGTCAAACAGTTTACAATATTGTAAAAGTTTGTTCGTATCATTGTTAATTTATCCCAAATGATATGAACATAGTTTCACAACGTTGTCAAACAATTTATAATGTTATGAAAGTCTATTCACATTGTTGTTAACTTTACTCAAATTAATTTTAAATTAGTATGTGTGTACAGTTTTTCTTTAGTGCAGACACCCTAATTTTTTTTCATTCGGACACATTATTAAATCATGTGATTTAATAGAATTATTGCAGACACGTCATTAAATCGCATAATTTAACAAGATATCTGCATTAACAAAATGAAGAAACTAAGAATGATTATATATATATAAAGCTACTTATGAATAACGTTATTTTTTATAATAGGGTTTAAAAGAAACAATTAAACAAAAACTTTGCTTCTTAATTAATTTTAAAAACGAAAAAGATGCTATTCGGGTTGACCTCGCTATCAGATACAGAATATGGGCGCTTTTGTCTTGTACAATGATATATAATTATGTTGGAGAAAAAAGTGATTTAAGTTATTCAACCAAATAACAATTCTTATTTGGATTTGTTATTGGAAAGATCATTCGCCACAAAACTTCATCACTCTAGCTAATAGCTAAGTGTGAAAAGCACGTTAGGGGCAGTGTAGAAAGTGGACTCCATGTCATGTGATGTGATATTCCCAAGACTAATTATAATATTAAAGCATCATGACCCCGGCCCTCTTCAATACTAGCTACCTACGTGTATATAAATATATGTAGTACAAAGACATCCACGAGGCCATGAACATGATATAAAATTATAAATAATGCATGGCCAAATCAAAATCTGGCTACCAATATTTGACATCCAAGTAGCCTCCATGTCTTCTTTCTTTTTTCTCTCTGACAAAATACTCTCTCTTCCTCCTCGATCATACATGAACGGTTGAGGGGAATGTTGTCTGGTTCGAGATCACTCGTGGACGAATTAATTAATAACTTATCGTCTTTTGAATGATTTCGGACCAGGCTTCATTCCCCCCAACTCAGTTTAATTGCTCTTCATCATCATCGTTACATAAGCTTCATATATCTTCGTTCTGCAAGCCATTATTGTGTTTTGGATGGTGGCTTTGTCTCCGCGTTTGCTGAATCATTTGATGCAAACAAGAGGTTGAAGTCCCAGACGCGCTTTGAGCAGAAGCAGATGATGGGTATGCGATACAATTTTCATCTACTTCATCAATTTACATTTTTTTTTCTTTGCGATGCCTATATTATTATCTTGACATACACACTCCAATTTTTCAGTTCATGATTTTAAAATGTGGGAAAAATTTGAGAAAATTTTAAAACTATAGAATTTAAGAGGTTTAAAATTTAAAGCAATTAAACTATACGATTTATACTTTTTTGCAAATTTTCAAGCACTTTAAAATTTTAAATTGGTGTGAATAATTGACTCTAAACTTAAAAGTTGATCTTCTTTCATTTCACCATTTTTTATGTTTATCGAATTTTCACAGTTGATTAACTTACATAGATTTTTATTGCACCAATTAATCTACTATCACTTAATTTTTTTATCTAAATTAAAATGATCAGAGCCATAAATTGAGGATTCATCATGCCATGATATGCCAAACTATATCTACCAGGTGGGTCATATATTAAATCTATGTGGGTCTCAAGGCTACATGAATAAACCAAATAAATCTACCTTGCAAGTCAGATTTAACATGTGAATCTCATAAATTCATTTTTCTTGTGGGTCACATAACTCATATCTGCTGCCGGAATTTGAGATTTCAAACGGAGAAATTCATAAAGCTAGAATAACGAACATCATACGGGCATCCACAATATCAATGTGATCATATCCTTTATATAAAGTAATCAGGTAGAAATTTTGTTGGAAACCAAAGTACTTTGGTTAGCAGGCTGGGACTTGATTTGATAAGACTGAAATATGTGGGAGATAAAAGATTGTTGAAAAAGAGGGAAAAAATTAAAAAGGGTGGGGTTTTAGGGGCAACCAATGTAGGATCTTTGTCTGCTTATGTGTCCCACGTTGCGATGACTTTTCCATGCATGATGAAGCCCTACTAATTATTAATGCTTAATTAGTTTCTAGGGTTGGGGTCAATATAACTTAATTATCTCTTAATCATTATTATTTATTAATTGTTAGAAATGTTGTGTTCATGTTCTTTGAATCTAATTGACTCCTGGGCATATATATATATCTTTGATCTTACATGCCACATCCATTGATAGCTGGTGTCATAAGGTAAGAAAAGACTAACAAAGAGCTCTAGAGTATATGTCAATTATGGACCAATTTTTATTTATTTATTATTTTTGGAAAAACAATTACATTCTGGAATCTGAAACACATAACTACATGCTGATTAGTGATTAATTAGTTCTTAACAGAAGAACTCAGAACTGTAATGTTATGTCTTCCCAAAGTTCCATTTACCCCATAATTAAATAATATCTCTTGCAAACAAGTACTTCCTGGTAATCATCAGCAAAGATGAGATGAGTAATATAGTGAGGATTGAACGTGGATATATATATTTTTGTTGAAAACCTGGGATGGAGGAGGAGATGAACACAACTACGTGTTAAAGTACAGATGGCTGTAACGTTACAGCGCGCCCATTAAAATTTTTCATCACATTTTTTTAGTTCTTTGTCTAAGCTTCCACAATTATCAGTGATGTTTCTCAAATTCCTTAAAAGAGTGAAGTATAATGTCATTATTTATGTTATCATCTTCTCTTTTTTCTTTACATAGTATAAGTAGAAAAATCTAGTAAAATAGCTGAAGCATATCACCAAAAATTTGGTGGACTCTTAACATTACACACCAGCGAGAGGAACTAAAATTAAAGGGGAAAAGTGATTATTACAACCTAAAAGGATTGATTCTATTTATCTGATAGAAAATAACTCCTTTTGACATGACAAAGAATCGTAAAGAAGACGATAGATTTTAATTTGTACATGTTCTTTTATAACTTTAACGGAATCTGGGCATACAATTATCTCTTGCTTATGATTCAATTAATATGTGTTCAAGTTCCCACGTTCAGTAACACCACCCCCGAATCATCCTCGCAGTCATTTGAGTGGTCAAAATAAGGAGAAAGAAATCACAGAGCCGCAGCCATGAGCTTACCTAACAAAACAGAAATTTCCAAAGTGAATTACCTAACAAAAAGTTAATTTGTCTGACTTACACCTCAAAGTTATTAAAGAATGAATTATATTGTTAGTGTATTACTTTTTGACTTCCATGCCAATGATACACGTTTTATAAAACAAATCCATTTAAACCGGAAAAGAAAGAAAATTTCTGTTAGGCATCACAATCACAATGCTACTGCTATTTAAAAGCTGGACTCAACTAAATTCGGAGAATGAATAAATAAATAAATAAATAAATAGATACTATGTATGTTAATCTGCATGATATTGTTGATTATGCAACTGTGTTCTGTTCTCCCCAATCACTTAGGGCTTAATTTCAAACGAGCTCATCATGATATCGTAAAGCTATGAATATCTTGTCAAGAGATTGGTGAAGTTAAAATAAATGTGTCTGAGGTTGCTGCACAATTATTTGATAATAAACCTCAATGAAGGCATTGGCGGGAGCTTATGAATCTCTTGAATTAAGCAAGCCATCTGATATTTGAATAACAGTCGTGGATGGCTAGAAGCATCAAAGGTCAGGATTGGATGGAAATCAAGCTGAAGGAGCAAGATATCACTGCTTGCTAAAGACAAGATTGAGTAACTGAAGACAAGAAGACAAACTGCTGTGTCAAGCTGTTATAACAACTTTTGTAATGTCTTGTGATGAAATTGATGGCCGTTGATGCTAGGTCTTGGTGTAACTAAAACATGAGAACCTAGTTCTATATAAAGAATTGTAAAGCAATGAATCCATAGGCTGGAAGAAAATAAAAATCGATTTTTTACTTTCTGTTTGTGAAAACTACTAACCTCTTTTTTTATCTTGATATCAGAGCTTTAAAAATCCAGAAATGGATAATCAAGCAACAAATGAGCCAACCCCAGAAGCTGTGATCAACAAAACACCACCAACTCAAACACAAAGTCCTTTACCCACCCAAACACAAACTGAATCATCATCCTCACACACAAATATGCATGTACCCATAAGTTTTTCCTTCACAACCCCTGTGAAACTTGACAGAGGAAATTACATTATATGGAAAGCCCAGGTCTTGCCTGCTATCCGTGGCAATGGCCTGGAAAACTTCATTGATGGAACATCTGTATGTCCAAAAAAGTTCCTAGTGGATGCTGATGCAGAAAACAATTTCATAGCATCTGCAAACCCAGCATATGCACTCTGGCGTAGACAAGACCAACTTCTCTTAAGTTGGCTTCTTTCCATATTATGAGAGAATATTATCACTGCTGTGACACATTGCACAACTTCACAAGAACTGTAGTCTGTGCTGGAAAGGCTTTATGCCTCCCAATCAATAGCCAGATCCATAGTTCTCAAGATGCAATTGCATGGTGCAAGAAAAGACACACAAACTATCACTGAATTTTGCACAAAAGTAAGAAACTTGGCAAATGAGTTGCAAATGGCAGGAAAGCCAGTTTTAGAATAAGATCTTTGCTCTCATGTGCTTACTGGCCTTGGCCAATCTTTTAAGTCCGTTGTTGTTAACCTTACTTCAAGACTTCATGAACTGGCCTTTGATGAAATGTATTCTGTGTTGTTGAACCATGAAGCCAGACTGGAGCAGAATGCAACTCATGACAATAATTTTGAAGCAAATGTGGCCTCAAGGTAAGGAAGGAACAATTGGACCCAAAAGAGAAATGAGGGACCAAGGAACCAACCACCAAACCAGTACCTTAGTCCACAAAATCAATATTTTGGACCTCCCAACAATGGTGCTAGAAGACCAAATAAAAGAAAAGGAAGAGGGAGACCACATGGAGCAAAGAAGATGGTATTCAAGCCTGGAGTTTTTTGTCAAATCTGCCACAAAGAGGGCCATACAGTTGATGAGTGTTGGTATAGAAAAGAAGATGACTTTGAACCAAAGCCTCAGAATTGCCAGCCAAGATGAGCCTATCTGGCAACAAATGAAGGAAGCAGTGAACCAAGCTGGTTCTTAGACAGTGGAGCAACTAATTATGTCACAAATGACCTCAACAACCTCAGTGTAAAGTCTGGGTACAAAGGTAACTCATTTCTCTTAATTGGAAATGGACACAAGCTTAAAATCACACACACAGGAACGATACATTTGCCTATATGTGCTGGTAACAAATATGAACATCTTGTGCTTAAAAGGGTACTTATAGTTCCATAAATAACCAAAAACTTGCTAAGTATCTCTAGCCTTACAACAAATAACAAACTAACAATTGTATTTTCTAATGAAACTTGTGTCGTTAAGGACAAAATGAAGAATGTTCTTCTTTAAGGAATTGATATAGGAGGGCTGTTTCAGATTGTTGGAAGTCAATAATATGTAAGTCCGAGGAAGGGATGTGCTGTTGATATAGTCTACAAATCAGAGTCTTTGTTTGCTTCAATAAGTGAGGCTTCTGTCTCAGAAAGTGTTGATGAGTCTTTAAGTCATAAGCCTAGTAGTGAGTCAATTAATCAACTTGACCTGTTACACAGAAGGTTTGGCCACCCTTGTGAACAGACCCTTATGAAAATCATTTCAAGTTGTAAAAATTTATCTGCTTTCAATAAAGAAAAATCTTTGAGTTTCTGCACTGCATGCCAATATCGTAAAAATCATAAATTGACTCTTAAAAGCTCACAAACACAGACAAAGTAGCCCCTTGAACTGATCCATGTAGATCTTTGGGGTCCAGCACCTATAATTTTAGGAAAAAGTTACAGGTACTACTTAAGTATTATTGATAATCACACAAGATACACATGGATTTAGTCCTTAACCAGCAAAGCAGAAACAATACAAACCTTCATTGACTTCAAGAATCAAATAGAGAAAACATTAAATAAACAGATCAAGTGTCTACAGACTGATATAGGGGGGGAATTTAAACCATTAACCGGGTTTCTTAGGAACAATGGAATCATGTTCCGACATTCCTGTGCATATACGTCAATACAAAATGGTCAAGTTGAAAGGAAGCATAGGCACATTGTAGAAACAGCACTCACCATGCTAGCACAAGCAAACATGCCCTTAAAACTGTGGTGGAATGCCTTTGAAATTGATGCATATCTTATCAATAGAATGCCTATGTAGACCCTAGGTCATATAAATCCATACAAAACATCGAAAGAGGGTGAACATAACTCCACACAAGTTACAATACAAGCATCATTCGAAAATCAAATTAGAACACCAAACCAAGACCAGATCCAAACATATCAACTAAACACAGAAACACAATTGGATGAGAGCCGACCTAAGCCAAACCATCAACAAGAGAGAGTCAATATAGAACTTGAGCGACCATTAGAACCATTAAACACACACCCTATAATAACCATATCCAAACATGGAATCTACAAACCTAAAATATACCTTGCACAAAGGAGTTCATATAAGTTACCAACAAATATAGCAAGTGCTATCAGGAATGTGAAATGGAGAAATGCTATGTTGGATGAATACAAAGCTCTACTGGAAAACAACACTTGGGAATTGGTGAAAGTTCAAGAGGGTACAAAGGTCATCAGAAACAAATGGGTCTATAAAGTAAAGCACAATCCAGATGGGACAATAGCGAGACACAAGGCGAGATTAGTGGCCAAAGGCTATAACCAAATAGTGGGGGTTGATTACACAGAAACCTTAAGTCCAATGGCCAAGTCATCCACAATCAAGGTATTCTTGAGTTTGGCTATCACATATGGTTAAGACATCAAACAAGTAGATGTCAACAATGCCTTTTTGAATGGAGAACTAAATGAAATTGTGTTCATGGAGCAACCAGAAGAGTTCAAAGTGAAAGGAAAGGAAAACTGTGTATGTAGACTAAGGAAAGCACTATATGGATTGAAACAAGCTCCAAGGGCTTGGTATGAAAAGCTCAAAGCTACCCTACTCAGTTGGGGATACAAGAACTCAGTCTCAGATACCTCACTGTTTCATTGGAGGGATAATAGAGAAGTTATATACATACTTGTGTATGTAGATGACATACTCATGACTGGTAGTAGCCAAGATCTTGTCAATAACCTGATTAAAAAACTTAATAAGAGTTTTGCGTTAAAGGAGCTAGGCTCATTAAGTTACTTTCTTGGAATTGAAGTAAAAAGGGATCGTGCAGGGATGCATATTTGCCAAAGCAAGTATGTGCAAGAACTTCTAGAGAAGACAAACATGAAAGGGTGCAGAAAAAGCATAACCTCATTAAGTTCAAGTGTGAAGTACACCTTGGAGACTGAAGAAGAAGAGGGAGGACAACCTTTTGAAGACAAAGCACTCTACAGAAGTGTCATTGGAGCTTTGCAGTATGCAACCATCACCCGACCAGACATTACTTACAGCGTCAATAAATTGAGTCAATTCATGCAAGAACCGAAAATGATACACTGGCAAGGCTGCAAAAGGATATTGAGATACCTTCAAGGCACCCTAAATTATAGTCTGTACTTCACATCTGGAAACAAAATGGAAATCTCAGCCTTTACAAATGCCGATTGGGGAGCTGATAGAGATGACAAAAAGTCTACAGGTGGTTATTGCATGTTTTTAGCAGGAAATCTAGTCTCGTGGAGTTCAAAGAAGCAGAAGGTAGTATCAACCTCCAGCACAGAAGCAGAATATAGATCACTGTCAAATGGGGCAGCTGAATTGACTTGGTTACAATCCTTACTTGCAGAGATGAACATCAAGTTAGAGAAGAGGCCAATAATATGGTGTGACAATAAGAGTGAAATAGCTCTTGCTGAAAATCCAGTCTTTTATGGAAGAACCAAACACATTGAAATAGATGTTCACTTTGTGAGGAATAAAATCAGCAACCGAGAGTTTGATTTGAAGTATGTGGAAAACAGGAACCAAGTTGCAGATATAATGACCAAGGCACTACCTAATCGAAGTTTCGAAAACCTAATAAGCAAGCTCAATGTCTTAGCAGACGATTGAGCTTGAGAGGGGGAGTTAAAATAAATGTGTCTGAGGTTGCTGCACAATTATTTGATAATAAACCTCAATGAATGCATTGGCGGGAACTCGTGAATCTTTTGAATTAAGCAAGCCATCTGATATTTGAATATCAGTCGTGGATGGCTAGAAGCATCAAAGGTCAGGATTGGGTGAAAATCAAGCTGAAGGAGCAAGATATCACAGCTTGCTAAAGACAAGACTGAGCAACTGAAGATAAGAAGACAAACTGTAGTGTCAGGCTGTTATAACAATTTTTGTAATGTCTTGTGATGAAATTGATAGTCGTTGATGCTAGGTCTTGATGTAACTAAAACATGAGAACCTAGTTCTATATAAAGAATTGTAAAGCAATGAATCCATAGGCTAGAAGAAAATAAAAATTGATTCTTTACTTTCTGCTTATGAAAACTACTAACCTTTTTTTTATTTGGGTGCAAAGATATAAGCCAAAAGCGCAACTTGTCATATAATGTCGACATGATTGTAAGGGAAGTCTGATAAAAAAATCCATTGTGAAAGAGGCAACAAGATATCTTGCAGTGAATTATTCTTCTTGTTTATGAATCTTTTACTTATTGATTGGATTGGCTGCATCCAACGGCAATGGTGGCACTTTAGAGTATCCTCAAATTCCGTTCGCTAACTTCGTAGCATTTTGGTAAATAACTGATTTGGTCAAAAATGAGCTACAGTTTCCTTCTCCCTGTTGTCGATCAATTTTCTTTATGACCAAACGGGGGAAATTAAATAAAAATTAATGATAATAAGTAATAGCTTCTTTTGAGATCCAAGAAAGCACAAAAGATTTCAGGGGTCGGTGAAGTGCCTGTGCCATTAGCCATTTCTTGAAATAACTTGAGAGCAGTATATCAGCCGCACGTATCGAAGTCAACTCTCTTGCACACAAAAATAACTCACGGCGAAGGTGAAGCCTTACCCACTTTTTAAAGCTGTAAAGAACAATAATAATGCTATGAAGTTTTGAAGGCCATTAAACGATCGGCTAAAGCTGTTGTTTCTGCGATTTAGCCTTTTAGGGTACACATTCCGAACATGGTTTTTGTGATTTTCTATTTTGAATATCGTATTAAAGAATACATTACAAATTGAATGATATATGTTAGAAATCTTGGGCGTGCCTCCAGTTTGAAGTCAATGTACTCCTCAAAAAAATTTGCTCCGCCAATTTATTAATTGGGAGACTCAAAACGCTCCACTTCAATAATTAAATATGAAGGTGTCTCCCATTCCACCAATTAATCGTTTACGATTTCTGAGAAATTAGATAAAAATGAAATGTAAGGATTGTACCGACAGACTGTGTCGCGAAATTGGAGAACCTGGGCTTAAAGTTGGAGAGGCATAAATTTGAGTCCGACCAAACATCCACAAAAAATTTTTGTTAGGATTAGGCGATAATTAATACTTTAATTTTCCTCCCGTGAAAAAGTAGGGGCAAATAGAACAAGAATTGTATGGGCCAGATATATTACGAACGTAAACGGTATAAGACAACCCCAATATTTTCTATAATGATTAGTCCAAAGTCCTAATTGCGTTGCATGCATCGACTAACCCAACTTGATTTACAAAATCCTGAAGCTGTGACCCATAAATAGCATTCATTCTCAATTTCTCATGTTACCCCTGTAAACTGGATCTCTAGCTTCGTTACCTGTTTGGATGTACATTTCAAGGTGGCAAGTAAATGTGATGACTCCTGAAGTGCTAACATGTCAAGATATTAGTGCATTCTCAAATCTATATGGAGGGATATTCTTCGCAGGGTGTGCCGATGAGAAGCAGGGCATGACAGAGGCTTGAGAGAGGCCGAAGCAGCGGAACAGCGAAGTCCAAACAATTTTGGAGACGCTAGAGGAATCAAAGAGGTGGCCCGAACTTGATTTGTGGGCGAGCCTGGTAATTAATGGGTCGGGTAGCGTTGTTGTAACAGTGAACTTATTGAATGTTCATAAGTATCGCAGAATAGCCTATAATCATCTGGTTACTACTAGTTGTGGTTATATGTATAAAAACTAATTCAGTCAAAGTGTAAATTAAAATTTATGCGAATTGACATACCATTAAAGATATCCAATTAGATTTTATTTTTATTCTTCTACAAGAAAATGACTCGAATTTATTTGTAAAATAAGTAGAATCTAGTGCACATCATTGGGAAATATTATCTAATAAGTTAATAATTTTCTAACAACAAGTAAACTTGTGACTCAATTTGTAGTCTCTAATTAAAAGTGAAAACAAAATATATATGTCTACGTCTAGTTCGAATAATTTAAAAAAAAAATTGGCAAGCATGTATCACATATCACATTACTAGAATCTCTGTTGATGGCAATCATGCTGAAAGATACAATAAAGTTCATTATTACTAAATCAAATAAGCAAATCCTTAGTAAAATGATTTATCATCATTTCATTTTAGCGACAAATTAAGATGAAATGATAATAGATCATTTTACCGGGGATTACGAAGCATATAATATATAGTTTTGCAAAGTCAATTTTCTGAAATTGAAGTGGACGTGCATGCAATGGTACCATGCAATTTTAATTGAATCAAGTGCTTACGTGTGTCACTGCCAATTTTTGTAGTCCGTGAAACCACCTGTCATTTCCAAACAAATATAACGATTAACATGCAGCTACAAAAGCATAGCAGTGGCAAGATTGTTTCTCATCATCTGCACGTCACCATCACCATCATCATCGAATCAATATCAACGAGAAAGAATAAAATTATTTCCGGAAAAATTCTGAGAAATGCAGAAAGGTAATCAGCAAAAAACTTGTCAAACCTTTCCTTGTTTGCTTAATATTCATTCGTCTGAATTAATTAAAAAAAAAAAAGACAAATAACAATGTATATTCTGAATTTGTCTTCAGATAATAATAACAGCAAACCCACGTTAACGCAGATCCTGGTAGCCTCATCGTTAGGGTTGGTCATCGCAGCGGCGATGCATTACCGTATACGAAGGCTCAGGGATCAAAAAATCATTCCACGACGAAGAGTAACAGACTCAGGTCGCGTTGAGAAGCTAGAGAGGTTCCCCCATTATGTAGGTAATTACTATATATGATCTGAAAATTTTTAATTTCCATGTATGCACGTACAAATGCATTTAGGTATAATGTCGATTCTTAGTTAATTAAAGATTCATATCCTCTCTTGCACTGTTGATATTAATTTTCTCATGAGTGCATGCAGCAAGGCAAATGGGATTTTCGGATAGGAAAGAATGTCCGCAGCTGTGCAAGTTAGCTGCTGAATATATCAGAAAATCGGAAGGTTGCGAGGATGATATTTACACATTCTTCTCAAGTGAACCTGCCGCTGATTCCCTTTTTATAAAGCTTGTTGAGGAGTTTGAGAGGTGTATTCTTAGTTATTTTGCTTTCCATTGGAGCCATGCTGATCTTATGATTAGTCAGGTAATTTTTTATTACTAGTAGTGAAGATCTAAATTGCATGATTTTTCTTTTAGAAGGATTGTCTAATTTGCAAGTAAATTTTAAATAAAAATTTTCTCTTATTATTAAATCCTTCTACCGTTATAATTAATTCCAGGTGTTGAATTCTGATGCTGAGCCCAAAAAGAAGCTCAAGCACATAGTTATGCAAGCAACGAGGTATCTGAATGTATTAAAATTAATTAAGCCATGAACAGAATGTTAGATACCATCTAGATTTTGCCAATTTATTACATGGATCGTTGCAACATGTAGCTAGATGGAAAAATAGAAGAGTTGAACGCAAAGAGATTCACAGGAAAATAAACCGAATGAAGAGAAGATAACAGGAATGTAAAACAACCGTTTTCATAAATTGTGACTAAAACTTCACTAAGTAGTATCCCAATCCTGTTACTATCAATGTGTTTCACTATTTCCAGAAGAAAACATTCCCAAAATTCGTCTGTTTTCTGTTTCAGGGAACAAAGATTCGAGAGGGTGACGAAAAATCTGAAGGTTGCAAGAGTTTTCACCACACTAGTGGAGGAGATGAAAGCAATGGGACTTGCACCGAATGATGACTCTCAATGTACAGAGGTGATGGCTCCAGTGGCCCTCGGTGATAGAAGTCCGGTTCTCCTTTTCATGGGCGGTGGGATGGGAGCAGGGAAGAGCACCGTGCTCAAAGATATTCTAAAGGAGTAAGCACGATTAATGCTTAACCTACCTCTTTAAACTAATCATTAACTAACGGAGTAAAAAATATTCAGGGTCAAAAGCATGAGAGCTTATGTTAGGGCCAACATTTTCCCAATGCCTGAAAGCTTATGACCCTTTTTCTCTGTGTGTAACAGAGCATTTTCCCAACATTTTCCCAATACCTAAAACTCACAACATTTTGCGACTACTAATTCTGTTGTACTGTTACTATACCCAACCCTTCAACCAGGCTTTCAATGGATTCTTTGGTAAAATTCTGCCGAAAGTCTGCCCTCAAACATTTATTTGCACCGGCTGAACTGTCAGAATTAGTGGATAAATGAATCGCAATATGCTTCTATTCCTGGTTTTCTAACTTCTAAAGAAAGATCTTAAAAGTAAGACAAACTTTTCTAATATTTAGGTAACTTCTTATCTGAATGTCAACAAAGCCTTAAATTAAAAGGTTCCATAAAAGCATTTTCCTCTTTTTTTTCAAACTTTTTTTTATCTCTTTTTCTCTTCAGTTCGAGTTCCTCCTCCCTGTAGCTATTGCCGCTAAGAAGCACTGGAAATGATAATTATAAACAATTTTGTGAATAATAAAAGGAGAAATGGTACAGGTCTAAAACATTGATTGTTTTGGGTAAAATATGAACAGACCATTCTGGGCAGGAGCAGCAGGGAATGCAGTAGTGATTGAGGCGGATGCCTTCAAAGAATCAGATGTCATCTATAGAGCTCTTAGCTCCAGAAGCCACGTTGACATGCTTCGAACAGCTGAACTGGTAAGATTTTAATACTCTCTATTGACCCATGAGCATACAAGCACAAGCACCCTAGAATCAATAATATCGAAGTTGAAACTATCATAAGTTTATTTCATCTCCGATTTTAAGCAAATAATCAAACGTGAACAATTACCTTTCTACATGAAATCTATAACGAGGGGCGTTGTATGCATCTAATTTCACACCAGGGGTACTATAATAGTTTTAGCAATTTCAAATTTTTACATTTGCTGAAAAGATTTTCTTAAATATCCAGCAGCATCAAACGAGGTAGATACATTGCCAACAAACATTGTCAGACTTCCACGGAGTCCTCTGGAGATGTAGTTCTTCAAGAGATCCCTCTATCAAACATCCTATACTCGTAGATAGAGCATTCCCAATCCAGTTATAGGATTTCCATTCTCTTTCCTATCATGCAATAAGGAACGCGAATAATTTAAACAATGTATATTGTTCACATATTGTCACTGAACTAAACCAGATTAAACTTGTAAAACAATTACTTCTTTGATTCAACGACAAATTTTTCAAATAGGTGCACCAATCATCGACAGATGCAGCATCATCCCTCTTAGTAACAGCACTCAATGAAGGACGGGATGTGATCATGGATGGAACACTCTCGTGGGTACCATTTGTTGTGCAGACAATAACAATGGCCAGAAACGTCCACCGCCACCGTTATCGCATGGGAGTTGGTTACAAGAAGGCTGAAGATGGGACTGTCATTGAGAACTACTGGGATCGAATTGGAGAAAGAGAACAAGCACAAGACGGAAAAATGAGAAAACCATACAGGATTGAATTGGTTGGGGTTGTTTGTGATGCTTACTTAGCTGTTGTTAGAGGAATTAGGTATGTTGCCAGGCACTGGTTTGTTGACATTTTGTTTCAGTTTTTAACTTATTAGCAACAGAACCCTTTTCTAGTCAGACTGAAGAATTACACTTTGCACCTGAATAAATACAGGAGAGCTATAATGTGCAGAAGAGCTGTAAGGGTAAAGTCTCAGTTGAAATCCCACAAGAGATTTGCAAATGCTTTTTTAACATACTGCCAACTGGTTGACAGTGCCAGGCTATACAGCACCAATGCTCTAGAAGGCCCGCCTAAGGTACGCATATTTGTCTCCTTACTTCATTCCGCTCCTCTGGCTCCCTTAAGCTATTGATCAGGAGGTTTAAAGTTGCCCAGAAAGCCATACTCGGCTCCAGAGTTCAACAGATGCCAGTGAAATTTGCAATTGTTTGTTTAACTTATCTGCTTTAGTAGTTAGGATGAACTTCTGAAATAAAGTCAGCCAAGTTAATGGCATTTAGTACTACATCTGTAACTCAAGGGTTCCACCAGACCGTAGTTCTTTTTATTTCATTTTATTTTTGTTGGATTATATAATACTGAAACAGCATCGGTTGTGAAGTTGATAGGATGGAAAGAAAGAGACAGGACATTGCTGGTTGATCCAGATGAGATAGACTGTTTGAAAATAATAGGAAAGTTGAATGAGGATGCTGAGTCCATATATGAACTTTACAAGAGCAAGAGCCCCAACCCAGCTAGCGAAGCTGGATCAGTATGGAAAGATATTGTATTATCGCCTTCAAGGATAAACATTCAACAGGAGCTGAAATATTCAATCCAGCAAGTAGAAAGATCAAGATGGTATTCTGATAGTGCAGGACAGACAGAGTTGCAACCTTCTTAAGATTCATGGCCGAAGAATTGAGGCTGAAGAGGTGTTGAAGTTTTTTGCTATATTTGTGGCCAAGGAATATTGACTAGTATCAAAATTGAGGGGATTATTTGTAAGATTTTTTTACTCGCAGAGCTCAGACTAGATCAAAGAGCACAGAATACAGTTTCTAGAATTGATAATTGCGTTTTAGATTTAAAAAAGAAAAAAGAAAAAAAAAAGAGAGTATAAAGGAAGTCAGAAACTATATGAAACAATAAAACTGCTGGAAAGAATCAAACAGAAGCAACTACGCTACTCTAGCAATCAAAGACTACAATTTTCCTCTTGTTGATACTCATAAATGCTAGACTTTTCTCTATTCACCAAGTTCTAAACTGGGGAAAACTGTCAGACCCTACAACCTTGGAAACAAGGATACTCGTGATATATCCCAGCTAGGTGGTTCCAAGGAGATTTGAACCCATGACCTTTCTGGTTGTACCAACCCCTTGGGTTATCTCAATGCTAAGACTTCACTAAGTTCTTCATATTCAAGCATTTTAATCTTGCAGCCGTCCACCCTTTCGTTTTTAGGAAACCGTCAATCCCAAAAGTTTAAACTAATAGGACACAAGCAAACACTGTATTTAGATTCTTACATGCTCACTCACGGGCACACCGTAATCAAATTAAAGGATTTGCCACGCGGATGTAAACATGTAAGGATCCAAGCAGATAAAAATAGATGCAACCTACTTTTGTTCTGTGCTACACTGCTATAATCTAATAACAGAACAAGGAGATTCGACTCCATTTCAGTCAAGCAAATTCAAATATTAGGTTGAGTAACCACTACTCTCGAAAACTTAAACACAAGGACCCAACATATAAACAATAGTATTTAACTTCTATCAACTACTACAAAACAAATAAAAAAAGTTATTACAAAGAGAACAAACAAAGGTTTTCTTAGATGCTCTAATATTTTCCCTTTCTGGCTCTGTACTTTGTAGATTTGATCTCAAAAACTTGAAAAAAAAATTAATTCTAACAGCATGTTCATTCCTCAATAAGGTTAGATACTAAATGATTCTGGATTTCTGAGCGGAGAGATAGGGGTGCCGTCTAAAAGCAAATAAAACTGATAAGGAAGCCCTATAAATGGTCAAGTAATTCAAACACCAAAATTGAAAGACAGTATCTGTTGACCTTCAATTATGCAGTTATTTACACTAGAGTCGCATCTCCTTCAAGATACAGCAGACTACACGAAATCTAATATGAAAGGAGTCCTCGGAGTATTTACAAGTCTTAGATATTAGGAAAGTTGGTTACATTTGGAAACTACTCTCTTGCGTTCAGGATTCGAAGTTAGTAAGACAACAAAGTGATCATCAAATATCATACAGGTAAATATAACGGAGACCTTCCTCTAGGAAGCTAATGAAGAAACAATTGCTGAAGCATGCAAGTGTCCATTTTGACGGATCTTGTATTGTCTTAAGATTAATGGTTTGGCAACATTTTGATAAACAAATCATTGCCCATACTATCTTTTCTCCAATCACAAACACATCTCACAGGCTCATATCTCATCCACTAGATTGTATGGACAAAGTGCTTTCTGGACAGCCACGAACTTTATACTAAAAGGCAAGGATGGTGCTGAAGCCATCTTATGACATTTTACCTCAAGTTTCCTCTGTTTCCAACTATAGCACCCAGAAAACATTCTGATCAGGGTTATAACTTTTACACTTTTGCCTCTTCAATCTTTCTTTACTACAGATGGGTAAGATAACCCTAGGCAAATCTCTAGCCAGCAATGAAGATTCTGTCATTGCTAGCCTAGAATTCAGGCCTCACATAGTTTACATCCATAGATATTCAGCATGTGTGTGTGTGTGTGCGTGAGTTCCTAGATTCCTTTAAGTTGCGAATACAGCTTTACTGAAAAGGAAAATTTTCCCATTTTTAAAAGAATTGTACACTAAGGTTTGTGGCTTCAACAACTTCAAACTGAGACACGTTAAATATAGAATGATTATTCAATTGATCCCATTCTCACAATCTAAAAACTTCATAGGAAATATCCTAGGAGACATACTCATTTTGATACTCCTCTAGTCCTCTTAGTTTGGAACATGGGACACATCCACATATGACAGAGGACATCAATTTATATCTTCTAGTTGCATCTAGACATAATCAAGAAAGCATATAATATACCTGTACCAGGCTATGAATCATTCATAAAATTCTAAAGCACAATGTATCTTATACCACATAAAAAAATTTGTTGCTCAACTGATAATACACTTCACAACATCCAAAAAGACATTACTATATCTGTAAATAAAAAATATCCGAACCAATCAGTAAGATGTTTCCTCATAATCTAAAAAAATAGACATTTACTCGAGCATGGGGCTAAAATCATTGAAAGATCTTTTGATGGTTTTAGAAATATCCGGATTTAAGGTACATGTCTCAGCACTTCATGTTCTAGAAACTAGAGTAAACACCTTTTTTTATATTCACACTCGACTAATTCTATACAAGCCTTAATGACATCACACGGAGCACAACAAAGGAGACTGAAGGACAATGCTTTCCCAGTATTACGAAGGACTAATTGTTCGCAGATATAATAGGCCATTTTGTCTTTACTTACCATCTGCACTCACATTAATTGCTGATCATCTTCTTGATTTTTTCATTTAAACCACAACATACATTCTGGGTGAAATCATCAATATCCCTTCCATTTATAGCAAACTTAGCTAAATGGAAAATATGATCAATCAGCATAAACATAATACAATTATTCTTCCGGAAAACTGATCCAAGTAAGATATCTGGTAAACTGGATAACAACTCAGTTTACTAATAAGTAATTAAATGCATGTGCAATATTGCTCAGAGCTGTATCCATTTGGCCCAAAGATCAAGTGGTATGTAAAATTAGCTTTTAGTAGTTCTAAGAAAGAAACCGTGTTATTACCAAACAAAAGGTATATTGTCAAATAGAACATAGAGATTATAATAAATGTAAGAAAGTTATTATCAAAATCCAGATCACATAAATTTAATACTCTGTTAAAAAAATTGCAAACAAGGAACACCAGTAGTAAATACCAAAATCATGCCGCTACGTAAACTTACCTTCCTCAACTTGTCAATTTTTCAAAATGTTTTCCCTAAGATCCTTGAACAATAAGCTAGAAAGCATAATAAACATCATCATTGCTACAACCACATCTCAAGTAACCTTAGCATCAGTATAAACTTGATATTCTCAATTTCTGGTTGGCTAAGACATTGAAAGCAACTAGGGATTAAAGCAGCAAACTTTTGTTCATATTTTTAAAATGCAACCATGTACCGAAAATTAACCAGTAAATTATTCAGAGTTTCACCCATCTTACTTCATCTGGAACACAGTTTCCTAATAAACAATAACTTAATAAGGACTCAGACACTCTAAAGTAAAGGATAAAGAAAGGTTAATAACTTTCATAGAGAATAACACCTCTAATACTCAAGTAGCTCACCCATAACAGCTCTATTTCTTCATGTTTAAACCTCTAAAATATGACACATACATATGCAATGGTATTTTAAAATTACCAAGGAGTTTATGAATGTCAAACATACTAATATGCAGTCTATCCCTTCTGAAAACTTCAGATGCCGCCATTTTGCATCCAGACATGAAGTGATAACACTTCAGCACATTGAACCGTTGACTACTGCCCATCACTCTGTACATAAATTGCTTAACATCCAAATTTTGTCGTTTAGTGCAAAGTGCTTATGCACTGAACAATTAAACAGCTCATAAAGATATTAGGTGTTGATTTGCCCTTTTTTTGAAACAACATATGTTTCAAACCGCGAGTATGATTGGCAAATCATAGTCATGTACTCATGTCAAGCTATAACAATGTTAGGAGCTGTTATGAATCAACAATAACGTGTCAGCATCCCATATCTTCAAGGATCGATGAGCCAAGTATATCCATGCATGTATTTACATCTGACAAATTTCCTCGGCGATTCACAAACACCCGCCACATCAACAGCATGACAGAAACTCAAAAGCACAAATGGGCAGTTCTATCTAGCACAATCTACACAACAGATTATCCTATCTGCACTCTCTACCTGATCTAGCTTTCCATTTTGTCAAACTGTTCCGCTTTCAACTGCTCCCACTTCAAGGACTCAACTTTCATGTTCATGAACAACACAGCCAAAAGAGAAGCAGATTAAAATCTTAGCAGCTGTGAAAAAGATAAATATCACAGAAAAGTGATCTGATACTATCCTGATACAGGTAATATCACATTGTATTAGGTAATAAGATATGCATTCAGTATCTCATCGGAACAAAAACCTCATGTAGCTCTATTAGACATTCTAGGAAAGTAGAATAAATGTTGAGAAACCAAGGGTTCAAAACTGTAAAGAAGATCCTATAAGATGCAATAAACTCACCATTATTTCCCAAAGCATTCTTTATTCCAGCTAATTGGGTTGCTGATGCTTTATGAGCCGAAAATTGGTTAATGAGTGGCTACTTAGATCTTCTTTTGGTTTTTTATTTTTTATTTTTTTCAATCGTTGGACAGCCTGCTGAGTTCACCTCCAATGTAAGGACATTCAAGTAACTTGAATTTTATTCTGCTTCCTATTGAAAATGCATCATAAAAATGAGGGATTCAGTAAGCACAAAAACAATTAAAACAAGTGAAAGTTTCCAAGTAAATGCTGCTGTAATGATTTCAGAATATGCTGTGAGAAAGAAAACCAGTGAAAGCTTCTAATCAAAGAACAAAGCACAAATGAATAAACAAAGATCACATCATTGATTCAATGTTTTAGTAATATATCAGCAACGGAGACAGTAAGCAATGCCTAAGTACATCACAGAATAAACTTAAAAGTGAAAGCTTAAACTAGTGAAGGTTAGTGCTCAACACAACTCACTGGACCAGAATTCTATCATCCCCATATTTGCATATTGTGTACCACAAAGTAAACAAAAAAATTTGTATGGCTGCATGATTCAGTATGCAAGTTTTTATCACGTTATTGTTAATTTGTTATGTCTTCACACTTTATTGCACTGAAAATGAGTGTGGTATGGTTAATACCTTCGGCTTCATGAATCAAGAAAGGATTTATGGAACCAAACCACGTCTACAAAATGCCAGTACCATGCAGCTGCTTCAAAGCCAACGTGATGCTCCTTGGTCAGATGACCAAGATATTGGCGAATACCACATATGATCAAAAAAAGAGTACCTATAATCAAATGAAAACCATGAAAACCATCTTCCTTCCACATTGTTGAATAGAGAAACGAAACTAAAGTTACCAATTGAGAAGAAAAGGGAAGCTTGAATGAAATTTCGACTAGGCTCGCTTCAAACTTCAAATTAAGCGTGTAAATGCTTGTCGGAGACTCGGAGTCATCTCCAGTGAAAGATAAATCCTCAGTCCCGCAACATGATAACTCCACTCCCTCGGGCACACATTCTGAGAAACCCTAACCCTAACTCTTTTTCGTTTTTTATTTTCGGAACGATTGTCAGCGGCCAGCACTTGCGTATTCGTTCATATATGGAATTGAAAGTGTGAAAATCAGATTGTTCAGAAGATATAAAAATATCAGCTCTCAATTCATCTCATACTCCATTAAACTGAACAGTAAAGATTACATCTAAAAACTGTTATATATCCTAGGATATATCTTAAAATTAAAAAAAAAAACAAAACAAAACGAAAAAAAAACAAAAGATCAGATGTAGTAATATTTTTCATGGGTATACACCGACCCAAATACAACCACAGCGACCGAAGAAATTTACAGAACTACCCCTACAAACACTACCCTGTCACTCTTTTGTTTCTCACTTCCTCCCTCTCCTGGCAGGAGCCGCTGCCTTCTTCGACTTCGCCGGTGACTTGACGCTCTTAGGCTTCACGCTTTTAGCCGGAGCTTTCTTGGCAGCTGGAGCCTTCTTTGGAGCCGGCTTGGGAGCAGCTGCTCTTTTCCCTGGAGATGTCCTGGTCGACGTCCTCGCAACCTTGGCGGGCTTCTCCTTTGGCTTCGGCTTGGCGGTCACCTTCGTCTTGGTTGTTGCAGCTTTCGGTTTGGCAGCAGGCTTAGCCTTAGCCGGAGCCGCTTTAGTCTTGGCAGCCACCGCCTTAGTCTTGGCAGCCGGCTTGGCTTTGGGTTTAGCAGTTGGCTTAGCCTTGGTGGGAGCTTTAGCTGGTGCCTTAGCCTTAGCCTTAGGCTTAGGTGGGGCTTTGGCCTTGGAGGGCACCGCCTTAGTTTTAGCCTTACCAGCAGCAACCGGCTTCTTCTTCTTAGCCGGAGAAGCAGGAACAGATGCAGCCGGCTTAGAAACGGCAGCCCTAGCCGATGGAAGCTTGAAGGAACCCTTAACCTTCACGAGCTTTCCAGAACCCACAAGCTTCTTCAAATGAAACAGCAACAGCTTCTTAAAGTTGGGTGGCAACTGCTTGTGCTTCTCCTCAATAAACTTGGCAATTGCATACTGACTCGAACCGGTCTTCTCTTTCAAAGTAACAATTGCATCCTTAACCATCTGCAAATAAACAACAAAATCAGATCCAAAATTACAAAATTCAAAATAATACACAAAATATAAAGTAAGAGAATACAACACAATACCTCTTCATAAGGAGGATGAGAGGGAGGGCTTCTAGGCTTCCTCGGAGCAGCGGCTTTCTTGGCTTTGGGCTCCTTAGAGGTCCTGCCTTTGCCGGCTTTGGAGGACGGTTTGTCCTCTACCACCGGTTCAGGGGATTCCGGTTGGGGAAGGGTCTCCGTGTCTACAACGGGATCTTCAGTGGCCATTTTGAATCGAATTGGGTTTCAGAAATTAGGAAGTGGAGAGCGAGCAACAAAGATAACGAAAGATTGGATCTAAAAATGCGGGTGGTGGACGACTACTATTTTCGTTTGTGCGAGGAGGAACGGGCAAATGAAAGGGATTTAAATAGTCAAGTGTGAGAGTGACGGTATCCAAAAGCTCCACGCTGATTGGTTGATGCCACTGTCACATGGATCGCTCACGCTGTCAAGTTTAAATGTGGACCCTTCGATTACGCGCTATCTACGGTTTAAAATACTAGTTATCAAAATAGATTGGTTTTGGGTTGATTGGAGCAATGGCTGCTTTAGCTAGTCTAAGTGTGCTTTTAGGCTGGATTCGTGTGGGAATAACTCGAGCTATACCCGATGGATTTTAGTCAAGTTTTTTTCATTTAAAAGATTATTATTTAAGCTTTCGAATGATTGCCTTCTTATGTTATTTGGTTTAGTATTTTGGGAGAAATTTGATTTGGAATCGGCAATGGTCAAAACTAGGGTTTGCTTTGATGTTATTGAGGTTTTGGTGAATTTTATGAGAATGCTTGGAACCAATTCCAAATTTTTTTGTTTCCCGTGATAGTAGCTTAACAGAGGAAGGCGTTGGTTCAAGAATTTATAAAATCCGATTAGATTTGAATAGTAAACCGCTGGCACAAATGCTGATGAAGTTGAACACGTTTTGGTTGAAGCTTACAATGTGTTCCAACATGTTTGATTTGCATCCCATTTACAAAAGGTATACGTATGAGTATAGTCCAGTATTTATCATACATTATACACCCACAATACACTTGATTAACAATATATACAAAACATAAAGAATTGGCACATTTTAATCAGCATTCACTTCATAGGGTTGAATAAAGACAATGTTCTTTTACATATGGTAACTTGCTTGGCACATAGTGTCTGTCATTTGCAAATGAATTATCCCCTTACACCATATCTATTATGGACAACTCGTTCTTGCCCCAGAATTGATACCCACAAAATTAATCTCAGAATCCGGCATGCTTCCCTCTAATACAAAATTACCATGTTAAAATGCACAAGTGAGATATGATGTGTCAACATTTTTTGCACTATTTATGAACTTCTTGTGAACAAGTGAGGGAATAAGCATTAGAATTGCTTTAGGTATGTTCATTCGCATTAAATTTCTTTCCAAACCATCTATGAATGATTGAAAATGTCTTTCAAATTCTTGTTAAGGCATTAAATTTTTGGGTATGCACATATACACGCTATTAGCATAGTCAAACTTTGGTGTATTCTCTCTGTGTTTCATCATCAGCTGTCTTGAACTACTGTCATCACTCAAGAATTTGTTGGTTTGATGTGGCTAGCTATGGCAAAGCTCTTCTGCTTGTTCGTCTCAAACCCCAATATGTAAGTTTCTGTTCACAAACTATTAATCCATGTAAATTAAATCTAGCAAACACAAAAGCAGATCTTTGGTGCCACGACTAAACAAGTTGCTAAGAGCCAACTCTAATTAAAATGGATGACAATTGGCATGAATTCTTGAATCCAAATGTGATTTATCTGAGAATCGAAAGCTAACTTGTTGAAGTTTGTAACTTCCGGTGTCTTTTACTTGTTCCCTTCTTTTTCATGTGATAAGGTTGCCGTCATGGATTGTATCAAGTTCTTGTCGTTATACAATTCTAGATCTTCTTGAAGTTGCAAGCATATTATGTTACGGTTCCGACGAGATGCTCTCGCACCACTTGATATATATACATCTTCTAATTCCTCCTGGCAAAGATTTAGGCTGCAGTGTTTGCTTGCTCTTCATATACATAAAAATTTAAGCACATATGACTAGTCTAATTGAAATATCTAAATGCACAATTAGAAACATTTGACAATCAACATGCATGTTAATTTGACATTCTTTAGTTTAAAGCTTACATGTGTAAAACAAACAAGGTTAAGTCTTATTAATTGGGGCGATGATGCTGGTGGTGGCGATTAATTAGACTGCTAGTGAGCTGTGGTGATGACAACGATAGCGATGATATATAATTGTGGTGGTGGTGACGAGATAATAGCTTCTTGTTGGATTTGTTGTGATGATGACAAATGCAAAGGGAAGGGCTTGATGAAGTTGCGAACTGAACTTATTTTTACTAGGGAGGAAACAAAATAGTGTGACATAACATGTTATAGAATTTTTTTTTTGCCCCCCTTAAAACATAAATATTATTCCGGCTTTCTATAAATAAATTGAAACAAGTCATTTTTATGATCAAATAAAATAGTTAAGCCATTGATTATCTAAGAAATAATAGTCCAAAACTTATTGCACCGAAGATGCATTAATACAATTTTTAACTGAAGAAACAAAACCAAACTCATCAGCTTTGGCATAAGAAGTTACGTTTCAAACGAATTGAGTTTGTCCAATCATTCCATTTTCACATAACAAAACTATGCTTCTTGCTTAAGTTCATAACTAATAGTAACAAGTTCCATTGATTCAATTAAAATTTGAGTTAGAATTTTAAATTTAAAAGTTCTTGTCGCGCGTGTTTATAAAACAACAAATAACTAAGATTTAATTACTTTTTACATTCTTATCTATTAACCACCAATCATAAACTTATACTTTTTTATAATAGAGCTCCAATTACATAATAAATTACATAGGGCTGTTGAGTATTAGAAAATGCATATTTATATAGGAGAAAATCATCATTTTACATTTCAAGTCTTACTAACAACCCTTACTTTTATGTGTTTAAGCTTCTTGTAATTTAATTATGTGTGTATTATTTTAATTAAATATTTTATATATTTTAGGGGCATCATAGTCATTTCACAATAAACGAGAGATCAAATGGCAAAATGGACATCACTTTTAAACTCAGGACGGTCAAAAACCTTAAGAGGAGCATAAAAGGAAAAATGGTACTGTTAACATATGTGGTATTATTCACATGCATGATACTGTCTACGTCACTGTTCACATAGACGGATTGATGACGTGGCATTGACTAATGAGGTATCAAAATTCTGTTGGACTAAAATTCTTATGCCCTGTTGATCGATGACGTGGCAATATATCAGTGGACCAAAAATCTTATGTACGGTACTGCAACATACAGGATTATTTTCAATCAAATTGCTCACTGTTCATCTGAGTCAAATCGTGTTGCTGTTCATCCGCGTGGTCAAAATCGCATACTGTTGACTGATGACGTGGCGTAATCATGAGCGTCTAAACTGTTTTTAATCTGATGGTCATGATTTACTCGATGTATCTATAAAAAAGGGGTCTTTCCCCCTTAATTGGATACCTCTTAATTTATTTTTAGACTCCATTTTTTGTAATTCCTTCTCCATCTTGTATTTTCTATGTATTTTAATAAATTTCCATTTTGCCCCTAGTTCAATTATGAGTGGCTAATTTTCTTTTAAGCTTGGTTGAAGGTGAAGTCTCAACACGCGTCATGGGCTTTATTTGATAAATTTATTTTCTCTTCCCCTCTAGTTTTTGTGGATGTTTTGACTTTTCGTTGACAAATAATAATAATCTTGTCTAATACCACCCTGGTTTTACCGGCTTCCTAGTATAAGGTTATTATTATTTGGCACGATAAACCCTAAGCACTATATTTATTAGAGCGTGGTTCATGAGGTGTGGATTCTCCCATCATGATTTAATTGGTATTAATAAGGAATATTTAGTCCATGATACATGTTGATACTAATCCAGGTATCCAAGTACGTCAATTTTATAGATTTACACTTTAATTTCTTTTCGCCATTTCAATTCCAACTTTTAGGATAATTTAAATCACTTCCATCACAAATCCAACCACCTCATACAAAATTAATTCTACATATAATTAAAATTCACCTCCTCGTGAGATCGACACTCGTCACCATTGATCTATACTACAATAGATTCGTGCGCTTGCGAATTTAATAAAATTTACACAACAATGGCTATCCTTAAAAAATTAAACAAATAACAGATATTGCCGTAATTTTCATAGGAACTTATTATTAAACACACATAACATATGTGCAAGTAATTTTGTGTGTTACAGGAGCATTCTTAACATTCAAACCTTAGAACATCCCTATAGGTTCTTTAAATGAGATTTTGTTGTTAAGTTGAGGAGTAATATCAGTAATAAATGTTCCAAATGACTCTCTAAATGAGATTTTTCAAATGAAATTGTCTTTTTCTCGCTTTAATATTAAAGAGTGAAAAATATTATTTTATTTCAACGATCTTATTTAGAAATTCTTTTTAAACTTTTAATTTAGTATTACATTGCTTTTTTAATCTCATTATTATTCGAAGGAAAAGAAATGTTATAATTACTATTATTTTTTATGGAAAATAAAGTTTGATCAAAACAATACGAAATTATTTTAATTTATTTGAATAATTTTTTACTATTTTATATATCACATAAATAAGTAAATCAATATTTAAGAATAAAATTAAATGCGATACTCCCAACCTCTCACTTTAAATGCCAAAACCAACCAAGTTGTCAAAGTGTAGTTTCGTTTCTCATTGTACTGCTTGCACAGCTTTTGAAATGCATTTATCGATTTGCTTCTATTTTATATTAAATTTCACCTTATAGTTTTATTGCAGCAATTCATAAAAAGGCATGTTGTATCATTGCATTGAAGCTTCATCTAACTTTGGCACTAAGAGTTGTCTTAGACATAAATAATGGTTTGGCATTGGCTAATTTGATAATGTGACTAGCTTATTCAAATTGAGTAATGATAGATATCCTAAATTTTTATTTAAATTTCATTCTAAATGGTATATCTTTTGTTTATTAGTTGGTGCTTCTTTATAAAATTTAAGTAAATTAATTATATTATTTTCACCAACTAATGAATGAATGTAATGCCATTTGAAATAAAAAATTTAAAATTTATAACGCTATTCTTTCAAATTTATAATATAAAACTCGAAACCTAACTCAATATTTGAAACTTACAATTGAAATTCTAAATTTTGTACCGTACTCATCAAGTTGGTATCCATTTTTGTACCCGATGTTGCATTTGTAAACACAAACACTTCATCGTAAGATACCAAATTTTAAAAACCCTAACAACGAAATCCCTCCTACTCATACTTGCTTGAAGGTCAAATTATTACTAACTAAACTACTCAGAACAAGTAACATCAACACAAGTTTTTGAAAATTTACTATTTACCATATATACCCATTAACTTTTTCTTAGTCTATAACTTTTATCCTTACGACTTAACTTGAAAATTGTAGACCTCACTATTAAACATGTCTTAATCTGTATAATATTGACTAATCACTATTAAGGTATATATCAAAATCTAGGAGGCTCCCATTAATAAAACCAAAAAAAAAAATTGCCCAAAGGATATTGATAGCAATTCATTGAAAATATTCTTCTACTTGACAGACTAATGCCCCAAGGAAAATTAAATCTTCGTAAGGAAATAAAATAAAATCTCTAAACTTTTATTTGCTTCATTTTATTTATTTATTATTTTATATTTGAAATATTTATTTTTTTAATTCATTATTAATTATAACAACTTGTTAATTATTAACTTATTTTGAATTTATAGTATTAAAAAATAAAATTAAATAAGTACTTATAGCAATTAGATAAATCATATCAAACACACACTTATCTAATGGCCGTAAAAGTTTATTTAATTCCATAAGCTTTTTTTTAAAATTTTTATTTCCTTAACCTATTTAATAATTTTATTTTATCCCTTTTACAACATAACTTTTAAAAAATTTATCTAATTTAAGTAATTTTATAATTTTTAATAAAAATTCTCATTAATAATGAAACAATTGATTTTTTTTAAATCCTATTTGTAAAGTTCTATTAACAAAACATCTACTCAAATAAGTTTTATTTAAAAACTAAACCAAACAGAGCCCGAGTTAACAAAAAAACTAAACCAACCAGATCTAATAATAATACTGTAAAGGGGGGAGTGAATATTTTCTAGCATAGGAAGGGTGATAAGAAGGGAGACGAGGAAGAGATCCCAACGGCCTCGCAAATACCCTCTCTAAAGCTCTATGTACATTATCTTCATGTCTAAGCTTCCTCTTTAGCTTATCAACCTACAATTTGAATTTGAAACCAGATCAATCAAATCAAAAGAACACCAAAATGGAAAACCAATTTGGATATTAGAGCCGGGAGAATTTTGTACACATCTTCTAATAATGCCATTTTTCTTTCCCTATTAGATTGACCAACAGAAAACTAAATTAGATAGAAGAGGGAGAGAATTTTGCCTACACCTTTTAATAATGCCATTTTCCTTTGCCTATTGGATCAACGTTGATTGCCAGCCCCAAGTTTGTTGCTCCCTGGAGTCCCCATTTTCTTTTCTTCTTTTTCGTATATTTAAGAAGGAAAATTAAAAGAAAATAAACGAATACAAATCAAGCTAGGAATATCCACTATGGACACTAATCTTTCACCAATCTCCTTCACTTTCTCTGCCATTAGCAGCTTGATCTCAATTGATGACCGCACCAGAAGTGGGTCGAGCTTCAAAGATTGACCATCTACCACCCAGTTGCAGCTGGCCAATCACGACTTCTTTAATTATTAGATTGAGTTTGGGATTAGATTTGAATTTTTGTTATTTTTAATTATTAACGATAGAATTATAATTTTACATTGGGGATAAAAATGCCACATATAGAGCTTATTGTAATTAAATGGATGTAATAAAATATAATTTCAAGTGAAATTTAGCTAAAAAATGTATATTTTTTTAAAAAATTAAAAAAAAAAGTGATTTTATACGAAAGGACCGCTTCGGGTGGAACTCTATGACCCGAATTTAATTAAACCCGTTTTTTATCTAAGCAGGTGTTCCGACGCTTATCCAAACCCGTAACCATCTCTCGGCACGGGTACCGTATAAATTCGCAGCTTGCAATCTGTAAACCCTAGCCACTGACACACCCACACTCTCCCTCGCGTATTAGGTGTTTGATTCTCCTTATCACTCTAGTCTCTAGCCATGGTAACCGCACGCCGAGTTTAATAACTCTTACGATTTCCTCGGAGCTTTTCTATTCCGTTTCCTTGGTTGATTTTCTCGGGAACCAAGCAGAAATAATTTCGCTGATATTTGTTTGTGTGCGCAGGCGGATGTGGAAACCGGGGTTGCTGCTGGTGCTGCTGCAGGACAGCCAAAGAAGAGGACATTCAAGAAGTTTAGCTTCAGAGGTGTTGATTTGGACGCTCTTTTGGACATGTCCACTGATGAGCTCGCCAAGCTATTTAGCGCCCGTGCTCGCAGAAGGTCTCTGTTTTTTTTTTTTAATTTTAATATATATCTTTCTCTCTAAATCTTTTAGTCTTTTATTTTGATAAGGAGAAAATAATAATGCTTTGTAAGGCGATTTTGCTGATGTAGGTTTCAGAGGGGGTTGAAAAGGAAGCCTATGGCGTTGATCAAGAAGTTGCGCAAGGCGGTAAGTGATCTTACCTGTTTTATTTTGCATTCATGTATGATCAATATGGTTTCTTTGACAATGAAGGGACATATGGTCTATTTAATGCTGAGTGAAAACCTACTTCAAATTGTACAGCTAGTTAATGAATTTGTGCTTATTTAATCTGTATTTTGGCATTCAGTTTGAATGCATGGGTTAACATTTCTGAGTTCAAGCGGATCAACTGTTGTCAAACATAGGAGATTGGCTTAATGAAATTTACTCTTAATTTACCGTAGAAGAAATAAGTTTTTTCCGTTATAAGGCATGGTTGTGTCAGCAACAGCAGTTAACAAGTGATTTTTCAAATGAGGCTGAAGGGCTGCTGCACTATGTTGTTAAGTGATTTTCTGTTTATAATTTGCTTCAAGTGGTTCTAGTCCTGCAAAGAAGTATGTGACTGGTCCCTTTTCACGTATTGAGTATCTAAATTTCCTGTTGATGAAGAGGAAAGAGTTGGAAAGAAATATTCCACTTTTTTTTTCTAGTTCATCTTGGTGTAACTGGTTTGAACAACTCTGTCTCAATTGTTTTTCATTTAGATTGTCATTTTTTCTTTTTGGAGGATTACTCTTGTAATGGTAGTATCTGTCAATGTGTTCCTTTGTGCTCTAATAATGCTGTCAGATCTGTTGCTGAAATTTGTTTTCATCAGCTGTCATCTTTGCTGAAATATGTGCTTTAAGATTCTCTAGCCTTTGTTTGGTTTTATCGGTTTGTGCTTCATTTTCTCTGGAGCAATTGTACAACACTTTGCTTTGAGGATTTGTTGCTGCACAAACTCAAAACAATTAATATTGAATGTGATCATGTGCTGCACATACTTTGCCTTCCTGTGGAATGTTTTCATGTCTGCGGGACATTACATGCGATGTGTCTAAATAATTGGTCGCAATTTCTTGTGTGTGCCGTTTGATGTTTATATAACCTCGTATAAGTGAGGTAATTGCATTCTCACCATGATTCAAAGCTTTTGTGCTCTATCTTGATTTAGTTAGAAGCTTCTACACTGACTCCTAATGATTTGAGCAAAATATGCAAGTGTTTTAATTATTTCATGGAAAACGACGCATTTTCCAAATTATTGCAGCTGAATTTAAGCTGCAAGCTAGGGTCGGATCTGACAAACTTGTCAATATTTCTTCATGACTTCTGTCTAATTGTCCAATACTTGCATCACAAGGAATTCACTGTCATCTATTTATGTTTGTTTCCATTTCTGTTGAATTATATTCATTTAATTGGCTCATGAATTTATGATTTTGATTGGCCCAAAACAGAAAAGGGAAGCTCCACCTGGCGAGAAGCCTGAACCAGTTAGGACTCATCTTCGCAACATGATCATTGTGCCTGAAATGATCGGTAGTATAATTGGTGTTTACAATGGCAAGACCTTTAATCAAGTTGAAATTAAGCCCGAAATGATTGGACATTACCTAGCTGAGTTCTCAATCTCGTACAAGCCAGTTAAGCACGGAAGACCTGGTATTGGTGCTACCCACTCTTCTAGGTTCATTCCTCTGAAGTGAAGATTTTGCATGCTGTCCTTATGGGAGGGTATGTTTTGTCCTCCAAAAAATGATTTTGGACCTGTCTGTTTTTGTCTTTTCAGTTTTAATTAAAGCTTTTGAAAGAGTGTGATTAAAAATAGTTTTGAAGGATATTCTGCTCAAGAGTAATGCTTATTTTGGGTAATTAATTTAACCCGCCTTACCTGGGAAATGCTTTTTGGCAATGCGTCTTGATCGATTTCTTCTTGTGGCAACCATACTTTAGGCCAACCTTTTTTAATCAAGCAGGTGTTTTAACTTCTAAGGAATGTTCTTTAACTGCATTCAATTTTGCCGTGCTGTGCCATAATTATAAATTGTGAGTCAACTATAATTGAGTAGAAGTATTATTATTTATACGAACAGCCACACCCCATTAGTGACCGTCGAAACGTTCTCAATTATTTTATCTATCAGCAGAAATTTTCTTCGTCCCTGAGTTGTTTTTGGTCAATCGTTTTCTGATGATGATTTTTGTGAATTTTTACTATTTTTCTTTGTACGAATTTTATTGATTTACAATTCTTTAATTATTCAAATTTATTGTTGAGCGTATGCTTGGGATTGTACTAGCTTCCCAAATAATCAACTTTCCAAATAATTTATTAGCACCTTTGGTAAATCAAGATTATGAGTCTACTTTTTAGTTTTTAAATAATTTGTAACATCATGTTTGGTAATTAATCATAAATTGTGTTCCTTATGGAGATAAAGACTGAAATGGTATATAATTACTGTAATTATAAAAATTTTAAGTATTTTATTATCGGTAAATTGAGTTCATATGTATCAGATTTTTATTGAAAAATTATTTTCCAATAAAACGAATGAGTATTTTTAATTCTACAGACAAATTATTGTGAAATTGTCATTGTGAAATTTTGTCATTCTGAGCCATGCATAGCTGCTGTCTTCGGCGAATAATTTAATTTTGACATTCTACCTCATAAAACTAGATTATCAAATGATTGGATTTTAAAAAGCTATTATTTACTACTTTTAAGAATGATAGAGCCCCAACGTGTGTACAAATTGTTAAATAAGCACTTTTAAAATTAGTTTACCAAACATATATTGGGTGTTAGTGACTATTTTTTGGAAAAATTGGTGAATTCTTTTTGTTCGTTAGAATTGGGTGTTTCATATAAGTGAATTGCTCTATCATGTCCGTTGTATTGTATTTATGATTCAACAATTCAGATCTTCAATAGAAAATGGGATTTTCTCCAATTCCAAACAAAATCCTAAAAAAAAAAAAAAGTGAAATTTAGTTTGAACGAAATTCCAGACATGAGTTTTGTTGTCCAGATCCAGAACATGACTCTGTATGAGCTTGGCCTGTTGTTATTGATTTATCTTAATTTTGGCATTATTATAGTCAGAGCTATTAATTTTTGAATTTTTTTTTATAATTATTTGCGTTTTAGTCTAGAGAGGATTATATAGCTTTATTTAACAATAACGATGTATTATAAAGTTTGAACCCCGGTGGTATGTCACCAATAAATAATGGCTTTTTTTGTATGAATTAAATTGATTTTATTATCCTATTATTTAATATCAAGTTATATCATTTAGAATACATATATATTGCATTCAGATTGATGTATAATCCCAGAGCTTGCTTCATAACCAACAGCAGCATCCTTGTGTTGTCTGATAAAGAAGCAAAGTCATTACCAAAATTGAAAATGTCTTATGTTTGGGGAGAGCAATCTTTGTTAGGCAAAGGAATAAGAAAGGCTACTCGCCAACTGCCAAGCTCTAATCCAACTTCGGGAACACTTGTATTCTTCTTTGTTATGATGTTAATGCTTGAATAAGCTTTCTTTTTCCCCGATTGCGCAACCCCAGTCCACAACTAACAAAGATTGTTAGCTAGTCTGGTCATTGATAATCATACTTATTAATCAAGGTTACAGAACTCATCATTGTTACTTTAAACATTAGTCTATCCTCATTCAATATTTGAACTTTTTTTTTCCTCATTCAAAAGGAAAAAAAAAAGCATTACATTAATGTAAATCACATACATTTCTAATATAAAGGAGGACTCAATATCAAGACCTGTTATATTATCCTGAATCCTTGCCAGGGTTTCAAAACTTTTGTCTAATTTGTTCACTACTAATTTCTGACCCATTGTTGCGTGTGGCAATCAATGAATAACAAACACAGCAATATGCCAAAGCATTATTGCTGATTGCCCATGTGGGTCAATCTCATAATCCACATGCTTTGTTGCCATGGAGGGGAAAGAAACAATCAGAGGTATAGGGAAGGTCGAACGATTTAAGTTTGGAAAATTGATGGATTCAAAACCCTAGAAATTGACTCCGAGTCCCCAGTCATTGTCCTTAAACCATATTGGACTGCTGTTGAAAAACACACGCAACTACATCCACCAAAGAGGAGGAGACCAGAAAAATACGAAAGAACACCAACATTCAAGTCGTCGTTAAAAGTGTGAAAAATTTTACTTTTGACTTCAAACACATTGCTTTGTTGTGACAACTCAATGATGACTTTCCCGTGAAGAAATTTTAAGCACCTTGAATTTCTACCAAACACGAGAGAAACTGGAATCAACCTAATCATCAACTACTATTGCTTGTTATAAAATTCTAAACTTGTTAACATACCATATTTGTACCATTCCATTCACTTCAATGGAACTCTAGACTTTAAAGCATTGATTGCCATAAAAGATGAAGAAGTTCTTACAATTTGAAACCCCATTCCTACATTGTTCTTTAGTCCACCCAAGGATTCAAGCCTGCAGCAGTCAAATTACTAAAAAGCCTTGGAAAGCAATCCTCCAAAGCCCAAAAACTCCCAAAAAATAAAAAAACTGCTCCAAATATGTCCCCATGACTTAAGTCAGAACCATGCAAAATATGTACAGGGGCAATTCAAGCCAAACATATACAGCGGTTCAACAAATTCAACATCAACCGGCTTGAAGTGACATTGATGTAGCTTTCCAGGAAGTTTATGTGGTTGCGGATTGCGATGGTAACCTTGGGTGGTTATGTTCGCCTTCGTACGTAACAATAAGCATGGTCGGTTCTTCCAAGCTCCGCTCCACATGCTTCCTGGCAGGACAGCCTCTCATGCTGCTACACTTGTAGTATCCCCTGCGGAAGTTCAAAAAAGGTTTAAAATTCATATTAGGTTCCTTCAATTTCATACTTCTTTGAAAACAGTTATCCGAAATGCTTGAAAGAGCTCCTAAAAGCTAACTGACACCCAAACTCTCTACCATGGGAGACAAAGTTCCATACCTTACCTTGACACTTAAATATCTACGGAAATGCACTAATCAGTTCAGTAACAACAGAGCAAGCACCTAACACCAGCGTAAAAGTAATATCATACTACTCAACACAGGCATAGATGATATACCCAAATGTACCAACCACGAATGGTCTTCAAACAAATACTATCGCTTTGAGCGTGCATGAATAGAGAGAAGGCAACAAAAAGGTTCCTTATTTATCTTCTAAAAACTTTCCTTAGAAGAAAAAAATACCATATCCTTTTCAATTAACACATTACCATATTGAATCACACAGCTTCGAATTAAATGTTCACATAAACCATGCCATGAAACCGTGACCGGTAGAATTGCAAATTACTGCCTTAAATTTAAAAGAACATACTGCAGAACTACAGCGAAACTTCATGCACAATACTTGCAAATTAATCTCATATCAAAGACTGCAAATTGAATGTACCTAGGATGAGGAGAACCCTTGATTGGCTTCTGCCCATACTTCCTCCACGAATAATCATCGGGAGGGATATCTGCAAGCTTGTTGCTGATAGCAGGTACCTTGATTGACTTCTTCACCCTATGCTTCCTGTCAATAAGCAACCAATAAGCGAAAAGAAAAGAAAAGAAAAGAAAAAGGGGGGGGGGGGTGTCGAGGCAAGCTACAAATAAAAGAAAGAAGAATATGATGATAAAGAAATAACCCAACCTCTTCTTCGAGCAGTGGCATCTACCACTGCTTCCACATTTCACACTCCCATCTTCCCCCCTTCCAGAGCACTTCCTCTTGTGCTGTTGCGAACTCTGATCTGAAGAACGAGGTGCCCCAATCAAATGGAAGGCACTTCCATCCAAATTAGCCACACTACCATCCATACTCAAGGAAGAAATGAAAGACCTGTTGGATGACATTGTAGGTGTGCAGCTAGAGCTATCAAAATTAAGGCTAACCCCACTATTGCTCTTTCTAAACATCTTTTCAGCTTGAGTTTCATATGATGCTGTTGCTGCTGCTGCTGGTGGTGGAGTAACCTCTGTTGTGGCTGCTGTTGCTGGAGGAAATGATAGTGTGCTGAAGTTGAAGGAGTTTGCTGACCAAGTTGTAGATGCTGTTTCCCATTTGAGATCAACTCCAAAGATGGGTTGCCCAGAGTTAACGAACTTTTAGCAAGCGATCCCATTTCTTGAACAGGGTTATCATGAAAACTAGATTGGAGAAATTGCAGATTCTTGGAAGGAATTTCTGTTTTATGGTGAGGATTCTCTAAGAAGATGGATTGGTTAACAGGATTTGGTAACTTCCTGAGCTTTCTCACTCTTGCATGACCCAACCCATTGTTGAGAAGGGAAACAACTTTTTTGAACCGAAAAACAGCCTCTCCAGTTTCTACCATTAAATTCTTATACTGAACCTGATCTTGGGGCTGACTCAACAAACTTAGAACTCTGTGGCAACTCTCAACAGCTGCCTTGTTCGCTTCTTCAACCTCCTCCATATTAACCCAAAAAACCCTAATTCCCCGAAAATAAAAAAGCCAAACCAAAACAGGCCATAAGATACTCCGAAGATCTCAACTTTTTACGGGAGAAAAAAATCTTTTTAAGTCAAATTTCCATTTTCTGACCCATAAATGGTTTTCCAATTAAAGTTAAAAGAAATTAAACTTCCCAAATACGTTTGAACTTCCAAATTACTAGACGCAGAAGATCAGATTCTACGAAAATCAATTGGGAGAAAAAAAAAGAAAAAGAAAAAAAGACCCAGATAGAGGATTCAAAAACGCAAAAACTATTTCAACATCGAAATCTACAACCAAAAGAAGAAAAATGACAACAGAAAAGCACCAAATAACAGACCTTTGTTGGACTTGGTGCTACAAAACTTCAAACCCTAGATGACTCTTCTCCTTCCACGCCTTTTTTTTTTTCTTTTGGGTTAAGATTGAATGGTGTGAAAGAGAAGACTTCGCCTCACTTCATAATTCACACCTCCATATGAATACAAAACCCCCCATTTCTTTTGAGTGATATTTTAATAATATATATATAAATATATTACACGTATTTTTCTACAGAGAGAAAAAGTAAGACACATTAATTTTTATATAAGCAAAGGAACAGAGGAAGAAGCACAGAGCCTAATCTGAGAGAAAAATTGAAACTGCCGTCTCTGTCACAGATTTCAGAGTGGGTCCCACATCAAAGACCTTGGTTAGTGAATTTATTATTCATTTTCCCTCTTCCGTCCCTTGTTTCTGGCTTCTCTTTAATTAAAGGTATTTTTTTTTTTAAGACTACCATTTTCAGCTTCAGTTTTACCACTCCCAGAATCCGGACATGCAGTGTGGTTTTCTCATTTTCTGATAGTTGAGTTTAAGCTTACGATACATGGACACAGATTTTGACAGGCTTTTAATGTATAAGTTAATTATTTTCAAATTGTACTTCAATTATGATTTCCCCAAAAAAAAAAAAAAAGTATAAGACAAATGTTAATTATGATATCTTATATCCCTAGTTTTAAATTTTAAAAAATTTTAAAATCGTAAAATTTAAAAGACTTTAAATTTAAAATAAATATGATGATTTTTAATTTTTTATATTTTAAAATTTTAAATTAAAATATTTCTAATACATATAAAAGACAAATGTTAAATTCCTAAAATTTGCATTGGGTGTGTATATATATTGCATAAGTCACGAGTTTTTCGTTGTGATTTTTAACTTATATTCATGACGCTCTCAGTTAATTTTGTAACATAACAAAATTTGTAAGGATGCAACATGTGTTGCACGTAATAATGCAATCGATATACCCGTTTGTTGCATGTATTTGTTGTTGTCTCTCCTGCTGCCTAATTTTTACCGCAACTTCTTAGCCCCGGTTAAATAAACAGCTATCGGCTCGGACGTTATTTTTCCTGCCTTTTGTTTGCTTTTGCGACTAGTTATCATTATCACTTTTTACTTTTGTGTACGTTAAAAAGATAGATGCTTAAAGGAGTCCTAATTCCCAACCTATTTTTACTGATTACCGCACTTTGCTGTAAATGATGCCCTCGCTTTTGTATTTATTGTAATTGCTATCATTTGCATTATTCACTTTTTCAAATGGTTTTCACATCTCTGTGGCCCAAAGCACCCACCATATAACATTTTGAGAATAATACAAAGTAGATATAGATAATTAGATATGGATGTGTTAAAAAGTAAAAAAAATCTTTTACTAGGAAGTTTTATTACCATTAACAAACCATATAACATTATATTCTAAGCACTTATGAATGTGATTATTCCAATTCGATTTACTATCATACATGTAAAGAAATCAGGATCATCGCTTTTAGGTCCAATTATTCCTCAAACTATAATTACGAAAGGTATGAAAATAATTTTTCAGTTAACTCAGAAAAAGAATGAGCATTCGGTGGGGGGGAATTGGAAAAGAAAATGAGTAAATATCAAAGACTAACGGAAACTTTTGACCCTTTTGAATCAGGGAAGAGAAAAAACACAAGGAAACAAAGAGCAATTGGCAAGGCCAAAAAGTCATTCATTCAACCAAAGTCCTAAAGCAAGGGTCCTGGGGCCAGCCAGAGTAGAAGAAACAAAGCTACTGCTGCCTCTCTTTCCATCGGCCTTCTTACTTCGCTTTCAAGTATGATTTTTCTCTTCCATCTCTTTCTCTCTACATCTCCAAATTCCTATAATTGCCGTGCGGCTCTGGCACACACTTAACTATATTAGTATATTTATTTTTTTAAGGAAAATGCACTGGGCAATCGTACATCTGTAGCCGTTGCGAACGCTGCCCAAGAGGACGCTGCCACGTATACGATTGAGTTTTCCGCGATGTCTGACACGTGCTCCGATGCGGGCGCTTTGTGTGTGATGCCTGCTTTGACTGCCGCGGCATGCCACTTGCTATCTTGCGCTGTGGGATCCCTGTCAGGTCGGTGATTGACAGCTCGTGGGCCCACCTTGGTCCCGATGCCGTTGACTTTTATTGTTTTATCTCTCTCTCTCTCTCTCTCTCTCTCTCTTAATCATCCCGTTTTTCTTGTTTCTGAATTTCCTTAATCGCGTACTTTTAAAATTAAATTACAAATGAAAATTGTTCTCAACGAACCAAAAAAAAAAACAAAAATTAAGGGAGCAGTGGAGGAGCTGTTTGTACTTCCATCACCCAAAACACAAATCCGGGAGTAGAGTATTATCAGAAATTATTTTACCCCTTCTGTCTGCTTTTAAAATTTCACGTTTCATAACCCCTTTAAGCCTGCCCTTAGGGACTATTTGGATTTGTCGCTAAGTGATCAATTATTATCTTTAAATTTAATTATGATTACAAAGGCAATAATTTGAGTTTTTATGGACTCAAAATCTCTTAATTAATTATAATTATGTGAAAATTATTTATAATATTTTTTTCTTTACGAAATATGAGGGGAGTAGAGATATTATTTTTCTATGAGAGATATTTGGCTGGATATCTATGTTATAGAATAAAATATAATAATATAAATCACATGTATATATCTGATTGTAAATATCAGTGTAATGATATGTTGTCATTTATAAATATCTCAAGTATATATCTAATTATAAATATCAATATAATAATATGTTGTCATTTATAAATATCTCTGTGTAATATAGTAACATGATACTTAACCAGTTAAAAAAAAAAGAGAAAGAAAGAAGCATGCCCTCAGAGTTTGGGTGGCTCGGTAATCATCCGTTTAGATGAATAATTTTCACGTATTTAACTTTGGACATACGCCTCTCGGCATGTGGTGAGTGGTCAGCTCGAGCCCTCACTTTGATTACTCTCATAATTCATCACACAATTAAAAAATTAGATAAAAATAAATATTTCTCTTACTCATATTAACAGAATAGAAGTTTCATCAAGACATTTGCCGATAGAAATTTAGATTTGTATTATATATTAAACTTTATCTAAAATAGATTTAGCAAGTTTTTATTATTATTATTATAAGTATCAGTAGATCTATTATTGCTCTCTCTCTCTCTCTCTTTATGTGCTTTACTTTGGATGTATAACACAAAATTCAAAATGTGAAAAATATAATTAAAAATTTGTAACCGTTATGACAATTGTTTAGAAAGTAAATTTATCCCTTCTTTACTAACTGTGGAGTATGGACTAGACATGAGACAAACAGACATATATAAATGAAGTTGGCGCAACTACTGCCCGAGATTTTTGTCTGAAATCAGTCAGCAAGAAAATGCTTTGTCCCGTCCATCTCCATGTTTATAAAAATCTAAGCATGTGCTTTGACCTTTACAGATCACGGGTGTGGAGTTTTTCATGTATTTCCGTTGTTGCATATTTTAAGAGACCACTCCTTTTACGCGTGCTTTCAATTACAATTTTAATACAACAACTGTAGAACAAGTTAACGATTATTAGGCAAGAAGATTATAGTGAATTTCCTTTTTCTAGGGAAAATTAATATATCAGCTGCAAGTAAGAGATTTTGGTTGAATTGGATGATGAGAGAGAGAGAGAGAGAACAATTTCTGTTTTTAAGAAAATAAAGAAATAAAAACGTCAACTTAATTTCATCATGAGCACGTTAATGGTGTTACTAATTACATGTGGAAGAAGTGAGGAGAAAGAAAAAAAAAAAAGAAAAAGAAAGTGAGATGAGAAAGAAGAAGGAATCAAAGCATATATATATAAATATATAATATAATATAATGATCAGCAGCAGCATCAAACGAAAGTGGGAAAAGCAGTACAGCTAAGTTATTCATTCGATAATTATTGCAAGAATTTTCCACTTTACAATGTTTTTTTAACTTTGAGGATAACCACTTTAATCACCCAATAAAGTTCAGCTGCAAAGCAAGATGTTGTATCATCTGTTGTCCGCATAAGTTTATTAACCCCACTAGCCCTTTTTTTACTCTTTTAGGGATATGCCAAATGCGGTTTTAGAGAAAGCATAAGGCGAGCCCTAGAGGTTATCATTTTTTTTTTAAAATTATTATAAACATAAAAATGAATTAATAACCCATAAGTCATTGTAATAAATAGTTAATTAAGAAAAATATTTTAAAATAAAATAATAAATAAACAAAATAAAAACTTAGATATTTAATTTATTTTTAATACTAGAATATCTAATTTAAGCAATCTCTTATTAATTAACGATTAAGAGAAAGTTCAGTATTATAATTTAAATTTTTAATTATTATTGATTTATGAATTATGAATTAAGAATTTAAGATTTTTTCTATTATTTTTAAATTTTAATTAATAAATTTATTTTTAAAACAAAAATAGAGGGCCTAAGCTTTTTCTTTAAAGCCTTAATCCAAACGCTCATATGGAGGGCTGGGCCAAAAGACAACGGGAGGGTCAAGCCAGCTCGGATGGTTTTTGCATATCCTATATGGTTCAATACAATAATGGTGTGTTTACTTCTTAAATAAAGAAAATGAGAATAAATTTTGGGTGTGACTCATAAATTTAAAAATGAAAAGTAAGAATCTCATTCTCATAAGAAGTTGGGAATAAAAATAGAAAAATGAGAATGAATAATAAATTAATATTTTTATGCTTAAACAAAATTAAAAATTCTTTTTTATCCATTTAAATAATAACAGTATTATTATTAATTACTAATAGTATAATATTAAATAATAGTAACATTAATAATTATTATAGTTATAGTAATAGCTGTGTGGATTATTATTTTTATAAATATTATAAGTATTATTAATTTTAATATTATTATTACTATTATCATTATTATTATTATTAAATGATAAATAAAATAATCATAATATTACTATTACTATAACAATGACGACAATGACGGCAATAACAATAACAATAATAATAATAATATACAATAGCTTTTTTATTTCTCTTTATGGGTGAAGGAATTAACAGCCCTGGAAATTAAGGACTTCTTTGGTATTACCTTTCAGTTGTTATTTTCATGGAATGAAAACAAAAATAAAAATAATATTTTTAAAATTTGTATTTTAAATGTAAGTAAGCATTCGGCATAAGCTTTTTAATCTGTATTGTAAATATAAAAACTTCAATACTCATTTGGTAGAATTCACTTGAATTATTGCTCTCACTAAATGTGTAGCTTATAGTTATATTCAATGAGTAATACAAGATTTAATTTGTTTTGCAATGCCACACAATCTTTAGGAAAAAAATTAATTATCTTGAACAATCAAATAATTCAGTTAATAAATATATTATAGAGTATCTGATAGAATTTATATGCGAAAACGATATTCAAATGAAAAGTATGGTAAAAATGTTGCTTTTCGTAGAAATATCACAGCCTATTTCTAATTTAACTTTTTAGTGGGGCTACTAAACCCTAATAATTAGTAGAGTGGTGCATTGGGGTCGGATCCAAATCCAATGACTGAGGATGTGCATGAGGTAAATGAGGTACGGCCATGAATGATTAATTAGCGTTAATTAATTTCTTCAATCTAAATTGTCCTGGATTTAGGTCTCCTCCCCTCTTCAGCCTTAACATCATTTTCCCTGATCAGACGAAGTTTATCTGAATACTTAAAGACTATGAGCAATGAATTAATTAATTTAAATCGAAACACACTGCACTGCCTTTGAGGCAAGCATCAAAGCTTCAACTTTTTGGACCCCATTGCTGCATGCTGACGCTGGTGATGCCGACGCCCTTGTCTAGCAAATTTTAGAGTGCTTTATTTGCTTTGAAAGAGAGCAAACAGCAATCTGGAGCCACGTACATTAATTCTTTAACCATTTGTTTTGTGTCAAGAGCAATTGCTCATACTAGAAGGTTGATCAAATTTATTTAATGATGATAGACTGAGTCGGGTTGGAATCAGAGGACGTTACTTCTTATGCAGGCGAATCGATGGTGGCAAGATTAGGAGCATCCTCGGGTCGGGTCATGCTGATAGACTCATCAACCAATCGTAAAAAAAAAAAAGTAATAATTCACCCGCATCAGTTTGGCTTATATATGAAAAATAATATATAGAATTTAATATCTAACCTTAAAAAAAAATAACGAAGAAGATACAAGCACCACAAGCCCATAACCTCGATTAAACCATAAACAGAAAAATTATAGGAAAGAGCAGGGGAAATTAATATTTCTATAGAAATTCCCATGAAATTCTTCTTAACCGAAATAATTTCACCAGAATTTTAGTTGGCAATGAAATTGCAAAAATTCTTTCAAATCAAACAGAGTCTTATAACATTTGGTCAATGACTATTTGCCTATCTAGCAGCCGACAAAGTCACTGTTTCCTTCCCCTTCCTTTCTTTGCTGGCTGTGCTTCCATTTGTTCTTTTCCAGTAACTTCTGACAAGTCCACTGCATAAGTAAGAGGCACAGTTACTGCCAAGCACAATTTGATGGGATAAAGATTCAAGACCCAAAATCAACTTTCACTGAGGAATGATAATAAAATGATAGGAATGTTGTTTCCAAGAACATATAAGTTCCAGCTTCAATCATAGCCCATATAATTAACATTAAAGTATGTTCAAAAGCAGTACTATTATATACCTATTTCATCAAATAAATTGTCAATGTATCCTACTTGGCAAATGATTGATACTTTTACAAATAATCCTATCACAGATTTGTATCTTCCACAACTAGAGATAGAAAATTAGATTTCCAAGGGTGTTAAAATACGACCCGAGTTAGGACATAATAGTTCAGGGGAAGATGGTACCATCAGGGCCCCGGGCCATCAAAGCAAAAAATATGTTGTTCAGTTTCTCCATCTTCTTAGCATCCTGTGCTTGGTCTGTCTTGAACTTTAGACACTGAAACAGAGAAACAAAGAACTATAAAAACACAAGTTCTTCACGCATTGATAACAAAGGCTTCAAGTTCTGCATACTTACGCCATAACTACATGCATGTATCTATGATTATGCTCACATTTGCGTGTGCATATATGACTTTGTCCTACCGTTAAGATAAATGAATCCCGGTTACAACCAAACATGTGGAAAAATCAGCATTTAATGAGCCAGAGCCAATATTCTTTATGTTAGCAAGGAGGATTATCTCTCAACTTACTCAAGACATAAAAATTTGAAGGAGAAGAACTCACTTCCAATGAGGTCCAACATGATGCATATGAATCTACAGCATCATACACAATCAACCAATTACCACCTCACTCCAAGGCACTTGTGTAAACCACCATGTCCGCCCAAGGTCTATCTACACTAACTTCTGTCTTGCCTCAATTTGCACAATATAACAAACTTAAGAATAAAGGGTAGGAATTTCCCTATTAGCCAAAAAAAAAGGCATAAAGCTGCTCATAAATAAAGGGTCCCCTTGGCACAATTCAGCCCCTGGTAGCTTTAAAGATGTCATATGCAGTGCCAATATCATTTTATACTCTAAAATGATCAAAGTGACACCACAATCATGAGACAAACTACTTTTTGCTACAAATTGAGGAAACTGATACAAAATTAAAGCATACTTCTTCCACATTAAATTGCTACAATTCAAGAAGAGTCTCTATTCTCTACCCAAGAAGCATCTCTTCAAAGTACCTCTTTTACAATTATGATGCATCTGAAATCATATTTCCATCTTTCCCCTAAAAGGCAGCTTATAGTTGCATTCTGAATATTCCTCTTATTATTATTATAATTTTTTTCCCAAATATCACCGAATTCATTTTTCCAATTTTCCTCTATCTATGCAACTTTTAGAAGTGATTAATAAAGAAGAAAAACATGAATCTGCAACCATTAATCAGCAAGTGAAATACCTCTTCCCAAATCAGTAATCCCAGACAGAAGGCAAGTAAAAGAGAGATTACAGACTTGAAAAGGAGCTGAACATCTGAACTAATAATAAAAGAAAATCTTTGCATCTGACAAGAGCCCTTAAAACCAGAAAACTAACCAACCAAAAAGTTTATGTTCAATCTCAATTCCAAACACTGATCCCAGCTTTGCGCTCCAAAAGCGTACCTATTATGACAAACTACAATTGCTGCCACACACTAGTAAAACTGAGAAAAACCAAAGCACCCACAACAAAGTTAAGGAACCACTTAACAAACTTCACTTTCAATTATAGTTGCAGCATGATTTGCAAGATGAAATAGTATTATGATCTCAAGGATATTAACTTAACTATGTATGAGGATCGATAAAACCATCAGTTTATATTAATAAAAAAGAAAAAAATTCCAAGATTCAAGCACTTAGAGCTTACAGTGCAATACGTTCAGCTCATTTTCATCCATGCTGATAGATGAAATTATTAGAATAGGTAGCCTACCTAAGAGTACCCCACAAATCCTTACTTCTACCCAAATCCGCGATACTAAACCAGTCCCATCTCATCAAAACCATTGAAAATGAAAGAGAGAGATGCTATAGCAATTTACAGTTCCTAATATACAACACAGCTAAGACAATCACATAGACCCCCCCAAAAAAAAGCTATTTCTTCTAGGCTTTTATCACAGCTAAACTGAAATCAAATCTTTGCAAAACCCACCCATATGCCACGAAGTGAAGCATCTTACTGAAATCCATCATTAACATCTCAAATCTGAGTCTTTACTAATTAGCCACAGGATGCAAAATAGAGAGGCAATAAAGCATAAGGTTATTTTCCTGTATTCATGATTCAGAAAGGTATCACACTATATTTCCCATTCCACATGTAACTTCACTCCACAAACATCCTTCCAAGTTTCAACATTGGAAAACCAAACAAAAGCACAAAAATTTAGCTAACTCAAACGCAAAAGTTCAACATCCATTGCAATTACAAGTCAATCTGCAATGTTTGACTGAAGCATTAAACATAAACAAAATACATTGCAACCCGAAATTCATTAAAAAAAAAAAATGGAGTGGATGTAATTCATACCTCTTTGTTATCAGTGACTTTGAGTACCAATTTACCATCGCAATGCCGATACTTCATGCAATATCTAGTCTGCGTCCCAAATTTGATTAAAAAAAATCAAGCCAAAAAAAAAAAAGAATCAGTCCATTTCACATTATCTATCAATAAAAAGTATTCCTATAACTCTGTTTAATTGCCGAGGAAAAAAAAGATTAATTATTCCAAGATAACATTGTCAAGAAAATGGAAGCAAAAGGGTAAACAGTGGCCATTATCACGCCGGTTTTATCTTAATGAAAAAAAAAGCAATAAATTCAGAATCATACTTAATTATCTTCTCGGCAATTGAACCAAAAAAAAAAAAAGGTAGCATACAGATTGGGGATCGGCTTTGTACAACTGAACGGATCGCTCAACGAACTCGTCCCACGAAGTTACGTAAACCATTGTTGCGCCGCTGAGAAATCGAGAGGAGCAATTGATACAAGTAAATCTGTATATGAATCGTTACATGCGAAGAGAGGAGTGCTTGCCTTTTTTGTTTTGTTTCGTTAATACTTGAGTTTGTGGGGTTTTGGAAAGCTGGCCTTCCCAATTTACTTGCAGTCCGGATCGAAGAGATTCACGGGGTCAAGGCAAGAGGTCTGTTTTTCAGAAAAGACGGGAACGGAGAAGCCAATATATCTAAAGTTTTCCCCTGGTGGGTTTATTGACGGTAGGATTTTGGCATTTCGATTATTTATTTACATTGTGAGGCCAATTATATCCAGCCGCGTCAGCAATAAGGTTAAGTACTTCCCTTTGTTTAAATGAGGAGACATGCGGTTTATGTTCTTCTTCTCTTTGTTTAAACGAGGAGATATGCGTATTTTCCAGTTACATGGGTTAGAAAAATAAAAAATAAAAAAGTTCATTTTTGGAAAGTGGTGTCACCGAACGGAACTCTAATATTATCAACTAGCAAGGGTCAACTTCGTAAACCCGTTATCGGCACAAGGCCATTGAATGTTTTGCAATGGATGAGTAGGCTAGCTGCTCTGCTCCTCTATTAGAGTTTAGAGCAATGATTGTGAATTTACAATTGATGAATAATCAACTTTATCTCCACATTAGCACAGAGCAGGATTGAACTTCCCATTCTTTCAATTTAGTCCTAAACCAAACTTCAGCACTTCACCGAGGAATTCTGGCGTCATTTGACTACAATATTTATTTCTGATTCTTGAAGGGTTCTGGAGCTACTGGTCTATTGCATTCTTTCAGCAGGTAGCTTCTTTGGGCACTAACATTGCCATCTAAACTGCTGCAGGCAGCAGCCTTAAACTTAGCCAATTTCATCAGATTTTCTTCCGTAATTACGTAATACTTTATGCCATTAGCCATTTTGTTTTCTTTACTTGTAGAGTTTGTTTCTCTTTCACACTTCTCTTTTTCTGGGGTGGGCAGTTTATGTCGCACAAATGGCACCCTAATTTTACAGTATTTCATCGTCTTCTGTGGTGCCATTGAGCTTGTCCTCTCCCAGCTCCCTGCACAATTGGCTTTGCTGGTATAACGATTGGTGTGATAACATAAAATGGTTGATAAAGGTGGAATTTGGAATTGTTTATTTAACTTTGTTCCGTTTGTAGACTTTTATTTGCAGTTTTATCAATTTTCTAAACACGTTAATGCAATAATCTATTGGGCTATCTTTTCTTCTTGTCGGGAGAAATATAGATAGAGAATCAATCAGTTACAGTTTGCATGGGAGCTCCTCTTCTATGACTTTTACCGCATTTAATGCTATTGGGGCAATTGCATCCTCATTTGGAGACGTAATGCTTCCAGAAACACCACAAGTTTTTAACACATTCACAGATCATAAATTGATTCTTGTTCCTTTTCTATCTGTTTTTTTCTCTTTTGCAATATTTCTAATGAAATGGTTTAGAATGCTCTTATCTTACCTGTTACAGACACAAAATTGAAAATTTGATATTTTTACTAGTCTTCAAATGATCACTTTCCTGCCAATTGCCAGAACGCCTTGAAAGAACCTGCAGAAAAAGAATATGTATAAAGGTGTATCACCAGCATACAGTAATTGGCCTTATGTGGATACTGGGTATTTGGATCAGAAGTCCAGCCTCGTATCTTGGCTTTCTCTAGCTATTCCAGAATGGACAAATTGTGATAGCAAACCTCCTTGTTGTGATTCAAATCTCAGGATGCTATCAGGCGTTCATAGTATTGTATAATGGTTGGCTTCTCATCCTTTTGAAAGCAGACTAGTTTATTCCACTTTGGTGTTTATGAAGAACCTTCTGTAAACTGATGTTTACAAGAGAAGATATTCATTAGCTATGTTGCCCACTCCGAATAATAATTCTAATTCAATCATCTAGCTTATCCATTTCTCCCATTTTTGAATCAAACCCAATTGGACGAATCTTCGTTTGTTTTGAATAAATGTTGTTGCTCCAAAACTTCTCTCGTACAAAACCTGCTATAGGAAGTTACACATATGATTCGACTTCGTTTCTGATGATGACCAATTAATTTCTTTGCTTAGATATATTGCGGACCTACACATTCCTACCTTGAAGAAACAATGTTGTTCAACCAATCTGCTCGGCACATTCCCTTGAGAGATCGCTTCATCCGTCTTACTTTTACCTCTATTTACATAGTTCTTGTAACTCTTGTTGCTGCAGCAATGCCTTTTTTTGGAGATTTTGTGTCCATCTGTGGTGCCATCCATAGCATACCTGAAAGCTGGAAGAACGCCCAGAGACACAAAACTCAAGACACTCAATGCAGCTCCTTAACTGCATAATGTCGTACTGGGTTGCGTTGGTGCTGTAAGGTTTATCATAGAATATATTATAGAAAATATAAAATAATCGTGCGGCAAAAAGTGATACTCCTCAATAATGGGGAGCAAGAGAGTCATTTTACCCAAACCATGCGTCCCCTAGAATGAAGAGCAAGAACTATACCATGCTCCCCCAAGAATGAGGAGTAAGAGAACCATGTTCACTTAAGAATATGGAGCAGAAATCATGGTTTTCAAGAGTGGAGGATGACAAAAGTCGTAGATTTTAATCCATGGAAACTCTTGATCCAGTTTTAAATTATGAACCGGACAAAAAATACCAAATTCAAATAAAGGAGTAATCATTTAATTAAGTCCAATAAAATAAAAGTCATAATGGAAGAACATTGTTTTGTCCAAAAAGTAAATTAAATAGAGTATGATATGGATACAACCTATAAAAAGATAGAAATATTTTATAATTAAATACCTAAAGAATAGAGAAGAGTTAGAAAGAGTTATTTATAGAAGGTTATAAAAGTAGATGTCTCTCGTAATATGAGATACTAAAAAAAGTAACAAAAATAAGGAGAGTTGAATTATAATCGCGATCTTAATAAATAATTTATTTTTCTATCCGTAAACATAGACTAAAAATCAAACTACGTTTATCTTTTTATTATATCACTCTCATCTAAATTAATTTTACAATTCACCAGAAATTCAAGTCAACAGAAGACATGAAGACTCACAAGTTTTTTAATGAATGATATAGGGGCTTGTTTGGTTATTGTATTAAAACACCTCATTGTATTAATTTTACACAAGCCCATCTTTGACAAACAAAAAGCTACAGAACAACCACATTAAAAGCCCAAACTAATGCGGTAACTGCTACTTTTTTTTTTCCTCCCTTTCTACATTTGCAACTGTCACAGGAGCCTTGCTTATTTGAGTTTTGCTTAATAGTAATAATAATAATAATAATAATAATAATAATAATAATAATAATAATAATAATAATAATTCTCTGATACCAGTAAGAAAACATGTGTATTGAATTAATTATTATCAGTTTAATGATAAAGGGTAGATCTTGGTGAACTATTAGAGATTTTGTCGGCTTTTCAACTTTTACTTTTTATCTTTAGATTTATTAAGCAAGCCTAGCAACATGTTGTGCATAAATAAACATACATTAAGGTTGGTTGCTAAGCATACACAGTACCAGAACTGGATCCCAGAACTGGTGCTCTGATTGAAGGGGGAGAAAAGAATGAATACAACTGAGGATTGAGATCTGGTCCTGTTGCCTCAGAGGAACGTACAACTTTTATGGCAGAACCAATACAGATCAGTCTGCGAACATGCTTTAAAGAAGAAAAGTGCAGAAATTTAAAAGTGCAGAAAAGTAAATGGCGTTAAATTAAATTGCGAAAATGTAAAATTGTGGAAATGTAAATTGCAGAAAATTAAATTACAGAAATCTAAATGCTTTAAATACATGCTTTAAAAGGTTACAAAAAGATCCTTACATGTTGTTTCGGATCTTGGGTTTGTAGAAGAGAAAGAAGGAAAGAAAGGAAAATTAGAAAAGCAAGATGAAATCAAGAACCAGAGCCTTGATGCCTTTCACCGGATTTCCTTTCTAGAGAGAAGGAGGAGAGAAATAATATAATATTATTATATTATTAATTATTATTATAATAATAATTATTATTAAATATAACTTTTAATTTAATATTATTTTTTATATTTTTATATTATAATTATTAATATAAATTAATTAACATGTAATTTATTATTCAATATTATTGTATTATTTTTTACATTATAATTTATTATAACTAATAATAAATAGTTAAATATGAATAAATTTAAATAATGTTAATTTAAAATTAATAATAATATAAAATATTAATACAATTTAAGTATATTAATATAATATAAAATAATATAGTATAATATTTAATTTAAATTAATTAAAAAATTTATTACAATACAGTACAGTATCAAATATTATACAATATTATTATAATACAGTATCAATATAATATAATATATTATTATTAAAATAATAAAATATAACATAATATAATATATTAATATTAAAATAATATAATATAATATAATATAATATAATATAATTACCAAACGCACCGCAGGAGATTTGAGGTTAATACTTTGGATATCTGTTTACTCTCTTTCCGTTTACTTATTTATTTACTTATTTTTAAACAGCAGCTTTCTTTATTTTGATTTTACGTTTAAACCGCACCACAAATCGACAATAACGTCGTCAATGTCTGTTTGTTTAGAAAAAGAAAAAAAAGAAAAAGAACACGTCGGCACTGACTGTCACCTTTTAAATCCTTGAAGACGCGTCGTATCCTCTCCTTCAACGACGCTAATTAATATTCCCCAGCAAATATCGAAGCCAGAAGCATCAGCTTTTAAACGAAGAGACCTCTCTCCCCTTGCACTCTCACACACTCTCAATTTCTCTGCATCATCGTCATCCCATGACGCACAAATTTTATTTCAGATCTTCGAATTAGGGTTTCCTAAATTCTAATAGTTTCCAAAATTCACTCATTTCATTCATCACCCAATGTCTTCACAAGCTCCGCCTCACTACGGCTCCCTTCCCCCCACGTCAACCTCTCCAACCTACGTTCCCCCCACCACCGCGTTCCTCACGCGTGCCAGGGACACCACCCAGTCCGTTTTCTCCACGCGTCGCCCATGGAGACAACTCCTCGACATCCACGCCATCACGCGCCCTTCCTCCGTCGGCGAAGCCACCATCCACCTAAAGCGGAATCTCTCCTACTTTCGTGTTAATTACGCGATGATCGTCCTCGCCATCCTCTTTCTCAGCCTCTTGTGGCACCCGTTCTCAATGATTGTGTTCATAGTCGTCTTCATCGCCTGGTTCTTCCTTTACTTCTTTCGCGACGGGCCATTGGTTGTATTCCATCGCACGGTGGATGACCGTGTGCTTTTGGGAATTCTCGGCGTCGTCACGATTGTATCGCTGGTATTGACGCACGTGTGGTTGAACGTGTTGGTTTCACTCTTGATTGGGTTTTTCATTGTTGGGTTACACGCTGCCTTCAGAGGAACTGAAGATTTGTATAACGATGAAGGAGATGTTGCTGATAATGGATTGTTTTCTGTTGTGGGAACCCCCATCAGAACCGGCTACACCCGCGTTTAGCTGATTGTTTCCATGGTTAGGTAGCATTTTGATTCTTAATTTGCTTACGGTATATTGTGATTTTTCTTTTTCTTTCTTACGGTTTTTATTTTAAAATGTGTTTTGTAAATGTTTATATAGGTTCTTTAATTGATGATAAATGGATGAATATTGAGATGTAACAGTGGTTCAAATGTGGAGTTCTTAGTTGCGGAAATTGTTGGGTATTTGCAGTGAGAAACTTTCCCTTTCTGAATTTCTATGCAAACGTGTGAATTATTGTTTTCGTACTGTTCATGCAATTAGCCGGTGGAAATCTTCATCAAAAAAGACAATTCTCTTTTGGACGCTATGTGATTGTCTGAGCTCTGTGTTTTCCTTGTTTTCATTGTGTTGTTACTACTTGTGATTGCTTTGTTTTGTTTCAGATAACCTGAGCTTGACCTTTTACTTTTAAGCTATCTAGCTAGTTGATTATCAAGCTATATCTAGTTGTTTTATACATCGACTATAGGTATTGTATTGACCTGAACGATCTCGGTGTTAGTGAAACTGGTCATGTTTGGATTATGGATACAACAGCGTCATACATATCTGGTCCCAGTTCACCTATTTAAGTTTATAATTGCACGGTCCAGATGGTGAGAAGTCCGTTTGTTCAGACATTTCATGTGGAGCTAAAGCATGAATCTTCTCTAGTTTACTGGCAGCAAAAGTTCCCTGTTAATGTGGGTCGAGAGGGAAGTGTAATACAGAAGGGTTGCAATGCCCCTGAGATTTTGCCATGTGCAAGTTAAAGCTTTTGAAATTAGAAAAATAAGAAAAGTGGTATTTCAAAAGTAAGCAAGAATTATAGATCCATGGCCCTTGACTTTTTAGTCCTTATTTTATGACCTTAACATCTACACTGACATCCACATGGGAATCACTTGTAGGGCACTTTTTTGGGTGCCCTTTTTTTCTTTTTTTCTTTTTTTGAATGTGCCTGTTAATTACACTTTATGGTTTACATCAGAGGACTTGCTATAGAATTTCATTGTTCTATAAGTTCTAGAGTGTGAATATCTGATGAAATGTTAACATTTTAGTCTCTGCAAAATGGCTTTATGAGGTACGTGTATAATATTCTGATTGTGCCATCTGCCAATTTAGGTTAAAGAGTATTTTAGTTCCTACATAATCATGGAATATGGTTAAGCTGGTCTCACTCTGTCAGACAAAAATATACTCTGCATGCTTCTAGTAGAAGTCAATCAATCTTTGAGCATGTCTATGTGAACATGAATGATTGGATCTTGTTCTCTGATGGACATGTTGAAACATTGCTTTAGATATAGCGACCCTCTGTAAGCTTCTGATGGAAACTACTTATACAGCATGAACTGTGGCAGAAATCTTGTTAATGATCTAAGCTCATTTGAATGAGATGGGGATCTTTGTGCCAGGCATTTACCCTACTGGAACTCAGATTGATCATTTCAAGATGTACTAAAATCAACAGAGAGATTCATGGCTTACTCTGACACGTGCTTCATATCTCTATTTTTTATCAACCGCAAAATTTTTAACTCTGGCATGTTAAGCTCTTCAATCTTCAACTTTCTTGGTCAGTGTCCCGTGGGTCCTATTTAACTTATAAAGACTTAGTTTTCTATGATACAACGGAGAGATTCGTGGCTTACTGAGAGGTGTGCTTCATCCCTCTATTTTTTATTAGCTGTAAAAATTTCAACGCTAGCATGTTAGGCTCCTCAACTTTCTTGGTCAATGTCAAACGGGTCTTATTTTGTTTATGGTGACTTTAACGTTATACTGTGATTGGTTGGATTGCATAGGGGAAGGAAACATAAGGCTAGAGAATTAATACTCTTCTTTACGTCCATTTTCTTGCTGTTATGGAACATAGAAAGTTAAAGGATTGTTACTTTACACTTTTATTTTTTTATTTTTTAACAATCTACTGATATTTTTAATAAGAAATCTGTTAAAAACATTTAGTGTATAGTAGTACAACCTAAATTTCTATCCCAAATCTACCGGAGCACAGTCCAAATATCCACCAGGACTTTGTTGCTGTTGTGGACGAATTAGTTAAAGATTTTCTGCTAGTTTGTGCCAAGGCGTACCAAGAGTCAAGGCTGTTGGATCTTTGAATATCACTTTAATCTGCATGTGCCTACTCTTCTTTCTGCTTCAAAAATAAATAGTCCTCAAATTACAGTTTATTCGTGTACTGGATATTTCGCCTGCTCACGCGAACAAAGGTATGGATAAGAAATTAAGATAGCGCTTGTGGAACCGCAATGCTCTTGGTCTGGGGGTGGGCATTTTTGCTGCTTTTATCAGTACGGTGCAATGCAACTCTAAGCAATGTCAATCACGATGCTGATGCACGTACGAGCAGAAAATTGCGAGTACTTCAAAATTCTTTTTTATGGAACAAATCTTTACAATTATTGCAATTGCCAACACCACCATGTTACTTAAGCGTCAAAACGGAGGCAGTTTTGCATTTGATCCAATTTCTCCTTTGCTGATGCAGCTCGCTGCGGTTAGCGATATGGTGACTGCAATTATTGTAGAGGTACCAAGTAATGGAACAGTTCTCATAATATACAAGCTAGAGCATAACACCGCACTGTATCGCTAGTGTGAAACAGCAATAACAGTATGAGATTATTGAAGACGTGAGGAGTTATAATATGTTATCTATCGAATGTCCCGGAACTTTCGTGCATATGTGAGCACCATCACAAAATCCTTTGCAGATGAACCTATCATTGCTGGTACTCGGTCTGAAGTTGATGCTGTTTGCAGCCACAAATCGACCAAATTATACAGTTGCAATGTGGGGATCACTGGTTGTCCCATGCATTTAATTTCAACCTGCAAGAATACCAAACAAAATATTCAGTAAGACGAAAAACAGATGCAACGTTACATTTGTCAACAAAAGCACAAACTATTTCACTATACTTCCAATTCTCATTAATTGACTTTAGAACACATCTCAGATAACGTGTGGAGCATGTTCCACCATACAAAATCCATGATGAAACAAGGTCATAATAAGAGGTGTTACTGTTTGCAAGGGCTCAGTTTAGTTGTTTCAAAGTAGGAGAGATAATTCACTGTTATCACCAGGAGACCTCACTAATTGTTTTTATGATTAGCTAACTTTATCAAAGTTCAAGACCAGATATTATGGTTGCCTTCTAAGTTTTTACGACATCAAGCCAAGTTTCGTTATTTTGATCAGGACTATATTATCAAAGGCAACATGACTATACATACTTCTATAACTGAAAGCAAAAAGAACATACATGACATGCTTGGGTTGACTCTAGAAGCTAATGGGTAAACTGAAATCATATCAGTCATTTTCTCTGATTAAGAATTTTTCTTTTAACGAGAGTTCAGAGGCAGATTCACTAACCTCGGATTCACTAGGGAGATCTAGTTTCATCATTAAGTACTTCTGGATAAAAGAAACAGGTATGTTTCTGTCCCTGCCACAGAATGACAAATTAAAACATATAAAACATCAATATTACCTGTAATCAGAGAATCCTTTCCAGTTAATTAAAGCCAAAAAAAAAAAAAAGTTTTCATTGACAGCAGCAATTAGTTGCAGGAAATATTAACAGTAATGCTTCCATAACAGTCACAGTGCACTCTAATTAAAATAAGGCACTGTGCCATATGGCTGACCTGATACAAGAATTTGTACACATGCAGATCAACACAGTTAAAATATACACTGCATGAGGAGCCACCTAAGGGCAAAGACTGATACAGATGATTTGCCCAATGATGACAGACCTCGTCATTCATAGATTTATACAGTCAACTTGAGTCCTAAAAAGGCCATATGTTGGAGACTGGAATGTTTGGGTTAACCCGTGCGGCACTTAGACAGCTTCTAGCACAAAAGTTGCTAAGCAAGCCTATTGGACTTCTCAAGCTAGCCAAATAAGATGATTGTGGAAAGGTTAGAGAGAGAAAGAATTCTCTGCAATCAGTTTCATTTAGGCCATGCACTTAACAAGTCAAGATACATTGGAGTACCCTAGTAGTTCAGGAGATGAATTTCATGGTATTTTACTTTTTGTGGCAATGAACTTGAAAGATCAATTGCTGTTGGCATATGACCATAGAAACACCATGATTTTCTACCTGAAGTTCTAATGGCATACACATATTATTAATAGGAATCTAATCTCTAGTTGGTCAGCATTGTAGAAACTTCTCAAAAAATTGTGAAGAAGAACCGTCACACAAGACCAATTTTGTGAATATCTCCCAGATTTTATTCTTACCTCCCAACTTCTACGTATGATTAGGAAACCTATGAAGCCTCTACGACATGATAGGGTTCTATTTATTAAAAGAATGAAAAATATCCGTTGGGGTATCTGCGGGGAGAGCCAGCTGGATTAACAATACAAAGCTGAAAGGCCTGCAGGATATTTATAGATCAATAAAGTCAGCTGAACACAAGCAGGGATGCGTGAGTTGCTGTATAACTAGCCCAATCCTGCTCCATATTAACATAACAGGAAAGGAAATTAACAGCTCTAGGTGAGGAACTAATTTCTTTCCACAGTACTAAGTGTACATAAACATATACTCCTTGGCACAGAAGAATTCACTTTGCAATACGATATGATTCATGGATTTCCAAATTATCAAAAGTATGGATGTATGAAAATCTCATTGAAAAGTCATGCTGATACTCAAAATTTAAGAAATATCCTTTAGGACCAAAAGTTAGTTTACCAACTCAAAATTTCTACAGTGTATTCATTCAGAAACAACTCAAAATTTCTAAGAATGCAATGAAACCAGAAGGAGACTCACTTTATTCTCAAGTAACTAGAAGAGATTTGTGGCAAGGGCAAACTTCCTTTCCTGAAAGCAAAATTTAGTCAGTAAGACGAACAGAAGTCAAATATTTTTTAAGCAAATTTATTATTAAAATTTACAAATCAGGTTGAAAGATAACTCATTCTTACTGGTCTTCGGAAGCCACTAAAGAGAACCAAATTGGACCATTTCTTCTTTCATACTTTGCACCAGCGGCATCCAAAACAGCTTGGGGTGAAATATTTGAATCCCCAAAAGCAGCGGCTGTTTTTCGACGAATTCTTCGCAACCTTTTAGGATTAATTGGTTCTGAAGTGATAGGATCTGGGTTTTTGTTTTTGTTCCCAGATTTTGATTTGCATTTGTCTTCCTTATTCTTAGTTTTATGCACTTGTGCTTCATTATCAGTAATCGCTGTAGGTTCTGCTTTCGCCTCAGATCCTAGTGAATTAGACTTGAGGGACCTAGTTCTACTTGCAACTTCCACCAAAAAATTTAAAGGTTTCCAAAGATCTGATTTCCCCTCACATTGTTCAGCATCATTATCCTTCTCTTTACTGGATATGGGTTGGCTAGGCTGAGCAGAAGAAGAACTCTGCATCTGTGACATTTGGGGCATGAAACATATAAAGTCACAGAAAGCCACAAGTATCTTATAAAGTAAGCGTTGAAACAAGAAAATAGTATTGTAGGATGTAAGAATACAAGTCACAGAATGCACAAATAAAACATGTTCTGCTATCTTACCGGCTTTACATTCTGGGATAGCTTATTAAGAGTTTCTGGCGAGCTTGCCCCATCCTCATTATCTTCCACAGAGTCTTCCTCTTTTTTAGGGGGTTTATCAGTGGAAAGATTTGAACCTCGTAAAGCAGCAGCCTTTCTTGCAGCAGCATTTGATCTTCTCCTCGTCATGGTAGTCTGTGCTGATACTCTAGGAGCACTAACAACCAATGATGAGAGTGACCTTTCCTTTCTTCGAACTGGCAACGTAACTGAGGGTACAGCTTCAGGTGCCTTCACCTTTCTTCTTTTGAGAGGAAATATTTTTGCCCTCACATCTTGCAAAGTGTGGTCTGGCCTGAATAAAGCATCAATAGACGCTAAAGTGTGATGCAGGGAAGGAGAGAAGTCAATTGACAGTAGAGTAACCGGTCAGCAGATGTTACCTCAATTTCTCCAGAGGAACACAACCCAGATCGATATTGCATACTGGACAGCATTCTATTTCCTCATCTGAAATTTTGTCATATATACACTTCCTGCAAACTGAAGAAAATTCAAAGACAAATCTATAAGAATTTTGCAAAGACCCAAGAAAACCAGAAGAGATATTGTTTGTATCAAATGCACATGAATATGTCTGCATATATATATAAAGGGAACAAGCGGTAAATGCCATCTTATAACAAAGTCAAGGCTAAGGCCATAATGAGTGTTTAATTATTTACCCGTAAGCATTCACCTGCAATGAACACCTACTGTGACAAGCAGCGGTTAGTTCGTTAAGATCAAACTAACCAATGATTGACTGCAATTATCGCTCATACAGGTAAAGCTGACAATTAATAGAGATGTACGCACAGTTTAGAACCTCAAGAAAATAAAGGAGCATGAGCTAAATAAGCGCAAAATATATCAAAGCATGCAATCACTTTTAAAATCAAATATCTAAAATCACGAAGAGAAGTATCGAAATCGGGGATACTTTGCATCCCAAAAAGCAAGCATTTGAAAGTCCTTTGATCTCCAAAGCATAACAGCGAGTGAATAATAGTCAACCAACGAAACCCAGATGAAGAAAAAGACTGGGAAATAATCCGAACCCAGATCGTAATAAGAAGAGCAAAATGGCAAGAAAACGTAAAAATTAAGATGAGCTAAAGTGAAGACCAACAGAATTGGAAAGCAAAAAACGATAATAATCAGAAAGAAAGGAGTTTGGAAAGACTTACACGTATGGAGACACTCGGATATGGTGGTGGCATCCCTCAAGAGCGTATTACAAATAGGACAGGTCATGCATGCCGCAATCGTCTCTCTCTTCACTTTCACCACCAGATTATTGCTCGCCATCTCTCTTTCAACTCTCATGCCTCACCAACGCGTATTCACTCTGCAAACTGCACGTTCATTTTTATTTTACATCACAAACATTCACCCCACCACCACGTTAACAACGAACAAAAATATTACGAGATAAGCATTTAGCCAGCGGTAACACGAGAGATTTACTTACGTTCACTCACATATATCTGCATTAAATTAACTGAAAACGAGCTTAACAAAATTATCCAACAAGGATAACAGCTGAAAATAATGCAGCTGCGACATACATACGCGTGAGCTTGCACAGAAAATAAATAAAGGAAAAAAGGGAGCTGCTAACTATGTATGTTAATTACCTGGTGGTGATCTGTGAAGAAGAGAAGCTTTGTGATGTTACGAAGCGTTGATGATATCAGAATTGACGTGGGATTTTGCTGGATTTTGACGAAAGAGATTTTTGGATACGATCTGAATCGAGCGACTCGAGAGAGAGAGAGAGTTTTGTTTGTCGAAGGAGAAAAAAAGCATGAAGCAAGAGCTTCTTTGTTGAATTTATTATTTGCTTTTAGTTAATATGAGTTTCTGCACTCCATAGATATTTTACTTCTATTATTACTTAATCGTATTCGTTATTTTTCTTGTTTTTTTTTAAAAAAAAATTAGGACAAGTTCAACTGCTAAATGTAGTTGGGGCGCTAAGGATATGGTGCGCTGGGGGTGCGCTGCGCACAAGGGTACCGTGTTTATGACGGCGCGTTCTGCGGTGTGCGTATTAGTGTGTGCGCAGGCGTACGTTATTTTCTTGTTGGCAGTCAGAGTGTGGGCGCGCAACTGCAATCGAAGCCATTAGTAAGTAGTAACCACCGACCATAATATACCAAAATTATAACTACTTAAAAGTGAAAATCATTAACTCCTGTATCTTTATTTAATTCAGTTGGGCACGTTTTGGCCTAATAAAATTTATTAATGACATCTTTTAGACTCAGCTACCATAACATACATTTTCGTCCCTTGCTTCATCCCAAATTCATATCGAAATTTCGAATGCGGTCCCATATATTTTAAAATATTTTGTCGATTATTAGTTGCAGCCGTCAATGGTTACGAGGCTTAAGACTCTAATGAAATGAACACTATTTGTCGAATAATTCTTTTACTCCAACATGAGACTTTTAAAAGTACTCGCTTGTCAAAATTATAATTTGTAAACTTAACATGCAAGAATCTGTCTGTATTACCTTCTCCCTGTGCTAAATAAAGCAGACCACCAGGGCCACTAATTGAGTGAAAAAGGGCAAAGGGGGTAACGGGGAAGCGTCTCCTCTCTATTATTATAGAACGGGCACATCACATTACTCAATTAGCGGACAGGAGAGGCAGATGTTTCATTCGCGTCCAGTTCAGTTCAGTTCACATTGTGGACAACAACTGCCTTCCGCCGTCTGAAAAACGTTGTAAGAATTTTAGCTGGTCAAAAAAGGCGTACCGACGTAGCCAGGTGGGCTCGTTCGAGATTGGTGATTCAGATCTGATTATTTGCATAGAGAACACGTTTCGTTACAAGTACTTGTTCTAACAAAAGTGCTTCCTATTTAAAAACCCAAATAAATATGATAATGGCGAGTTGTGCTCCGTGACACCAGCCTTATCCAGTTCCAAGTTATTGCAGCAAAATCCCCCACAAGCAATCATTTGGATCAAAATGAAATGCAATTAAATCAGCAGAAAGAGGAACATTAAAAGAAAAAAAAACTGTAAACAGTATTAGTCAGCCGTAGTTGATGGACGCGTGCTCCAAGTTCGGGGCGATTGTCGAAGTGACTGAGACAAGCTCGCTTCACAAAATTAAATCGAACGGTCCCAGCAAGTCGACTTCATTGAACATTCCTAATCATCATCAAATGCTGTAAAATTTGACAACAAATTAGCCAAGTTCTATCATACAAAACAAGTAGATATTTCTAGCATTTAGTTGTACCTAAGGCAGCCAGAGACAAGTCACCTACTTGAGCAAACGAATGCTAATTAAAGCATTGTGATGGATAATCAACCAACTCTTTCCCAATTTTAACGAGTGATTAGGCTGGGCCCCGAGAACCAATCTTATCCGAAACATGAACCACAATTCCTCAGTCATACTTCCAAAATAAATGCTATGAGCTTTTATCTTGTATCTCCTTCCAAATTGATTCTACGATCAAGATCCAACAAGACCTATGCTCCTCTGAGCATACTGTCACGGAATGAGTATTTTGCGCAGCTACTCGTGCGGCATTTAGATAACTTTGCTGAATGTTGCTAAGTAAGCCTAGAGTTTCTCGGACTAGAGAAGAGAGCAATGGAGCCGAATAAGAAAATTTGTATTGCACAAAGAGAGATTACAATGCTTGAGTTGTTTACAAAGCTTGTTGTTGTGTTTGTTGGATACAAATATTTAATATCATCCCATATTTATAGGGGAGGCTTGCTAAGCTCTAGAGATTTTAAAGAATTCTACCATTTCCTAACTATTTACATGTGCTGGAATTCTATGGAGAATTTTAGAGTATTTACAAGCTCACATGTGCTAGATTTGTCTAGAATGTTCCGGAATTGGCCCAAGCTAACACTCTTAGCCTTGTGTTGGCTCTCTAGCCTGAAATTGTGGGCAATTGGGCTAGCGAATTGGGCGGTCCGCAATAATACGGTATTATTAATGAGAATATCAATGCACAAACTGCGCCCGAGTTGATGACGACCTACCGTTGAGAAATTGAATGGAATGAAAAAAAATTGCTAAAAGTTTGTTTTCTATTTTCTTTTGGCAAACATATGAGAGTTGCTGTACGTATAATGCATACCCAGTTGAAGGCATATTCAAGGTCGTCGTTCCATGTATATGGGATATTCATGCCAAATGTTGCAGCCACCAAAGAATGAATATACAGAAAAGGTAATAGTCCCAGCCATTAGGATAAGCTCTAACTAGAACATATGATAAAGGGCTATTGTTATTACCCAAATTATTAAAGCTGCTCTGACCAGAAAGACAATTTAAGAATGTAAGAACTAAGAAGCATTATAAAAGTGGGAAGACGTAAATGAACATAAACATGAACAGAGAAAAGAATTGCGATCAGATTCAAAAGACATTACCTGAAATTAATCAGCGGATTTCGATGATTATCAATCTTTCAACGTTAAATAAATAAAATATCCGACAGTTGTTTTCTGTCAAAGACAGGATGCAAGGAGTTTAATAGCAGGGGCGAACCGATAGGAAAATGAGCCCTCAAATTATCAAAAACTGCTGCCTCGTGTGTTGTCACCTCACTGCATCCAAATCTTAAACCAAATGTTCTAACTCACCCGAATATTAATATAATCCTCTGCATCGTTTCGCAGCTGTTAATAAAAGATTTACAGCAAAAGGTATAAGCAATCCAATAAAATATAACAACAAAATACTATATTTGACTTTAATAAAATGTGCTTTCTACATTATTCCACATAATCCCAAGCATGACTTTCCTAGTGATCTGATTGTAAGGGGGGAAGTTCATCAGCGTACTGTTTACCGTGGTCAGTTTGCTCAAAGTGTCTTCAATTTGAGAAAAGTAAGCCTGCGAAAGAAATCCAGTATCACCACTCAACATTTCAAAATTTTCATTCATTCATTATGCGATACCAGCGACAAGTAGCTGATGTTCTAACCTCAAGCAACATTCAAGTTCCTCAACATCATTCTCCTCTTGAATTGTTGCTGCATCTTATTCTGTATGTTCCCAAACTGATTGCACGAGAGTGAAGAAACCAGGCGGGAACACTAGAATGAGTGACGGGTGGAGATGACACAGCCAGCTTCCTTGATAAATTAAGGTCTGCCACATCACCTTCATCATTTAGAAGTTGTTGGAGTTCATCTCTGACCCGGAAAGAGCAACATTTTGAAAATTTAACTCCGAATCGAAAGGCACATCATATACTTAGTGGTAGTCCCTGCCTGCTGGCACCTGTTAATGAGGCACGTAGCAGAGCTTAAACCATTATTACTCACACTACAAATGGCATATGTGGATACAAAAAGCTTCTTTCCAGAGTCATAAACTCCCTTCCTTCAGTTGTGATATTCCTTATTGTCGCTTGATTGTTTTACAAATGTTTCTCCAGGTGGTAATTTACTATACACCTTTAATAGATCTTTGTAAAGGGTTATATTATCATTCAAGTAATCCAATTTTCTTTATGTCTATCTTTCTTCACATCAAAATTATCGTTCTTCTTGTTGGTCAATGTTCTGCTGCTGCTTTGCACTTTTTTTTTCTACTTCAAGTAAAAGTGTGAGATGAAGAGAACGTTGGATAGAAATTGAACTTTAATAGCCTTTGACGCGCACTGATTTTATAGAAAGATGCCTTGAAATATTCTGGTTCAAGCCACTCACGGAACTTTTCTTCTGATCCACTCCAATTAGCTCCCCTATTTAAAAGACCCTTGGTTTTTTTTTTTTTTTAATACCAGAAATGGTCTTCTTTTTCACTTATTTTCCTACTTCCAATTATTTTGGTGTCTGTATTGAACCATGTTAACTTCTTCATATTAGTCACAAAGGCTAACTGAATTGATAGTTAAATCTACAAAGTTTATCTCCGCGAAACTCCATCAAAGTAAAAGCTTTGAAGAAAACTGATAAGTGACGGCACCGTCAAATCCTGACTACGGCGAGGGGGGATGGAAAAAGAATCTCATTTGTTTACCTACAGGAAGGGGACATATGGTAATATGATTTTAAACAAAATCATCAGAACATGATACGATGTTAAGTCACAGTCTCAAAACAGGTCTAAAGTTTGCCTTTTCCTGGTCTATAAGTTTTCCTTTTGCTTTACTTAATATTCACTTTGTTTGGAAACTGTCATAACTACAGAAACCCATAAGGCATTTACCTAAATTCTAAAGCTTTGCATCAGAGATGAAAAACCATCCTATAGTCACCAACCAATGGCCATTCTCTTAACAAATAATATTCTAGTAGGAAGTAAAATGGTTCATTGGCAGTAGAACATGCACAGGCAATATCCCTTAAAAAACTGAAAGAACTCACTCCGCCGCAAAAGGTATAAAACGCTGAAGTAGGAATGACTAGTCATACCTGATGAGTCCCGTTTGTCAATCTAGTCAATGAACTTTTCAATTTATGCACCCTTTCCATATCAGGGCGGCTATAATCTGCATGAAATTGTGGTTGATATTTGGAAAATATAGAGGAGACGATGCAACTCCGACCACGAGAGTCTTAATCAAACAATACAAGTCAGGGTAAAGAGCGACTTTTGACTATAAAAGATTAGCCAGCAACTTCAATTAATTCGTTAAAGCTAGAAGTTCGTGAAACAAGAATATTAAAAAAATTGAAAGTACATTAACGGGTAACAATTGGTTTGATACGCTAATAATGAGAAAAAACATAATGAGAAAAAACAACAACGAAACAAAATTAGGCGACAAATAAGTGCAAATAAACCATACAACAAGAAAGTGAATGGTGCCTCCAAATTGGGTACAATAACTTTTTCTCCACCAAGAATTGTTGAAGGATGCAAAAGCATTGAAAACAAAGAATCCGAAGATATCCGGCATGAATGTGAACACGGCGCGCTTGTCTACATCAAGAATCGTGCTCTGTCCTCTACAGCCAGTCCGACAGAATCCATCTCCTATTCCCGGCCGACACCAACACAAAAGTTACGTTCATCTTTTAAGTTATAATATTAAAATATTTAATAATATTAATTATTATAATTTAAAAAATATATTAATATAATTTTTTATTTATATAATAAAAAATTTATTACATCTGTAATAATTTTATCAAAATTATTATTTAAAATTTATTTTTATTATATATTATTAATTTTTATTCATAATTATATATTTTTTCCTACAACAACTGTATTACAGTACCTTAATTTTAAACAAAACCAAACTTGTCTTCACCAATTTCTGAATTTCAAACTTCAGTCAGTTTCACAGCCATTCACCAGTTGAAAATAATAAAAATAATGATAACAATAATAGCGAGCATTATTGATATTGATGCGTATTTCAGCGCCCCTGGTTTTATCCAAATTTGGCGCGTGCGTCAATGCCTATACAGATTTCCAGAGGTAAAATTTAAAAAAATACAACTCAATCGACCGTATTTTAATTTTTAAGAGTAGTTTAATCGTTGGTCTTCATGTTCTATTTATTTATTGAGGTTAGGGATCTTTGAATTTATCAAAATATTCTCTACACCCACTATTTTCATAAAAATTCTTGTTACACAATTATGTTTGAGGATAAAAAATAATCTACAAAAAAAAAGAACTATTCCTACATAAACAAATTGCTGATTTTTGGATCCTGCTCTTGCATAATGAGAATTGCTAAAACAATAAAGAATTAAAATCAATTTGAAAAATAAATTTTATTAGATTGTTTAGGATCTACTGAATATATTTAAGAGTAATTGTTTTTGGTTCTTCCTCTAGACAAAAACTAGTTTTATATGATTGGCCTGACGATTTTAATGTGAATTTTTTCTTTACTTTTGTTGTGATGCCAGGCTATATGGTTACTTGTATGATTAATTTGAAGCATTGTTTGATTAGCAGTAACTAGTGCTTTATTCTTATCAAGTCTTAATCTTTCAATAGATTTACAATACTTTTCAATACCTTTTATAGTAGCAAATACCAAATTGACAGTTGTTAATCTCATTATTCTCTCTTTAATTTATTCACGACTGTGAATGAACAATATAAAAAACAGAATATAGAAGGAAAATGATGAAGGAGAACATACCATAATGGTGGGCTTTTACTTAAATTGGATCTAATAAAATTATTGTTTAGAAAGTTTATATTAAATATTTAAGTACGTTTATAAGGTTAAAATATAAATTTTAAATTTTAGTGGTGAGTTTATTTAATAATGAGTATTATAAATGGTTTAATAAATTTAAATAACCTTACCAATTTATTTAGTTATAAGCAGGGTTATTTGAACTTGTCAATTTTCTCTGTACACCCTATTTTTTAATTAAAATATTTATAATCAAATTAATTTTCATAAAATTACCCAATCAACCTTATTCTCTCTCTCTCTCAACTATTGATCAGCTCTAACCAATTCCTTCGATTTTCTTGTTTGCAAATGAATGTTAAATCTTACAAACAATCGAAATTAATTTTCCTTTTTGGATACAACCAAAATCATATCAAGGTTTAATGCCTCACTTCTTCAAGACTAGGGCTCTTGGGACCAAAGGGCTTTCAAGTTTTGCATGCTTCACTTTGAAATTTTAGAGCCTGAGTTGGCTTATTGATTTTATTCAAAAACTCTTCAACCAGGAGCTCAATAATAATAAGTACTCTTTCTTTAATTTATAGGAACAGACTCATCATCACAAAAATGACTATCAAGAATTTTAATAACCATGAAAGGGATAAATTTTTTTTATTTTTCCTATAAATATGTGTAATACTATAAATCTTTGTATCAATTTGAAAATAAAACAATGTCTGAATTCAAATGCTTAAGAAAAAATTGTAACGGAATTTATAAAGAAAAAGAATCCATGGTCAAAAAGAGTGAAACAGTAAGTTTTTAATTTGCAAGAAGTGACATAAAGAGAGAACAAGCACTATGAGAAAGACAAGGAGATTATGGACAGATTTGAGATTTTAAAATTCTAATAACTATTGTATTTATAAAATGAGTGCATAAAAAGATTTAGTAGATTCAAATAATGTTATTTTTAATTATTTATTATTTTTATTTTTTATTGGCGCTAATCGCTCGCTCATGTAAATTACAGCATTACCCTTAAAAGAAGTCAAAATATTTTTTCCCACTTTAGTAACTAAATGTTAAATAAAAAAATTAAATAGTAACATAAGTGACGCAATATATCGCTATTTATGGTGCCTTTAAATATTTGTAAAAACTTTTTAAGATTTCGTCAACTATTATTAAGTGCTTATTTGGTATACATTATCTAATGGCCATAAGTACTTATTTAATTCCATAAGTTCTTATTATAATTTTTATTATTGTTTGATTTTTTTTTTAGTATAGCTTTTAGAGCTTAAATAAGCTATTTTGTTTCTACTAGCAAAAACTCAAATTTTGAACTTTTGACAGTAGAGGTTAAAAAACTTTTTTAAAATGTTAAAATATCCAAAATATCCTCTATTTATTTGACAATCTTATTTTATTCTTTTCATAAAATATCTTTAAAAAAATTTGTCTATAAAAATAATTTCATAAATTTTTAATAAGAGCTCTTATTAATACCCAAACAACTAAATTTTTAGATAAAAACTCTATTGTCAAAAGTTCTACTTAAATAAGTTCTATTTAAAAAATTGTATTAAACGGGGCCTAATATAGAAGAGTACTTTTAGACGATCTCTGAGCATTTTAGAAATGGAGACTTTTGGTATGTTTTGTATTATAGTTACGAATATTTACCAACCATCTTAAAAAGCTATTCAACGCCAGTACCAAATATTGACATCACAACTAAGCCAAGCGTCTACCCTTAGGCTACAATTGTTATCAATTTTTTATACCCACTTTGATACACAACTGACTATTTCCCATGACTATTTACTAAATAAATTTTAAAAATCATAAAAAATAATTCATATTTGACAGCTAATGATTTTTCTTAAATACCTATTGACTTTCCCACCATAATTAGACCTTTAACATAGCACTATAGTACAAAACAAAGCCTTAGTAATTAATATTATTTCATTTTGTGATATATCTCTATGTTAGTAAAGCAACGAGATCTTCTTTACTCCCTTCTTATACGGTGTGAATTTCCTCCCTGTTATTAAAACTAAGTGATTTTATTGTTCTTACATCTACAGACATGGTAGGGATGCTTTTGTTAAAAGCAGTTCGAACAGAAATGCGTTGCATAAAAAAAAATAAAAAATAAAAAATCAACAAAATACACCATGCGTATTGTAGTCATACACGTCGACACCATCCTCATCCAGTTCCAAGCTATCCCAAGAAGTCTCAACATAAATCAACATAAAAACACTTTTATGATTTTTGCTTTAGACAAAGAGTGTTTACATGCCCAGTCGACAAAGAAATCAAGCTGTCCCAGCGATCCACCGCATTGGATATTGTTATCATCAAAAGTTGTAAGATGCATAATAAATCGAAAACTTTCATACATAACAACTTGATATTTCTTGCACTTAGTTGTACCTGAAAGCAGGGACAAGTCACCTACCCATGCAACGCAATCTCACCATTCTTGTAAACCAACCACTTTCCTCAGTGACCAAGCATGTGAGGACCTGATAATCAGTTGTATCCAAAACATGATTATAAACACAGCTTGCAGACGTTCACTTGCTATTGGCCCTCAAATTCACAACCAGGTAGTATAGGATCTCATTCTTCCCAAGTAATCTTACGAACTTTATCTTGCATCTCCTTTCAAATATTCTACAATTTTCAAGACCCAACAAGACCTTTGTGTCGAGCATAGAACATTATTATTGAGAAAAGCAAACCGCAAACAATACCTGTGATGATGACCACCTGAAGTAACAAAAATTTAGGAGAGTGCAAAAAATTGATTTCAAGAACTTGGAAAATTGCCTTGGTTAAGACTTGGAATGCTATATTCGTGATCAGGAGATGTATTATACATACCCATTTGAATACATATCCGTGGCCTGTCCTCCATGTATATGGGATGTTCATGCCAAATATTGCAGCCACCAAAGAATACACAGACAAGCAAACAGTCCCAGAACATAGGAAAAGCTCTAACTGGAGCACATGATAAATAAATTTTTATATCGTTACAACCCAAATAAAACAGCTCTCAGAAATAATAATACCAATAAAGCACCAGTATAATGATGAGAAGAGGTACTGAAAGACAAACAGAGACAAAGGATTTGACCAGATTCAGAGAACATTACCTGAATCAGCTGATTTCGATGGTTATCAAGCTGCAAAAAGAAATAAATGAAATTTCAAAACATTTGTTCTGAGTCCACATACATTAGGCAGTTCAATTATTAAAAACCTTCCTCCACATTATTCTCGCCTTCACTACAAAATCTTAACACTAGGTGGTTTGTCTCACCTGAATATTAATGTAATCCTCTGTGTCATCTATATATTCACGCAGCTGTTAAGAAAAGATGATTTATTAGCACTAGTAGCGTAAAAAATAAGATGCTAGATTGTTTCCCAAAAATTGTTCTCTCTACATCATTACACATAACCTCAAGCTTGTCTTCCCATCTCCCTTTCTTATTTATAATCTCGTAACAAGAAGAGAATTTCATGTGCATGGTGCTTACCGTGCTCAACTTGTTCAATGTCCCATCAATTTGCATAAAGTAAGCCTGCAAAAGAAACCCAACGTCCAACTCAAATTTGAAATGTTAAATAAGAGCTATGACAAGTAGATGACTTTTCATAACCTCAAGCAACATTTCAAGTTCCTCAACATCATTTTCCTCTTGACTTGTTTCCACGCTCCCCCTGCTTATTGTTCTTGATATTTTAGAACCAATAGTGGGAGAGTTAAGAAACCAATGGGGAGCACCAGAACCACTGACAGGTGAAGATGCTACAGCCAACTTCCTTGATAAGTAAAGGTCTGCCATATCATCATCATCATCTAGCAGTTGTTCAAGTTCATCCCTGACCTGGAAAAAAAAATGTTTTGAAAATTTTAAATCCAATCTCAGGGCACAAACATTCACTTTCTCTATAAAATGGGAACTATGAAACCAGAGAAGGTATATAACGGACTTTATTTCCAGATTGCATTCCATAATTTTGGTGTATTTTAGTCAATATTATTTTCACAGTTGAACTCAAGATTTTGCAATGTGCTTTCTCCTTCCTAAGGCACAAAGAAGCTGCTAAACTGTTCATAGGAAAACCTCTTCCCAGAGTCATAAGACTCCCTAAAGACAGTCCCTTGTGAAGACAAAACGTTTATTAGTTTGTAATCTTCCTCTAAAGCAGATATATGCAAGCAAAATAGCACTTAACCAATTGTACATAGGAAAAATGGAAATTAATCATTAGAAGATTGAAGAACTCACTCCAATGCTAAAGGTACAATGCCATGTAAATAAGAAAGAACAATTGCTCATACCTTTTGAACCCGATTTGTCAACCTTGTCATGGCACTTTTCAATTTACGCACCCGATCCAAATTACGACTGCTAATCTGGATGAATTGTGAAAAGTGTTTAGCAAATGGAGTAAAAAATGCCATCAAAACTCCAACACAAATTGTGAAAATTAAACATCTCAAGTAAAGGAGATAACTATAAAATATTAGAAGGCGACTGAATCCCTCAATAGATCTGCTAAGGCGAGCAGTTTTGACAGGTTTACTTTAATATACTCCAATCAAAGTGGTTTCAGCTAAAGATACTTTGCAATCAACAGTTTTAGCCTACCCAACTATTAGAACTAAGCAAGTGAGATAGGTCGTCGTAAGGCCATTACCTTGGAAGTCAACTCATCTAGAGCAGGATAAGCATCGGTCTCCAATTCCCTTGTACGCGCATCAAGAAAACTACAGATGGCTTCTAGAAAAACTTCTAATGCACGAAATTCAAAAGGAAATTCTACGTTGCACAAGACAGAAACGAAGAAGAAGATCATCTTTAAATTACAAACTTCACAAAATGACAACAAAAAAATGAAACTTTTCTTCGCAACACCATATATTATCAAACAGACAATTCCTTTAAGTTCATTGAATTAGATATACCATTTCGTTCACCGGTTTCAAAATTATTTCGCACCCCAGGGTGGTTGTCTTCTTCTTCTCCTTGGCCTTGGCTTATCGGATAATCCGAAGCCAATCGTCTTTGAAGTTGCTCTACAATGGGAATCACATTATCATCCATTGGATCTCTAAGCAACACCTATCTCAAAACAAATAATTTCTTTCGCCTCAAGAAAAAAAAAAAGTTTAAGAACTGAAGGAAAAAAGAAAAGAAAAGAAGGAGAATTCAAAAACATTAATTAGAAGTTAAATTACCTCGTCCGCTGTAATAATAGCTTTAATATGCTACAACAGAAACGCATAAACAAAACAAAGTCAGCCGACCAAAAAGTTGCAAGTAAAAGTACAAAACACACCGTTTTGCAAATAAACCGAAAGGACAAAGCTCACCTCCAAATTGAGTACGATGACTTTTTCTCTGCCGAGAATAGTAGAAGGATAATTTAACAAAGGATCAAGAATCCGAAGATCTCTGGCATGAATCTGAACTCGCCGCATGATGACGTGCTTATCCACATCAAGAGTCGTGCTCTGTCCTTCGCGGTCCAGCAGAATCCAGCTGCTCAAAACGGCCGTTTTTTTCTTTAACGTCGATTGATCCACCGCCGTCCCCACGAGGCCGTCTCTATTCATTTTCAATAATCCAATATCAGAAGATGAGTGTGAGCAGGCAAGAGAAAGACTTGAGTGTTTGATGTGAATGTGAATTAGCCGGTGGGTTCAAAAGAATTGATGAGAGTTAGAAAAATGAAGAACAGAAGAGACAAAGACAGAGAGAGACAGAGAGAGAGAGAAAGGATTTTGATGGAAGTTAAATTGAGAAGATATTTGCATGGCTTTTTAGTGGCTGGTAGTGGGAGTGTTGCAGGCGTGCTGCCTGTAAGTTAAAAATAGAGGGAACGGGTTTTGAACAGGTAAGTCGTGAAGTTTGAGTTGGTTTTACTCTCTTTTACTCCCTATTTTTGGCGCGTGAGCTACTCGCATTTTCCAGTAAAAATTAATTTATAAATCTTATCTGGCAAATTAAAGCAACACTGTTCCAGCTTTTAATTAAGAAAAACTAAATTTTGTTTTGAATTTTATTTATTTATTAATTTTGCTGAAATGAAGCTAACAAATTGTTTCTCACAGCGCGTTAAGAAAGTCCGAAATTCCAATGTCTCTTTCACATTCCATATTAACGTATGCAGTGCGCAGATGACCATGACAACTAATCTCAATTGCTATTCGCCGGTCAGTTTGGATTAAGTAGGTTTGTGTTTTCTAATCTGTCTCTTAATAAGATTGCAAAAAGTTTTCAAGCAACTAAAAGGGGCCTAATACAAAATAGATGGATCACACTCACACCATTTTAGTAATTTTACAATGAATTGAGAATGATGATAAAAGTATTACAAATGATATTATATCTATAGTTATAAATTCTTATATAAATTTATTTTGTACAAATTGATGTGGCGTTAATTTATTGATTGAATTAAATATCTCTTGGTCCACATAATTTATTTATATTATTTTATATTTTTATTCAACTAATAAATTAATATCATATTAATTTATATAAAATAAATTTATATAAAAATTTATACATGTATCATTACATCGCCAATTTTCAGCCACAGAACAAAAACTTTTACAAGACATCCGAAAGCAAAGTGTAGCAAGCCGATACGGCAATGAAGAGTAATGCACAATTGAGGAAAAAGGCTTCATGCAAAGTGACCATGACGCGTTGGCTTCACCTTTATTTTTGGTTTATTCGACCTATTTATTTATCTCCCCAACGCCCGCTTTCTAATTTGTTTTTACTTAATTTTCAAATCATTCTTGTGCTTTTCTCTCACAAACTTCAATTGCATGGCCTTGAACCTCTGTATACATTAGTGTGGCTGTCTGTGCCAGTGCCACCGAGATCACATGCACATCAACGAATTACCCGAGCCGCATTAACTTTCCAATTTCGAAGTGAGCAGCACAAATTTTGTAAAAGAAACTAACAGGAATGATTAATTAAATTGACAAACCAAAATATAAATCTTGCTATCCTCACCATCAACATCATATGGATCCATATATTGTTACTAGAAAAATAGAAAAAAATAACATATATCAAATATTAATGAATTTAAAGAAACTACTTCTAAACATACATAGCTCAAACTTTTGAAATTAATCAAATTCAACATAGCATGAAAGCCATTTTACCAATATGTCATAGATTAAAAATTCAACTGTCCAAAATAAAAAAAAAAAAAATTCCAATACAACTTCACCAATTCAAATTAATGGCATAAAGAATTTCATGGCATAAACAAAAACAAATATTTCCATTCTTCATCCTTAAAACACGAATACAATGCTATTCGACAATCATCATTTTCCCCAAATATATTTATCTAAAATTACAATTTCCAGCTTGCATTTCGATTCAATAACAGAGAGAAAATATTAAAACTCACAATGACCAAGCACACAAAGCAACAACATAGCAACAATTAAAGCAGCAACATAAGACAAATGCCCCAATTCCAGTTCATTGCCCCCTTTTTTTCCATTCCGCAAACAAAATCAAAGTGTACCAAAAATATATTTACACGGTTTTGCTTTCAAATCAACACAATTACTTATAATCTAAAATAATTACTAAAAATTATTAAAACTCATAATAACAAAGCACATGAAGCAACAACATAACAACAATTAAATCTCCCAATTCCAGCTCATCGCTTCCTTTTTTTTCCATTCTACAAACAAATCAAAGTGTGGCAAACTATATTCACACTGTTTTTTTTTTCAAATCAACACAATTACTCATAATCTAAAACAATTACTCAAAATTATTTTAGCATGAATAGAGGGAATACACAATAAACATGCTTTAAAAAAATCAGTCAAAATTATTCAAACAATTACTGAAATAAAAAATTTCTTGAAATAAAAAAATTACTAGCAAGCCAAGAGAGATGCAGCAGTTCAGTCGATCAAGTAGGAGCGGCAGTGGAGATGGACAGCAGTGGCTGCGGCTATGCTCAAACGGAGCAGCAACGGTCACAACGAAGAGAGAACAACACACCAAAGGACAGCAGTGGTAGAGACGAAGTTGCAGCGGCGGCACAGAAAGTGTTGTTGGAGGGAGAAAAGGAGAGAGAGCTGCTGCCGTGACCACATTGAGAAAGATGAGGGGTAGAGAGAAAATTGTTACCGAAGAAAAGGATGAGGAGATAAGGAGAGAGAAAGTGTTGTTGGAGTAAGAAAAAGAGAAAGCACTGCTGCTGTAACTAGATTGATAACGATGGTGGGGGGGTGACCGGATTGAGAACGATGAGAGGGGGGAGAGATTTGCTGCCAAAGAGAATAAGTTTTGTTTCTTAATCTATTTTTGAGTTTAGTTTGTAATATTTAGGAAACATGTTAAACACGTTTTCATGTTCATAGTTATAACATTGGATCTGAATTTGTTATTTTGTGATTTGTTTTTTGAATCCATCTCACCAAACATATATTATGAAAACAAAAATGAAAATAATGGGTAAAAAACGCTACCAAACGAGCCCTAAGATTCTTCTCCCTTATAACTTTTTCAGGCTTCTTGGTATTAATCCCATCTCTCTTATAAATCATTTCAACATCAATTCTCTTTTGCTTAATTTTCAGAAATTGATAATCCAGTAGACTAAGAGAGGGAACGAATGAGAGAGAATAAAAAGTATTTAAAAAAATACTTTCTTATTTTTAGGGATAATTTGCAAAATAAATAAGATTAATGAGAAATTTTTGGGGCTGGCGATACAAAAAGAGTGGGTCAACTATCAGTAAGAGCATTCGCTCTCTAATTCCCCCCCCCCCCCCCGGGCCCCCCCCCAAAACAAAAACAAGTGGGCTTAGGCCCATAATTGCATAACAGTACTAATCATTGGGCCATGCAAGGCCCATTACAAAACACACACATACCAAGAAGAATAACAGCTCCGCGCCGCGATCCAAGTGACCAACTATTGTATGACAAACGCAACCTCGGATAAGTCTACAAATATTCCTTGTATTTAGAATTTTTTAATGGAATCTTCACCCGCACTCGATCGAAATTCGATACTCCAGAGTCATAAGTTTCAAAGTGTTAGGTCATAATCTGGTCACCGAAACCAACGCGTTTGGCACGATGGAGTAAATATAGAGCACATGCCGAGAGGGTAACAACTAACAAGACGACAAATAAGTAAATAAATAACACACAACCAATTACTAGATTGGCAGTTCCGACATTTTGCTGCCATCAATGCACAAAACATTTTAGTGAACTTTTTTAAGTAGTGCCGCTACCGCTATAAAGGTCGCAGACTCACACATTCTGCATTCGGTCCCCCAACAGCCTACTTAAAGACACGTGGCTTGTCCTTAAATTTGTTTTCGTTACGTTAATGTAATCATTAGTAACGTTGCCCCTTTCAATTTTTATTAATTACTCTATCATCTTTGCTTAATTATTAATCAAGTACTCAAATACCCGAATTCAAGCCATTTCCATTTTCCACGCTGCAAAGAATTAATTAAACGTGATTTCAAAATAATAATAAAATCTTGAACCGCGTTTGACCTAAATGAAAGACCATAATATTTTCATCAAAATCAACGGCTGAGATACATACCCCTCCCCTCATCAACTGCCGCCTGTTGTCGCGTCGCAAATTTCAACGCTGAAATCCCCAAGCAAGGGATATAAATATACATGATAAATCCCAATCCCGAATCAGAAATTTATTAACATTAAATAAAAAATACCTGATAAGAGAAAAATAATAATGAGGAAAAAGGCAACCTCCCTCCGCACAGACCCGAACATGAAACTAACAGCTTTATTTTCCTAACAATATATTTTCCTTCCCAAAAACGCAAAGCAACGGAAAAGGGAACCTGAAACCCTAGTATAAATCATTCTTTATAATTCCTTGCGATACAAACATCGAATATTGAGATTTTGAATCTATGCGATGTGCTTTTTGGAAAACGACGGAGAAAAATAGATGATAATAAGAACTACAGTACCTTGGATAGAGTGAGGATTGAGTTTAGATATTTTTTTTGAATAAATAGAGATTGTTATTGATGAATCAAGCTCGTCGATGGCAGAGGATTTCGATCCTCGCTTTGCTCTCTGTTTCTGTGATCGCTCCAGTCATTTTCGTCTCTAACAGGCTTAAAGTCTTCACTTCAATCGGTAAACTTCCTTGCACATATCCATATATGTATTTTAAGTATGTATGAATGTATCCGTCTTATGTACGTGATAAAAGTAAGCTTTAGTGATGGTGGAGATTTGTGGATGATTAATATGGAAGTGTATTTGCGTACTTTTTTATTGTATGTTGATGATTGGAAAGGGATTTTGATTCTTAATAATCCAATTTTCACTGTATTACTGAGTTTGCTCGCCCTTCGATGTGCATATGCAGTTGTTTTTACATTTTTTTAATAATTATTATTATTTTATTTTTTTTATCCATTTGATGTGTCGAATTGATTGATCCTGTTTCTCTGCATTTGCGATTCTGTTTTGCCAGGAAGTTGGGACTTTGCTGAGGAATTATCTACTACTGTATGAATCTAATCTCTTTAAATCTTGGTTTTAAGCTTTTCTTTGTATGTCCTTTTTGGTTGCTGGAAAAAATTAAGGACGAAAGTACACAAAAATCTGTTATTTATTTAGTTACTTACTTTTGGTATCTGAAGAATAGGAAACCTTGTTATAATTAAGTAAAGTTTTTTTTCGCCTACTATTGTAGGCATTTGTGTTTTGAAGACCTCGACCTTTTTCCTTTTCTTATCATTTTCCAGCAACAAATGGACTTTAGCTGTCGCGTCTTTACCTGTTATTGAGGATCAATTTTGTTTATTTGGTGCAGAAATTTAGGGCAGAAAATATAAGACTTAATGCGATTGAGCAGGTGACTTAATATGTATTGTTGTATAATGTGTTTGCTTTTCTATTCAATTTTTTTTTGTTCAATGTTTTTACTAATTACATGTGTAATTTTATATGCTTTTGCGGTTTAGGAAGCTGATGAAGGTTTGAAAGAGCCAAAACTAGTTGTATACAAAGATGAGGATTTGGGTTCCTTAGTTAGTTACAGCACTTCTACTGAGAGTGATACCAAGCAATCTCAAAATGCTGGAGACACTAATAATGGTTGGTATTGTTAGGAACATATTTTCTCCCTTAATTTTTAATGCTTTCATTCTTTGTTGAATTAAAGTTAACTTTAGTTTGCAACTGTTATTATTTCCAGGAACAGATGAAGGAAAAGAAGAAAATAAGAAAATGAAGCAGAAAACAGCATCCTCGGGATCTCGTGGAAAGGTATGCTGATCCATGAAATTTTTTTGATGAACTCAAACGGAAGTGTAGAATTTAAACAGAGTCTAGATGGTTGTGGTAGTGTCTAGTACAAGACGTAACAGGATAGGAATATATTCACATGACATGAAAAGATACCAGTTTGGGAAGATTGGTATTTTATATTCTTTCCTTCTTTCTTTCTTTTATTTCCTTTTTTTAATCTTTTTTTCAATTGGTCTTGGTTGCAGGACCAAACCAATCAAGCAAGAGCTCGACGTAGTCCAAATGTACAGGCTTCATTTTTGAGAGTTTCAGATGAAAAGATTAAGGAGATGAAAGATCAAGTGATTAGAGCCCAAGCATACTTGAATTTCGCACCACCAGGCAGTAATTCTCACTTAGTGAAAGAGTTGAAACTGAGAATTAAAGAGGTGGAACGAGCAGTGAGTGCAGCCACGAAGGATTCTGATTTATCAAGGAGGTATATTATCACTTAGTTCTTTTTTTCTGGTAACTAACTTATGGATTTGATGGATATTTAAAAAAAATAATGAAAGAAGATTCTTTTGGTACCGATCAGTTAATAAGAGATTGTTTGTATGTCACTTAAAAGTTAAATTGCAGAGAGAAATTTCTTTAAAAATCTAAACAGACATCACCAGCTAAGTAGGTATGAGATCTGAATACCAGTGACTTTGCAGGGCTTTCCGGAGAATGAAACAAATGGAAGCTACCCTGGACAAAGCCAGTCATGTTTACCCAGACTGCTCCGCCATGGCCACTAAGCTCCGTGCTATGACTTATAATGCTGAAGAACGAGTGCGGTTGCAGAAAAATCAAGCTACATATCTGGTTCAGCTTGCTTCTAGAACCACCCCAAAAGGCCTTCACTGTCTATCTATGCAGCTGACAGCCGAATACTTTGCCCTACAGCCTGAAGAGAGGCTTCTCCCTAACCGACAAGATTTGTACAATCCAGATCTCCACCACTATGCTGTTTTCTCTGACAATGTTCTAGCTTGTGCTGTGGTTGTCAATTCCACAGTCTCTTTTGCAAAGGTATAATGCCTCTTCTTTTCTGGTCCTAGTTCTTTTATTTTTTATTTTTCAACCATTCCTAATTTCCTGGTTTAGTTTTCCTAACCCATTTATTTGTGATATTATTGCTGACATATCTTACAGTTTCCTTTTTATTAATGACTGGAATTACTTGCAATTAAAGGGAATTCGAATCATTATAAGAATATGACTTTTCTGATTGTAGAAATATGACTATATGAGAGATGCTTACTTCTAATTATTGCACTTGATCAATGCTGATGCACCCCCCAAAATATATTTTTCATGTTTATAGGTAGTAGTTACTACACGTCTGTCATTGCACCCCTTATCTGTGATGAATAAGATGCTGCTGGGTTTGTCATTATACGACTCAACAATTTGTGCTGGATGCAAGGAAGATTGATGATATTTGTTACATAACTATTTGTAGGAACCAGAGAATATTGTATTTCATGTGGTGACTGATTCTCTAAAGCTCCCAGCAATCTCCATGTGGTTCTTACTCAATCCTCCTGGCAAAGCAACCATCCAGATCCAGAGCATAGACAATTTCAATTGGCTGTCCACCAAGTATAATGCAACATTGAAGAAGGAAAACTCCCACGACCCAAGATATACTTCCGCCCTGAACCACCTTCGGTTTTACCTGCCGGATGTCTTCCCTGCATTGAATAAGGTTCTACTCTTTGACCATGATGTTGTGGTGCAGAGTGATCTAGGCAGACTTTGGAATATTGATATGAAAGGGAAAGTAATTGGAGCAGTGGATACTTGCAAGGAAAGTGAAGCCTCTTTTCGCCGGATGGATTTGTTTATAAACTTTTCAGATCCATTGATTGCAAAGAAGTTTGATGTCAAGGCTTGCACTTGGGCATTTGGGATGAATTTGTTTGATCTGCAAGAGTGGAGGAAAAGAAAACTAACTGCAGTGTACCATAAATACTTACAGTTGGTATGTGAATATTTACGCTTCTGCCTGAATTTGTATTTTCTTGCGTTACTGATTGCTTCTCTCTGTTTTCTCTTAGAACAATACGTACTGGTCTACCACAATATTCTTAATGATTATTTACAAGTTTCCTGTGATATAAATTCTCCAATAAGATATATATAAATATTTTTTAATTTAGTATTTCTTCTGGTAATTCAGCTAATACCTCAGCTTTTCCATTTTTTTTATTATTTTTTATTCATCAACTCACTTTACTCCTTTTTCTCTTGTTTTTTTATTACTGGAATTTCTCTAATGGTAGATGTAAATGTTAACAACAAGACGATAATTTTTTTTCATATACTAGTATGCATTATGTCACTTTTAAAACATCTTTCATCCTTTACTAATTCTGAAGGAACTCATGCCTTGTTCTTTCTGCTCTTTTTGTGCATAGTTTAGACTTTAAGAGTATTCAGCGTGAGATTGGCCGAGTGGTTAGGACTTGGGAGGGCAGCAGTTCGAACCCCCACAATCGCAATGTGGGGGTATTTCCTTCCTTAATTATATTGTATAATTAAGTGGAGGTAGTCTTCTCCCTTATCCAAGTGTGAGTAGAATACACATTGGTCGAATATTAATGAGAGTTAAAATATGGGCAGAGCTTCATAAGTATTGACGTAAGTTGGTTTCAGTAATAGTCTGATTTGTAAATATCAATATAGTTTTATGTAATATGATTTGTAGTTTGAGCAATAGTCTCATGTAATTAAAAAAAAAAAGAGTATTCCGAATGAAAACTGAGGTGATGACAAGATGATTTCATGTTTTGTGGGTTGGATTCTGTTTGAAAATTGTCTTCTGTCAGGGATGTTAATGATGACCTCAAAAGGCTTTTCCATATCCATGACTACCATATTATATTTAGAGATGGCTTGGGTTGTTGGAATTGTGATAGACCAGGGTTTAACCCCTGACTGTTGGGTGCAAAAGCTTGGATGCATGCATATTAGTAACTAGCTTAACATATGCTGCATAAGTGTTTTTCTGAAGATATGAAATGGTTGTCAACGCCTTTTTGTGTGTAATATTGACATCACTTGCACATGCATGAAAACAGACATCCATCTATGTACAAATGCGCTCCCCTTCAATGTATCTATTAAGCATATGTAATGAATATCTAATGTCTTACCCTTTACCTGGGGTTTGGTACTTTGGTTGCAGGGATACAAGAGGCCATTGTGGAAGGCTGGGAGCTTGCCTTTAGGTTGGATAACTTTTTATAAACATAAAGTGGCTCTAGACAAGAGATGGCATGTACTTGGTCTAGGTTATGATTCGGGTGTTGCTCGACGGGACATTGAGCAAGCAGCAGTGATACACTATGATGGAGTCATGAAACCATGGTTGGAGATTGGAATTGCTAAATACAAGGGATACTGGACCAAATTTATAAATTATGACCATCCTTTTCTGCAGCGGTGCAATCTCCACGTATAATGCAACATGACAACAGTATTACCGGTATTAAGTGATCCACACCACATTATTGGAGTTGCTCATTTACTTGATTCTTTATTGATCTCATGTAAATTTCTAGTCAGTCGAAAATTTTTCCGGCAGTAATCTCTTAGGAGTTGAGTTGATTTATAGCAATAGCTGAAATGTGAGAAGGGTCTGTGCTGGTAGATGTTTGTACATAACCCATTTCCCGTATTCCATTATACTAAAACTGTACTGAAAAAGAAGATTTTTATTCATTTACATCAATTTTAATACCCCAGTGGCTTTCATTTAAGTTTTTCGTTGTTCTATGATTTGAAGGACAATTCATAGTATTTTCCACGACAGGGTGTTTTGATCTTTGTTTCTTGTGGATCAAAGAGAGATTAACAGTACGCGTTAATGCGTGCAAGCTCGTCTATTTCTTTTTGACCTTTCAGATCTGATGAAGCGAGATCTTGATCTCGCTTCATCCTTGAACCTTTCAGTGAAAGACATAATTATGAGGGTGGTTTAAATTTCGGATCTGGACTTCGATATGTGATCAGAAAATAATTTTGAAGAATGACGGACAAAATTTTTAAAATCAATCGATCGCTCAAAGTGAAAATCCAATTACCGATAATATTAGTAATGTACTAATGTTATATGTTAAGATTCATTTCCAAAAAATATATTAATGAATCATTCATACCCATCAATATTTCGATACCATTTACAGGCATAAGAGGTACGAAATTATTGGAATATTGATCAAATACAGAGCAAAAGACTGCACGTCAAGAGGAAAATAACTGGGCAGGTTGGGTCCCACAGGCCACGTGTCAAAGAGACCCCACTGTTGGCTTGCAAACGGATGATGTAGACGACACGTGGAATTACGTGGTTGGATTAGTGTGGATAGAGGATTTCAAATGTAAGGTTAGCTATCCACCTATCCGTGCTCTGTGGTGCCTAGCTTGGACGCCCATGATATTAATCTGTAGATGCTTCAACGAAATAAACTGATATACCCTGACCACAGCAAACATCTTTGTGCTCATTCTTCACTCCATCTCGTCTTCCAACTCCAAGAAAAATGGCCGCCATCACTGCTAGCGTAGGAACATCATCGATTACACGCTCGGTTCTTGTACGCAAGCCATCCATTGTAGCTTCATCATCCCCTGTTCTTGGTAAGATTTTGTTTTTATGTCAAATCCCACGCTGTTATGAGAATAAATGATTGCTGCTTATGAAAAAAAAAATACTTAATGATTGTTGTGAACTAAATCAAGTGATTTCACCGATTGGACCAATTAACATACACAAGCAATTATAAGTTTTTCAGCAATTGAGTCGTATCTTTACAGGATTGCCAGCAATGGCAGTGAAGGGGAAAGTGAGATGTTCGATGGAGGAAAAGCCTTCAAAGCAAGAGAGCAAAACAAACGTGGGAATGAGTGCGTCACTGTTAGCAGCAGCATGCGCGGCAACAATGTCAAGCCCAGCCATGGCTCTTGTTGATGAGAGAATGAGCACTGAAGGAACAGGGCTTCCATTTGGTTTGAGCAACAACCTCCTTGGGTGGATTCTGTTGGGTGTTTTTGGTCTCATCTGGGCCCTCTACATTACTTACGCTTCCAGTCTTGATGAAGATGAAGAGTCCGGGTTGTCCCTCTAACAGTCCGAAGCCTAAAGCCAAACCCATTGTTGGTAGAAATGTAAAGAGTTTGGCCTTTTTCCTTAATTTGTTTTAGTAAAATCTATCTTTTGTGTTTCTGTTTCTTGACTCATGTTTCCTCTCTCTGTAATGTTATTTTCTCTTCAATGCTTCATTTGATCGTGGGGTATTCGAAGCTGGGGGAATTTGGGATATTAAATCTATTTTCTTGACAGCCAAGGAATTATTACTGTTAAAAATACCCAAGCTGCCATTACTTGTTAACTGGTCATGAGGTCATCAATTATCCATCCAGAGCTTTCATTCCACAACAATTCAGCCACCACAAATATTCTTCGCACTCAGGAAGAACAAAATATGATAAAATGCAAGAATAATCATCGTGAATTTGGGCATGCCTTTTATGCTCTAACATATTGTAGTGGCGATGAACACCTTAAGTAAAAAAAAAAAAAAAAAAAGAAATCAACTTTGATGCTATTTTTTTGCAATCAATACGAAAAAAGAAAAAAATTAGAAAGAGTTTTTTTTTTAATTTATAACTATTTTTATTATTTCATTATCAAAATAATTTTGCTTTGAAGGCAAATATCATTAATTATCAAAGTGTGTTTGGGGGATGACAAACAGTTCGGTTTTTGTCGAATCGAATTAAAAATTTATTGTTCGATGCGGTTCAATTTAAAGAATAAAAACCGGATGGTTCAAAAATAAACGAATCGAACCGACAAACCGATAAAAATAAAAATCAATTTCAATTGCTAATAACTTTCTAAATCTAATTCTAACCTACATTTTATTTCCAAATAAATAAATAAAGATTGGCACGGTGGCAGCAATCTCTCTCACGCACAAATCACTCACAGCTTCACGCACAACAATCTCTCTCTCGCAGCCTCTCGCGGTCACGCCGACGCCGTGACGGACTCATCCCTCACGCACAGTCCGCCACAATCTCACTCTCATCACTCACGGTCTCACTCTCACCATCAGCCGCCGCTAGCACCCATCCCTCACGAGTGTGGCGAAGCTGTTCTGCCTTATCTTCGCCAGCTGCCGCAAGTTACCTCATTCATCTCGCCAGCCATTGCAGCCTCTGTCCGTCGTTGCTGTCGGGCCGGTGAAGGTAACAATTCTATTATTCGTTATAGTGCCTAGTGTTTTCATATATTATGGTAGGCGATGATAAAGGTTAAAAATATAGCATGCATCACGCATGGTCATGAAAAATAGGTTCTGGATTATTTATGAGTGTTTTTAGCTTTTAATAATTTGGGCGGTGCCGAGAACTGATATGGTTTTTTGTGTTGTGTGTTCTGTCTCCCACAGATTCAAAATTTATGAGTGTTTTTGGCTGACTAGGAGCTTATGTAGGAACGATGAATTACACACTTGCTTTTGTTTAGGTATTGAGTGGGACCAAATTTGCACTGAGAAGCTGTTTATCTGAGAGATTCTTATTCACATCCACTGTCCTATTTCAGCATTGAGCATTTTATTTTTCACTAGGAACATGATTTAGTGGTGCCAAATTTGTTTCTTTTTTGCAAAATTGTAGTTGTGCACAGCCTGTGATTAAATGCTGTGCCGGTTTGGTAGACAATTTGTGTTATTTAATTTGGTAGACAAATTGTGTTATTTAATCTACAATTTTAGCTATAAATGCTGTGCCAGTCTGGACCCAACCGAACCGAACTCTGTTAGATTAGGTTCTGAAATTGGTTCGAGTTTGGTTCTATTTCTTGAGAACCATTCGGTTTCAGTTTGGATCGATTCTGATCCAGAATCAAACCGAACTGTATAATGCCAACCCTAAACTGTGTTATGAACCCACAGTAGAATTCATTCTCAAAAAAGGGACTAATAAGCGGAGGGTGGCTGGAGTTAATAAAACTAGTTAATGTCGGATCCTAAATTCTACCCTCTGTCAAATTTAAAAACTGATTTGTAAGAGGGCAAGGGCCACTTTAAAGGATCAAAGTATTTTGATAGCAATTATTATGAACCCACAAGATATAACTCACTCTTAAAACCCAACTTATAGGAGAATGGTGCTTTAGAATTAATAAACTACCAACTAGTATAGGGATGGCAACATTTCCTGTGGAGGCCCATGCCCACGAGCGCCCGATCAATACAAGTAGGGTATGCAACCTTGCAAAGCTTCAAAATTTAAAACGTGCCCATTTCGGGAATAAGCCCAAGTCTGAAAATGTTTTGGGTTCAGGGATTTTATCAGCCCCAAACCCGAACCCGGAATTTTTTTAAAATAAAAAATATATTTTGATTTATCAAATAATAGAAAAAAATGAACTCACATAAGTTTAATCAAATAAAAAAAAATATAAAACAATAAAACCCTGGATAAACTCATGGGGAGTTTACTCTCTCGAAATGCTAGACTCTACCCATCACCACCTCCAATTCTCCAATGGAACTTCCCCTTCCTGGCCAACGCGTCCAACACCAAAAGATCAAAATTTGCTGTCAATGTCGCTCCCCTCTCTCGCCTAAAGACCAAGCTTCACCGCCAGCTTTACAACTGTAAATTCTACTTTTAAACTTTATCATTGTAAATTCTTCATCTATAACATTTTTTAGAACGCTCTGTATTCTCTCTTTATAATTTCTGTGCATTTTTCATTTATTGAAATTCAAGAATGACGATTTTTTGTGTTTTTTTTCAGGGGCTTGATTGTGAATATAAACAAAATCAAATTACAAAGCTGAATCAAAGAGATCGCTACTATTGGTTAGCTGGGAACTATATTTATCTGACTGACCTTTGAGCTCATAATCCAAATCTATTATGATTCATTGTTTTTATCTACGTGTGGATTAATCCAAATCAAAGAGATTGCTACTAGTTACTAGGCTCATAACTGGTGGATGTGGATCCTAACACTGTTAGATTAAATTATTAGCCTTTTATCATCATTTTAAAAGAGAGAAAAATAGGAAAAGGAAAGGAAAATAGAGCGACATCATTTGCATCAAAGTGTCTAAACCCTCAGCCACCACTGGCCCCACTGGACGATAACTGCAGTAGCCAGTAATTGGAAAAGCAGAATACTCGAAACGACAGGTCAAGGCAAAGTAATTTAAGCACTGCTGCCTAGCCCCAGATGAAGTTTCTACCTTTGCCATAAATGCCACGCAAGTCTCATCTGCTTTGAAGAAAGTTGCTTTCTAATTCTCAATTTGGAAAAAGTTAAAAATGTTTTACCTGAGCAAAATTGAGCACACATTGCGTTTGCCACCTCATCTTCTTCGCCGTCCTCTCAACGAAGCTATTAAACTAGAACTTGAAAATGTTTTCTTAGATACGGTTTGTCAAATACAATTCACTGATTCACTTTAAATTTTTTGTATCGATTAACTTATTTTTAGAAGATAATAATTTTGTACATGAAGGTTATTGCAAACCTGGGACTTTGTATTTCTATCTATGATATCAAGGAAATTGAAGGTGGCTTTGTCTATCCAGGAGAAGGTGCTTCCACACATACGGTATATTTGCACACTGTTCTGTTTTCTATCTTCTTTCCATTTGTATTTAAGCATGTATAGCTTTAACTCACTTGGAATTAGAATGCTTTCCATTTGTATCTTTTGTTTGCCATTTGCATTCAAAATTTTAATTTTATGACTATATAAGTCGTTGCTTATGTAAAAGGCAGTTCCTTTTTATAAATCATAGGTTGATTGTATTGACAATCTCTCTGTTGATTGAACAGGTGAAGTTTAGATTGGTGGTGTTTCGTCCCTTTGTGGGAGAGATAATTGCTGCCAAACTTAAAGAATCTGATGCCAACGGTTTGTGCTGTATGTCCAATCAATGCCTTACTGCTCATATGATTTTTCATTTAAGGCTTATAGATTAATGGCGTATGTCTAAAGTCTTGCTCTGGTTTGAATTTGGACCCAACTCTTATTAGTCTTTGCCAAAATTCAGTATGGTCTGAGTTCTTTTGAGCCATTTGCATTAGTTGAGAGATTTTCTCATCAAACGATAGTCTATTTATATTTTTCTTGTTTCCTCTTCAATTAAAGATTTATATTTATTATTACAATTTTAACTTGTATCATATTTGCTCTGTTTGTGGAGCATTTTTTTGGTTTTCTTTTTGATTTAAGATTGTCTTTGGAAGAGTGTTGAAGCTCAGAATCTTTAAATGACAATGGCATGAGTAGTTGCACAGTTGATTTCCTAGATATTTGATGGCAGTGAACCAAGCTAACAGCCAACATGTTGTAAAAGTTACATGCTTGGCCTGATGATAGATTGTGAAGTCTCAGCATCAAGACTGAATAAGGCTGAACTGTCCTCCTCAGAATTCTTGATTAAGAAATTAAGAGCAAGTAACTTGTTCCTAACATTTTGTTGTAACTCATTTATTTAAATTTGGCTTGTGTCTGTTATAATCAGTCAAATTGCACGTCAGCTTGTCATATAGTGGTCAAAGTGATTCAAGAACTTTAGTATCCTTAAATAATTACTTGTGATAAGTCCTATTGTCATTTCTTGTTACATGACAAGTCTGCATCTGGTGTAAACTATATTTCTCTCCTGGTGAAGCAACTAAGTTTGAAGTCATTGTGTTTTCTGAATTCCATGATCTACAGTGTCCCTTGGATTTTTTGAGGACATTTACATTCCTAGTCATCTTTTACCAAGTCCATCTCGATTTGAGCCTGACCCTAATGGAAGGTGTGGTCCTTTCCTGGTTTATTCTACTTTTCTTAATTTCTATTATAATTGTCTGCACATTATGAAATTATAATTTTTTTAGCTAATATCTTTTTATGCCCTTTCTTTACATGTTTTTGCACTGTTCTGGACTTTTATGATCTGGTTATAACCGCTCTGGTTATAACTACAGGTACGAAGTCAAATGGATATGGGAATTTGGAGATACAAAATATGTTATTGATGGGCTAGATGAGGTTTATGTTTTTGTACTAATTCTATCAACATCCTCTTTTTCTAATGTGCTCATGTATGCTGACTTTAAAATTATTAATACCAGATTAAGTTTCGAGTTCTCAGTGTGAATTATCCTTCAATTCCAATTGAGCAAGCAGAAGGATCAAAGCCATTTGCCCCAATGGTGATTAACGTAAGTAAATTTTTCTAACTTAATTATTTGGCTGGTGGTTGTCTCTGGATGTATTATCATCGTTATCCTTATTTATCTCTAAAGCCTTTATGATTTTGAGACTAACAGCCTGCAGCACTAAAACATTTGTTACTTTGAGAAAGCGGCTCACTAGCTACTACTACGAAAGGGGAACAAATAAAAGGAAAGTACAGAAACACGGATATTTTAGATTACTGGTCTCTAAAAAACGTGGTGCTCATATGCTTTTAGACTTGTAATCACATTCGACAAACAAAATCCATGTTCAATATGTGATTAGTTTGGTAACGAGATTCATCTGGACGAATCTGGTAACATAACTTGCAATCATATCGGTTTATCTAGAGTTTTGAATACATTGAATATGTTAACATGAGAAATGGTTTGTGAAAATTGCACCAATTGTCTGGATCTATAAAGTTTTCACTTGATTACTTTCAATACGTTGCATTTGATTGTTGGCCAGTTCAAATCTGGCGAGTTGCTCATTTGTTCATGGGAGTATCCCCATTTACTCGGTATGGTATTTATTTATCTTGGTTTATTGGATGTGTTGTAGAGAATGTGGTCAGCTAGCTTTCATTATTACTTTCTCAACGGGATCTTGAATTCTTTTTCCTTTTTTAATTTTTGAATGTTTGCAGGGGTCAATTGATTATGATGGTCTAGGTCCAGTTTCATGGTGGTAGGATGCTGAAAAGGTTTCACACAATTAGAGGTGTCTGGAGCTTGTAACTACCTCAATGAAGTAACCAAAAAACAACAGGGATTTATCTTTGTCAAAGCTTGGGTGAGTAACTTTGGGTTGTCTGTAAAAGTTAAACAAATGGGTTGTCTGCGAAAGTTAAACAAATGTATTATATTTTATCTTCATTTCTTGAAAATAGAAAATTTTCACGCCCTTTAAAATTACTTTTAAATTTCAAATAGAGAAATTGTAACGCTGTCTTTTGTTAATACCATAAAGTGCATGATACTTAGAATTATTACATTAGGAAACTAGGCTGAAATCACTCACAGGAGGCCACAGCGACAGCGGCGACAATAGAGTATGAGATGGTGGAATTTCTTGGACTCTTGTGTAACAACTCCTCTGATGGCTTTCCCATTTCAAAGTTGTTTTTCAGTAATATTATGATAATTCTTTTCTTGTTTTTAGAGTCTAACATTATGAGAACTCTTGGTAGTTATTATGTGATTGGAATCATGAGTTTTGGAGATAATGATTATTAGCATTGATATTGATATCGAAATTGAAGAATATAAAATCTAAATACGAACTGCTAAATTTTGTTTCATTCTCTGAACATGAAAGCAATATTTTTATTTCGTTTTCATAAAACAATTATTCTAATCTTTTTGTCTTCGAGCATGCTCAAGTCTGAAACTCTCAATATTCGTAAAGCCGTTGATGCCAATGGGACCGAGCCCATAAACGGTCGAGAAAGTAGAAGGCACAAATGCTATTTTGATCCGAAATTATTACAATATCTTCGGATTCTAAACAACACGATATAAGAAAGAACGTAACTCACTAAACTTTAATTTTAATCTTAAAAGAAATGGCAACTTCTATCTTTGTAGAGAAGACTACCAATTACCGTCCCGCTCTCTTCTCACCTTCATTCGCTACCAAAGACCCTACCTCCACTGTCTTACTGCTCTGTGAACTGCGTGATGTCCATTTGTACCTTTTTTTTGGCTTTTTTTTATTGCATTGATGAAATTTGTATAGATTGAGGATCCACACATTGTTGATGTGGATGGGAAACTTTTTTCAGCTAGGCACATACTGATTTCAGTTGGGGAACTTCCCTTCATTCGTGACATTTCTGGCAGTGAAAATGCAATAGATTCTGAAGCTGCCCTTGATTTGCCCTCGAAGCCTGAGAAAATTGCAATTTGCTGGTGGTGGATACATTGCCTTGGAATTAGCTGGCATCTTCAATGGTCCAAAAAGTGATTAAGTGAGCACTCAATAATCTGTTGTCTAAGGGAGGATTAGTATATTATCCAGTAAAGCTTATGTGTATTTTAGAGCATATAATGTGTATGAGTTACCAACCCATGTTAGGTATCTCGATTACTTCTGTTTACACTGTTTGATCAATTGACATATGAATGCCATTTACTGTTTCTTTGTTCGAATTTAACAAACCATTCCCCATGACCCTTTCATATGCTGAGGAACTTTTTCCTTCATTTACAAATTTTAAGTTCATTCTGCTACAATGTTTGTGAGGTTTTAAGATCTAATGACGTGAATTTAGTTTGATACCCTAATACCGTATGACTATTCCCTCTTCTGCAGTCTTTTTTCCAGCCACCAAATGGACAAGTTGGTCTTTCTGAAAAACAGGTGACTCCATTATTTAGTTAGCATATATCGAACTGCTGCAGTGACTCTTTAGTGGTTTTTAACTTTTATGAAATGCACCGGATATACAAGAACATGTTGACATTGATGTGTTCACAGCAAATTTCAGACCGTTGAAAGCTACTCTCTCTGGGCATCTGGACCGGATCTTCATGAAACTCATAGTTTGTGCAAAGACTAAAAAGTTCCGGGCTTGGACATGTGTGGAGAACATGCACCTGTAATTGCGCAGGGTTTTGCCTCCGCATTAAAAGCTATTCTTTGCCTTCCAATTCTTCTTTCTTTAAAATTTACAAAATCCAAAAGTTCCCATTTAGTTTTGCTAACCAGAACTACCCTATCCAGCGGCTTGTGGGGAAAAAATCATTCCTCTTCCAACAAAGAATACCCCGATGAACCTCAGATATGTTTATGAGGCATAAATACCAAAGATGCCGTGATCGTGCCTTTTGTGAGGATGAAGCACCTCTTTGTCGGAGCTATAATATTGGGGATAATATGGTATAGCTACATGTTTATCATTGCACAATATATAACAATTTTTGTTTGACCTCGAAGGCAGAATAATTGCATGTGATCTGAAGAAATCTGAAGAAATAAAAGGTTGGAAGACAAAATTTAGACGTGTGCTTTCGTGTTGATCTTTCACTAATGGTGCTTATCTGTTCTAAGGCCGTCGTTTATTTTTAAATTTAGCATCCAAAGCGGTGTCTTGCTTTTTCTGTGCCAAGTATTGCATCCCCACCTGAAAGTGCTTTTTAAAATAAAAAATAAAAAATAAATAAATAAGCTAGAAATGAGCTCCGGGGATACTGCGTATTGTTTTAACGGCTTTCTTGGATGGTTGGATAGATAAAGGAAGTTATTGGGATTCTGTAGGCCAGTGCATGCCGCTATAGTTCAGATCGAGAGGGATCATCCGGTGGGATCACGGCTCAACTAGAATCAAAATTGAACTTTTACATTTGAGAATTGATTGCCAAATAATAGGAAAAACTCAAGGCAACCAGATGAAATCAAAACCAATTGATTTGAAAATTCAACCAGAACCTGTAGCAACAAGGGAGCATGTCAGATTCAAAACATCCACTAATAAATTGATAATCATGATCCTACCAGTGGTATTTAACCGTATCCTTTATCCAAAAATTTGATGTCATGACATGAAAACATAATAAATCAACAGAAAGATAAGCTATTGCAGGGATCAGTGTCATGCAACCAACAGGCACGAAACATTGAAAGTTCTGCAACTACTAAGTGATTCACAAAATCAATCAATAAATCACTAGGAAACACATGCAGCTCCAATGATAAAACAGAAAAGATGAGCCAAAAACTGATATCATCTAGTGCCTGCCATAAGATAATTCACCAGCATGAACTAGAGAAGCAAGGAAATAATATTCTTCGAGCACTAGCACATTACAATCACATATTTCAGCCCCTTCTATGTTCACACTATGCATGGTGGTAATGATTCAACTTGTATAAAAACACTTTTCCTGCAGCATTTCCCACAGCCATAAAACCACCACCAGGACTGAAATCCAGACATCGAGGATATTGCAGGTTCCTATTTGGAGGAGGCCAGTTAGAGAAAACATTATATGATGGAATGTGTATCAACTTCAAACTGTTCTTCTTCATGGTAGAACAAATAGCCAATATTTGAGCATCATTATTGAATTTCATAAAATCCACTTTGGTGGTCAGATTTTCAATGGTCTTGATTGGTTTTCTCTTACCCCCTAAAAACTCCTGTCTGTTGTAAACATTCACTATCCCACTGTCAGAACCTGCAGCAAAGAAAGTTCCATCGGGTGAAGTGCAAAGAGCTGTACCATTTATGCACCCTTCATCAACTGCTCTGTGGATGCATGTTCTTGTTCTCAAATCCCAATGATAGACCTGCCCATCACCTCCAGAACTCAGCAATTGCTTCCCATCATCGGCAAAAGCCAGAGAACGAACAGTTCCATTCATCTTTAAAGTTCCAATCAGCTCCTTTGTTTTAGATGAGACCAACAAGATATAACCTTCATTGCCCACAAATGCAATCACGCTAGAATCAGGGGAAACTTCAAAAAATTCCAAGCTTTTCTCCTCCCTACCAACCAGGGGGCCTATTTTATCAGCCTTTGCTTTCACTAAATCAAGGCTGTAAAAGAACTTTCTTCTCCCAGCTATTATGGCCTGAGAACCATCAGGTAAGAAAGATGCCTTTCGAACAGGACAATCTTCAAGGAAAATGCTCTGTATTTTAGTATTCCGTTTGCCATCAATCTGAAAAAATCTGAGTCTTCTATCCAACCCAGCAACAAGTAGCAACTGAGCATTACGATGGAACTGAACTGAATTTATAGGACCATTTGATGATTCCTCAGCATTTGCATCAATGAGTCTTGAGTACTCAAGAAGTCCAGGAGACAACTTGGCACTGCTCTTCACAACAAGATCTTCGTCTGTTCTTAGAATATCGTCAACTGCTTCAGTATCTTCATAACCACGAGCCACCACTGCTTGAGTTTCTTCATCTGATGATTCATCATAAGGGTCATTATCCCTTGACCGTGAATCCAGTTGAGCCCACTCCGTACCAGGGTTCAACTTAGCATGCTGAGCCCTCAGTCTTGAAACATACTCTGCACCTGAAATCAAACTCTCATCCTCTTCCTTCCTCAGCTTCCTCAATCTGTTAACTTTAGCTATATTTACATTGGTCTGTTCCTCTTCCTCATCCACCCAGACAGGTTTCTTTTGCCAAGCTTCCCCTTCGTCGTCACTTTCCCCTGAAAATTGTGCATCCTCTTCATTAACAGACAACATGCTATTAGCAGAAGGGTCGACAAAGTACACGGCAGAACCAGTCTCGGCTTCAGGTTGGACCTTTTCCTCATCTTCCTTCCCAAATTCAACAGGAGCATAAAGTGATCCAAACAAAATGTTCTCCAACTTTTTCATTTCCTTCACTTGCTCCATTTCGCTTTGTTTTTCCTTCTCTCTCTTTCTCTTCTTAGTCCGTGATGTTTCCAAGTCGGACTCTTTTCCATCCTCTACATCATTGTTCTCTTCCACAACCAAAGTCCCCTCACCGTCCTCTGTTTTTGCCTTTAATCTATTTCTAGAAACAGCATTTTGAGATATCAAACTCATTTTTGGGGAAATAAGGTCTGCTTCTGCAAAATAAAAAAGTACATAAAGGAGCAATCCCCAAGTTTTCCAATTCAAAAATCTATGATTTCGGCAAAAACAAATCTGAGACCATAGTTCACCATTTAAGAAATGTAACACGAACTGTAATAAAAAACTCCAAGTAATATTTCTCACTGAGAATATATACAAAGAATATTGAAATTCAACCAAAGGAATAATAAAGCTGATCTGATAAAATTTGACATGAATAAAAAGATACAGAATAACTTCAAAAGGGATCAAGCAACCACAGTAAATATCAAATGACAAAGCCATCTCCTGAAAAAGACCTATAAAATCAAAGACTCCTCTGAAATGCGACACGTAGTTCTTCGAAATGCCGAAATCACATGATTCGTACAATCAATGCAAGTGCTATTGCTCTTTTATGAAACCATAGATCTAACCCAAACTTTAAGAAAAAAAAATCAATGATTTCAATAAAATGAAGATAAAAGGATATCCAATTCGCAAACTTAGAGTCACAGTATGCATATGACACAAACCAATCAACCAAAACATCAGCTAAAGAAGAAAAACGCGAACGCGCACACAGTCAGAGATTGTTGCTGTATTAGCATACGTTCCAAAGAAGAAGGCAGTTGAAGAAGACGCAAATTCGTACCCAGAGTCGCCTGGTGGTGAAAGCAACGACGGCCAGTAAGAGTATCGCTTCCCCTAAACCCTAGCTTAGAGGGAATTGCAGGGTTTATGGCTTTATGCTGGAGGGTAATGGCCGCCAATGGGTAAATCTACGAAGGGTATTTTGGACAATATGTTTAATAAGCGTGCTGTGGTATATCGACATTTTTTTACCCCTTCAAATTTATCTCGTTAAATCTAAATTTTCAATTTATTTTATTATTTTTTAGAATTATCCTTTTTTAAAAATATATATCTATGTTTATTTTATTTTGGTCTGCTCTCCTCCCTGTCCCTATCACCTTCTGTGATGAATTGAAGAGATCAAATATCAGCACCCTACTAGTTTATTTAATGATCAATAATTAGAATAGGTATAAAGAATGAAAATCAAACAAATTACTGTAAAAATTAAAATTGTATTCTATTAATATATTTATTTTATTCTATAATCAAAATTATAATGAATTGAATTATTACAAATTATTAAAAAATCATTAATTAACTATTGTCATCACCGTTCTTATTTATTATAATACTTATAATTATTATTATTCAACAATTTATTGTTGTTAATAATTATTATTAATAATAAAATAATTTTATCATTATTAATATTGATTTTTATGAGCCTCCTGACTTTTTTAACAAATGAATCTTTTATTAATTATTTAACACTCTATAGGGCTTGTGTATATGTATCTATTATCTAATGGCTAAATCAATGATCGGCGATACAGGGGCAATGACGAACAACAACAAAGCAAGGGCAGAGAAGAGCAACAGTGGCGAGAAAATAGCATGAGAGTGACAAAGATGAGTAGCAGCGGCGAACAGCAATGACATGATTATCGGCGGCCTAGTTAGAAAATTGACAAATGCTATTGATTTCAATTGATGCTTGATTTTGATTTTTAAAAAAAAAAATATTTTAATGAGGACAAAATTGTGATTATGAAATGTTGGTGGGGGTATTTTAGTTAGTCATGAGAATAGAATTTTGATTTCCAATTCCCTTAGAAATCATAATCTCCTTTTCCATTTCCAAATTAGTATAGACCCATCAATTTGATTCATATTTCTCTTATTTATTTTTAAAAAGAAAATAAGTTATTAATTCTCCTTCCCTTAACCCCATTTCCACAACTTATTAGTAAAACATTGGAGAATTTTTTTTACGTTGTATTTGATTCTGATCCTTGATATATATGCAAATCTTTGCCAAATGACCGGCCTGATCCTTTAACGGAACGATGACGTCATCAAGTGATTATCCTACCTACCTCACTACTATGGGTAGACATGGCAAATTGTCGGGTGGGGCTCAGGCTTGTGCGTAAATAAAGGGTCCGAACCCGATAAAAAGCCCAAAATTTCACTTTTGGATTCGACTCTGGCTTTGTCCGAGCCGAATCAAATATATATTTTTAATTTCTTAATATTTAAATAATTTAAATTTACCTAATTATCTCCCATAATATATTAAAATTAAATATAAAAATTACTCTAATCAATATCTCAACTATAAAATCAAATAAATAACTAAATATAAACAAACAAAAAAATGCCTAATTCAAATAAAGACACAATTCAAATAAAAATAAATACTTTTTTATTAAGTAATATGGTTGGGTCGGGTCAGTCAAAATTTGACTCTTAAATTCATGTCAAATTTTGAAAAATTTAAGTCAAGTCAATTGGGCTAAAATTCAAATTAAGTCTTTTTTACATCTTATGGGGATATTAAAAGGTTAGTTTCAAACCTTAAGGTAACATTAATTTTAAGCAAAAGGTTAGGAGTATCCAATAATATTAAAATAATCAAAATTAAAAAAAATATTAAAATTCTTTTATTTTCATTAGTGGTAAATAATATACCTGTAAGGAAACTTTCACGTACTAATCAATGGTTGCTTGCGTTGACCTTTTTATACCCATATTATATGTGTTTTGTGTGTGTGTGTATGCACAATTATAAAAGGAAACTTGCACATTTTCAGCTACTGTTTCCTCTATTCTCTTTCATTTTCTTTTGTATGAACCATTTAATTGCAAACTAATATATTTCAAGGTTTGTCGGTAGTATTATTAATTAGGCCATAACCACCATTAGACAATTGAAAAAGTTACAGTGCACAAATTTTAAAAGAAAATTTTTCTTCGACTCTCTGTATTGACCATCTTTGAATGATATCATGTCACTGTATCCCTATATGCCCAAAATCATACATTACAATATAAATATATTTTACACTTAATTCACATCGACAGCAGCATTTTCAAATATTTACCATAGAACTGGATGCATGCTCAAGTACTTATTCGGACGGAGAAATGTAGACTGAAGTAGACTAGCTAGAAATGCTCAGAATGAGCAAGGCCTAATTGCTTGAGATGGTTGTGAATATTGGGGGGATGATCATCGAGTTTAGGCCTTTCAGGCTGCACCCAACGCCCGTCTTTGCTCCTGACCAATCCCTTGTTCTCATTTTGCCTCCAATACGGCGGAACCAAGTAGTGATCTTTCAGAAAATCAGACGCCTTGTTCACCAGTGCCGGGTCTCTTCCGCTTGCTAGCACAAATCTATGCCCCTTTCCATGGTATCTGCACATGCATTTCACAATTAATTAATTAATATCACTTCGTGAAACGTGAATGCAAATCAAGGTGCTTTTTCTTCCTTAAGGATGAATTATAAGGTGAAACTTGATTATATATCTCAAATTCTCTACGTAATCATAAATTCTAATGACTAATCATAAGTTGATGTCACTAAAACAATGGCGGCTTTCAGGACGTGTCGAGTGTATTTTCTTTGATATATTTTAAAGATTTGCCTTTCGATTCAACCATATTACTTGCAGGCTTTGTATATTATATACATCCCACTACTATTATCAAAAACACCTTTTTCCAGAAATTTCAAAACTGTCTGGGACCATTGACAAGAGCTTAAGTAATTATTAAAAACTAGAAGTTTTGGCCATGTATAAGCAAGCGGACACAAGCGGCATGATCTAATCATGGTTTTATATTTTAATTGCTTTTCCAGCTAAGTGATCCGACTCCCGATACGTTTAATTAAACCTGCCATATCTTATAGCATCAAAATCAAAATTCGCGATGCATGAGGGCCCTAGTACTTAAAGCGATATTGTATATAAATTAATCATTATTGACAGAAACTTTATATCTAACACGCGAGAAAATTTACACTAGGGTAAAAGTTCAGTTAGTCCTTATATTTTAAGTTTAGTGTCTGTTTAGTCTCTGTATTTTTTAAAATGCCTCGAATCATCCCTGCTGTTAAAGTATTGATACCCCTACCGTTACTTTTTTAATTTTTTGATTTACTTTTACAATATTATCCTTTTATAATAATTTTTTTAGACATTAATAAAAAATAATTAAATTATCAATTTAACCCTAAAAATTATATTAATTTTTAATTGTCAAAAATTATATTGTTACTTTTTATTTCTTTTGACTTTCTTTTACAATATTACTCTTTTATAATATTACTCTTTTATTTTGTTTGGACATTAATAAAAAATAATTAAATTACCAATTTAACCCTAAAAAATAAAAAATATATATTAATTTTTATTTATCAAAAATTAAATTGTCAAAAATTTTATGCAAACTGCCAAGCGTGCAATGGTACTTGCAAAAAAAATTAATATGATTTTTTATTTTCTAGGGTGAAATTGGTAATTTAATTATTTTTTTATTAATGTCCAAAAAAATTATTGTAAAAGGGTAATATTGTAAAAATAAGTCAAAAAATTAAAAAAGTAATGGTAGGGGTATCAATACTTTAACGGCAGGAATGTTTCGAGGCATTTTTAAAATACAGGGACTAAACAGGCACTAAACTTAAAATATACGGACTAACTGAACTTTTACCCTTTACACTACATCTATCCGGCAAGAATATGACTTGCGAAGTTTGTTCTAGAAAACAAATTAGTATCAGTTTTACTATCTTAAAAACACTCATCAATAATATAATGTATGTTTAACGTAGTGATCACTTAATTGAAAGCATTGTAATCACGCGAATGCCAAATTAACGAAAAAATAAAGCTTTTTTTCTAAGGATAATCATAAAATGAATTAATTAAAGAGGAAGAAAATACTAACCCATCAAGCAAATGCAAGAGAGCCTCCAAATTATGGGCGCATGTAGGATCAGCCGCGGGATTCAAGAAGGGAGAGTTCTTGTGATCCAACGCCAACTCAACCCCAACGTGGGAGTAACTCCAAGGGAACCCCTCAGCCATTTTCATCAAAACAGGCGAAACATTTTCATTAAATAGAAAACCGGGCGTTTTAGGCACCACATCGTGCACATTAATCACCCTCAAAACCTTCAACCCTAATATCTCAATCCTCTCTTTGAATCTCACGTTCCCGACCCGAGGACCCGAAAACGAATACACACATACCGGCACAGCCCTGCTGTCCCTCAGCACGTTGATGCCGGTCTCAACGATGTCGTATGCGCTCAATATCGCCAAGGCACTCCCCAGACTGTGCCCTGTGACAGTTATGCTGACGTCTTCGTCGTAGTAAAGTTCTAGTAATCTTTTAACTTCTGTCAGTATTTGCTCTCGAGCTGAGAACTTACAGAACCGGCACGTGACATCCTTGTCCGTGTACAGATCTAAGAATCCGGATTCGGCTTTCACTGTCGGATCCGGACAGGGGATCTTGTTATTCGAAACGGGTTTGAGAAAATCCATCAAATCAGCGATCCACTCGAGGCGCGTCACCGTGCCTCTCCACGCAATGGTGATGTCACGGCGGCCCAAACGCTTCGTCGTTTCGTCGTTCGATACGGCGACGTATCCCATCCAGTTGGCGTTCTTGCTCCACATCTTAGGCCAGCGAGACTTCTTAAAGAAATTTGGAAGGTTGATATTCGAGGTCGCGTATAAATACCTGGAGACATCGTAGCCGTGACGGGACATCTCTAGTGAGTTAAAGAACTCACGCTGCATGAATCTGCAGCTTCCGCAGTACTTTGAAAATGGATCAAAGTCAAAGGCATCGTAGCTGGCTTGTGCCATCTCGCCGTACCGGATCAGTTCGGACCGTAAAATTGGGTCCATTGGATCAAGCATGCCAACCCAGTCATCTTGGCCGTGGATTTCTCGCCACACGTCACCTAATTTTCTTTCTGCTGTCTCTTGTTTATTGCTTGTAAAACTATCTCCGCGTTGTTGGCGATGATCCTGCTGTTTGTCCAGTTCAGTGATTATGGATGATGAGGACTCGTTAGCTTTGGACAAGACCTTAGGTATGGCAGTGGTTGGTTCTTTCTTTGTTCCAAAGCTTAGGGTTTTCGAGGGACCAAATTGTGATCTTTGGGCTGAATGAGAAACCAGGAAGCCCGTTCCACCTCGAAAACTACCATTTGCTGGGTTTTTTTTAAGGGAAAGAATCGTGCTGGATGGACAAAATGCTGCCATCGAAGGACTTTTATTTGCGAGGCTTACTTTTGCTGGTCCAAGATGATCTGGTGAACTTGTGAAAAAGGAAGGTGCGCAAGAGAGTTATATTGGGAGGAGAAATAATTGTTTACATAATGCTATCCTAATATTATTATATAAATCTGTACATATTGTATTTTTTTTAAGCGCATGTGAATCATGGGGTTCCCCGAGCTACTCGAGGTGCCCATCTTTTATTATTTTTTGGTTTCCCGAGAGTTCCCCTGTGATAACTTCCACCATATGTCAAATGTGTCCACAGTAATCCATACATGCATGCGTAGAGTATTTCTCAATGGTTGGACTAAAGTAAATACCTAAATCCTCTGATTAATTGTTAGGTAGGGCTAATTTTTTTTTTTTAAGGGCGTAAGAGAAAATGCATAGAATATTGAAAAGACTTGAACCTTTCTACTTAATTTAAAATAGAAATAAAGAGGCATCCTTGGATCAAGCCCTATCTTCTATATATAACAAAAGTAAAAGTGTCTGCTTAGAGTTCTTTTGATGGTTGGACTGAAGTAATGTCTAATTGGTTAAAAAGATAAGAGGATGTGATACTGATGAGGAATTATTTTATGTATGATCGATGAATAAAAAAACAACTATAAGCCATTAAGCTATAAATGCCAACGGTGACGCAATGGGTTAACTATGACATGTGTAGTCTAATGGCAAAGCATCATCGTTTGCGAAAAATATCTTTCATTTCCCCTCGATCACCTTCTACTTTCTACAACATTCGGAGGCCGCCAGAATACGGGCCCCAGTTGAAAAGAAACCGAGCACCAACTCCAGGCAAATTGTCTTCAATGCATTACATCACACCACAATCCACATCGCGAGATAATTAAGCTCCTTTTTAAATTAAAGTATTATTTTCATGTTTTTTTCCTCTGTGGGTGGGTTGGGGGGGGGGGGGGGGGGGGGGGGGGGGGGTTGTTGAAAGAACGATACAGCTTTGAGATCCCCGTGCCAAATTTTTAAATAGATGTGGTTATTTTGTACGTATCTTGCAGCAGATTATGGCACTGTTAATTTGACCTTATTTGTCCCATTTATACATGCGCTTGATGACTATTTCCTCAATTAATTTAGGATTTACAATGTAAACACAAAATGAAACCCAGTATTTTTTTGAGCGGTTTTAAAATGATCATATTATGTGATGCCTTTAAAAATACGCTAATATCTAGCCTAATTATAAGGCGAGTTTGACAGTTCCTTTGATAATACTTTTCAGTGAAATACGTTATTACAATTGACTTTGACCACCGAATCGCAGAAAAATTAAATGCATGCTATTTGCGTGATTCATTTCCATCGTTTACCATTTACGAAGACTTCAATGCTTCAAGAACAACTTATTTCTAAGCTACTATTTTTTCATTTCACACCATTACTACTTTTATTTTCCTTAGTAATTTAACAGCCTACAATCGAGAATGTTCTTCCTAATTTTATCTTTTAACGGAAATTTTTCATTTCTAAATTTATCAAATATTATTGCAATTTTCGTTCAGATTAAGTGATCAAGACTCAGAAGCTGAAAAATAAAAAATGAACAAAAACTTCCACTGATTAAAATCTGAAACCATCTGGATCCAGTTATATAATTCCAAAATCATCGATAGTTAGTAGTTAAGCACCAGACACAACGGCTAATGTAAATCTTTGGGGCAGTAAAACTGGACAGGGACAATATGACATTTAACGACATGATCTCGCATAATCTACTAGCAGTCTGAGTTGGTTATTCTTAGTTTAATCAGATTTGATTCCTAATTTTATTTCATTTATTTTTTTTGAAAAACCAAATGGTTGGACTTAGTTTAAATCAATTTTTTAACTATCTACCTCTTTATTATTTGAATTCATGTAATTAACTACTTATATCAGGATTAGTTATTCAATCAAATTATATTATATTGAATTATATTTTAGATAGCAAATCTGTATTATTTTTTGTTATATTTTAAAGTCATCTATGTATACTTAAAGCGAAATGTAGTGCTACCAAATTTCTACAAAATATAATAAAGACAATGTGAAATTTTTATAAATAATTTTATTAAATATAATAAATTATATTGCATTAAAGATTGTCTCAAAATTGAACATGACAAAGACTTAACCTACCAACCTAAATTGCCACCACCCGTCAATAATTGCTTTCCTTTGAAAAAAAACAATAGCTATACACAAATGAATCAAAGCACAATATATGGATGAAAGCCCACTGAAATCCAAGATAAGAAATTAAATAAAATATTTCTACAGTTATTTTGCGAGAATAAAAATTGTATTTATTACATAATATTGGCTTTTATTTCATAGTTCTAGTTTTTTGTTTTCACAACAGCTATATCTTAAAAAATTTACAGTAGTTCAATCTTAAACAAGACTTTAATGGATTGGTTGCGACTAGTCATGAAATTAATTAGGTCGATACTAGTGCATCAGTAGATGAGCCAGTGGTGTTGATACCGTGGAAGATACTCTCAAACATAGAGAAGTATGAAATAATTATGGTGATATTAGATTAGAATGACTTTTAAATAATCTAAATGAGATATCTATAGGAACTGTTATTATAAGGACTTTTGGGGGGTGTCAAAAGCAGGACTCTAGTAGCATCAACCTTACAATTTAAGAATAAAGATGGTGGAGTTTTAACTTTTATGTATGAAATTTAAGAATGAAGATGAAGGCTTTGGGCTCGTTATACATTTTCCAAATATAAGTTATCAAGGCCCACGTAGGAAATAGTGGAACCTTTGCTGCCACAATAATAATAATTGGACAGGTTTTCTTTTCATATCTGAATCATCGGATTATTTCATTACTTTGTAGGGAGATCAATAATTTTAATTAAGTATGGCACAGGCTGGATATTTTATTACAGATAGGAATCTGGATATTTTTTTTTTATCGTCGTTTCTTTAGTTTCTGACGAGTAAATTATTACGCCAGTGGGAAAAAATCAACACATTCATGATTCACCCCACTTCTCGTTACTCAAATGATCAATTGACCAAAATCAATGACATGGCCGGGCACTAGCTAATTAGAGTGTACATACATGAAAATAATGAAAATAGGCACACTTTTATATCGTAATTTTCAACAATACCTGCGTGATTTAGGGACAGTTTAGTGAAGTTGTTTTCAAAAATAATTGTTGTTAATTATACTATAAAAATAATTAATTATGAATAAAATATTATAGTAAAAATTTATTTTTTAAAAGCACTGTGAATTTCAAAAATAATTGTATATGTTCAGTAAATCTTGTTATTAAACAGCAGTTATAAACTTATAATGCTATTTGACTAAGTAGATATAACATCCTATAAAATTTATTTACATATTTGTGAACAAGTATAAATAATATTTGTTTATTGTGTATATATAATAACGGACAACTAAAATAAATATTTTTATTTTAATAAATTTATTTTTTCTATCTCAATATAATTGGTAATAATACTGATTATTTAAATTTAATAATTTTATTTCGTAATTGAATAATGATAATTTTAAATTTTTATAATATACGCGAGGCTATATAAAGAATTATATTAAATATAAATATGATTGTTAAAAATCATATTTTGAAAAGCTATTCATTCCCCGCTTTTCATAATATGTTGTAGGATGAGACAATTTTATCAAAAATGATTTTTTTTTAAAAAAAATATTAAACACTAACTTTTAACTTTTTAAAATAACGTCTAAAAAAATTATATCAAATGACTCCCTAATTTTAAACCCACGTGGTCAAATAAAATTTAACACTCCTGATGATAGATTCATGTTAGGGGAGTTCCTATGTTACATGAAATGTAACATAGTATTTGTCTCATGTTAGAACTTAGAACTAAGTGCAAAGGAAAATAATAAAGGTAGACGTAGATAATCTATATTATATTATATAACAAAATGACAACTAAAGAGTAATGTAAAACTTAATTATAATGCGATTCTTGGGTGAAATATCCAAGTTGTATTTAATAAGTGTGGCGTTTTAAATTTTGGGAAGGCCGGCTGGCCGGGGCCCTTATGGCCTGCTAGTTTTGTTTGGTTTAATGGCATCTCATAGTTCGTGCTTAAATAAACCATTGACATCAATCGAATCCAAAAACAGATGGGTCGTCATATATAATAGGTGGTGACGGACAGATTCCAAGTATCAGTTCATATCTATTTTTTTTTTAAAAAAAAAATTGATATCTATCACGCTGGAAATATAATTCATGATTACTTAAATCTTGAAACAAATAAAGAAATATTAAGAAAACATTAATAACACCAACCTAATAATTATATGTACTTATTTATTCTCATTGTTATTAAAATTAATGATTGAGTCTTTCATTTGTTATCAAGTGATAGATATCTCTTTATCTTATTTTTTAAGATAATAATTCAATTTATCTATTATAAGAATAATTTTTTTTTTCAAAATCAGATTTTTAAATTAGGATATATCATCACAATTGGGATGAATTCTTTTGAAGTTGAAATTAACTTTTTAATTTTTAATTTTTTTATTAAGCCTTAAAAGAGAAGGGAGCATATTCCTATACTTGGTACTGCCCATATGATCAAGAAAATGATTAAAATACTCTCTTAAACTGATCTTTATCTAAATAAATTCTGTTAATATAATTAATAATTAATAAATTAAACAAATAATTAAATTTTAATCATTCACTCATATTAAAATATAAGTGATATAAGACCGATAAAAGATCAAAAATGCTAGAAAAGAATCCTAATCCTCAAGAAAAATGTCAATTTATGATAACAAAGTGTTTGGGACAACCCATTAAATTTTAACAACTCCATGTACAACGACGCTGATCTGATGATGCGTGTCAATTAATGCTAAGCTACAAACTTAAGTTGATTTGTTTCCTTTTTATGCCACGTGTTTGTGCAACAAATTACGATGACAAACATTAGTTGAGCACAGTTATGTCTGCTAAAAATTATGCAACGGGTAATGAAATGATAGTACTATTTTGATTTTTATTGATGACGACACTAAGGTTAAAAGTTTGAATTTCATAATATTTCTTTTAGCTAATATGCCAGTTCTTTATACACAGACATTTTATAAGAAGAATAAAGAAAGGCTCGATTTCAAATAAATATACATATAGCAATAGTGTGCAAATGTTTGAACAAAAGAAACCAGCAACAATATATTAGCATGTCTCGGTCAATGTCAATTACTTATATAACCCACCCCGAATAAATAGCTGACCAGATTGAAACAGTGGAAAATTTAACTCAAAGACTCACAGTCAAAACTTGGCGGGGGCGGTCGCGCCACATGATAAGAAAATTTGAACAACGAAAAAAGGCATAAAGTCACGTGTTTTCACCCGCCCAAACCGAGGAGAGAACAGTAAATTGACCCAAAGCATACGACGCTCCTCGCACCGCGCTTTATTATTATTATTATTTTTCCCCTTCAAAACCAGCGCGCGAAAGTGCATCCAATCTCCCGCGCCTCCGCCACCAACCCAACCCAATCCCCTCCCCTTTATTTTCATCGCCTCTGTCACACACTCACACTCCCTCTCGCGCACCCGCGCTTACACAATGAATAATAACCGCCAACACCAGCCCCACGTGTCGCCCTCCGCCACCGATTATTCATCTTTCGACTTCAACCTCCGCCCCTCCAAAAGACGTGGCAGTTACAACTGCGGCCGTTGTGGCCAACCCAAGAAAGGCCACTCTTGCCACGTCGGCACACCCTCCACTCCTTCTCCTGCTGCTGCTACTCCAGCGCCTTCCGATTCTTCCGCTGCTATCTCCGCTCCCACGTCTCTCTCCGCCAGCCGCCCCCCACGTCACCAGCATTACTCCCGCTTCCGCCGAGCCTTGTCTTTTGACAACATCGATCTCACTTGCGAGTCTCCCGAACCGGATTTCGCCATCGAGGAGCTTCTGGATCCGGATCCTGAGCTGTCTGGCGGCTTGCCGGCGGCAGCTTTGTGGGAGGTGCTGAGGAGGTTGCCTCCTCCGGGACTGTTGGCGGCGGCGCAGGTGTGTAAAGGGTGGAGAGAGACGTCTAGGAGGCTGTGGAGGGCGGCGGAAGAGCTCAGACTTCGGGTTCCGCCGAGGGCTCAGGTCGGGGTTGTTGGATCCGTGTTGCAGAAGTGTTCCGCCCTTGTTAGGCTCTCTCTTACGATGGAAAGGTTAGGGTTGTGGACTATTTCACTCAGATCTAGGGTTTTATTGGGTGCATTGCTTGGCGACTGGCAGAGATGGTGTTTGGATAATGAAAGTGAACACGATAATCTGGGTATAATTGAACAAGATAACCGAAAATGAGGACTGAATGTGATAATGTAGCGTGATTTATAAAGATAAATGCGCATGACTGTTTGATCTATAGACATCAGCCAAGGATTAAATATTATGGAACATGAGCTTAATGCTAATAATTTTTTTACTAAGACTGATACTTCAATGCAAAGATGGATTTCAGGTTTTCAAGATCTATGTTATTTTGGATTTATTTACGTTTTTTTTTCGTTCTAAAATCTTAACTTATGTTTGCAGTGATGTAGATGCAACAATGTTGGCATGCATTGCATTTTCGTGCCCCAATTTGGAATCTATGGAGACTTACACATCTGGATCTGCAGTAAATCGGATCACTGGGTATGATTGCTTATCCTTATTTTTCACGTCCATTGTTTGATCTACCATGTGGTGCATTATTTCTCTAGTCGTTTTCCCTGTGGAGTCTGTTAATGTTGAGTGAATTTGGTTCTTTATTGTATTCAACCCTAAGTTCTAGGAATACAAATGGATTTTAAGTGCAATAATTGGTTGAAAATTGAGAGATGCCTTATTTCTAGGTGATATCAACATAAGGATCAAATAATTCAATGTTTGTCAATAAGTGGTTGAAAATGATTCTAGGAATACAAATGGATTTCAAGTTCTTAGTTGTTTTTGTCAATGTCAAATTTTAATATGTAGGGCCTTTTCATCTGAACATATGCTTAAGTTGTGCTGATTTAAAGATTCCACATTGCCCTTATAAACAGTGCTGAATTACATTTTGGGAATTATAATTGGAATTTTTTAATTTTTGGGCAGTCTCCTAAAATTGCAATTAAATTGTTAGCTATTTAGGTTTCGTACCTTAGTTTGTTGTAAGATTAGTGGTCTGGCATTGGTTGACTGCTGCTGATTGATTAAAGGGTCTGTTGGTGTTTTTCCATGTAGTGATGAATTGGGTCGTTTTGTTGCTGATAAACGATGTCTTGCAAGTCTTAAGATGGAAGGGTGTTCTAATTTAGGAGGTTTTGTCCTCTGCTCATCAAGTCTTTCTACGCTCTGGCTTTCAGATCTTTACTCCCTCTCTAAGATGGTAATTATTCATGTTCTTTATCTCTTGATTGGGAATCTAGTTGAATTCTTCTTTATATCAGTGTTCCCTTTATGTAGATTTTTAATTGTCCCAATATGAGAGAAATCTCTCTGGAATTTTCTCGCCAAGAGAATGATAGTACTGACCTTACTACCATGGCTGATGGACTGGGAAGGAATTGTCCAAGGCTGCAAAACATACACATAGCATCAATTCGACTTTCTCATTCGGTTGTGCTAGCACTTACAGCCGCAGGCTTAAGGTTTGTGAAGTGGCTTCATGCACATGAAACCTTGAGCAGTATCTTTGCATATACTTTGTTGTCCTTGGATCTCCATGTATATATTATGACAAACAACCTTGAGTTGTTGAACTATAAATGAATATTGATTTAAGTGCCCTTTCATTCAGGGGGTTGCGAATGCTTTCGCTTGTACTTGGATCGGAAATCACTGATGCATCTGTTGCCGCCATTGCTTCAACCTACTCAAAATTAGAATTGCTTGATCTAAGTGGGTAGGTTTTATTTTGACTCAGTCTTTTCTTCCAAATTGTTGCTTTTTAAGCATTAGCGTGTCTCCTGTATTTTTATATTTGACATTACACTTTAATGGCAGATCTAGCATCAGTGACAGTGGCATTGGAATGATCTGCAATGTGTTCCCTAATACTCTGTCAAGACTTCTCCTTGCTCTTTGTCCTAATATTACTTCAAGTAATCTTCAAGTCCTGGCTCTAATCTATGGGATTTTTTTTTTTTTTGGTTCCATATGTTTTATGTTGATTAACATGTTAATTGGGTCTCTCAGGTGGAATTCAGTTTGCCACAGCACAGCTGCCTCTCCTTGAGCTCATGGACTGTGGAATGTCAATATGTGATCCCACTTCTGAAGATTCAAACTCTGATGAAGCCTGTGACTTTGAGTTACAGAAAGCCTTTAACAACAAACTGCATCTCATGTATCAGAAGTTGATAATTAAACATTGCTGCTTGAAGAAACTAAGCTTGTGGGGTTGCTCTGGCTTAGATGTGAGTTAGTTTTTATAAAGTTCATATTGTTTTATGTGTATCTTTATCCCTCTTCATGACCTTACTTTGTTAATATAAATACAGGCTCTATGTCTAAACTGTCCAGAACTAAATGATCTGAACTTGAACTCATGTAGAAACTTGCGTCCAGGTATATTACATAATGCACTTTGATTTATTAGCAGATGATCTATTTGAACAGTGGGATAAACTGTATTAATCATGGTACAAATTGTGTTAAAATATCCAGAAACATTGCTACTTCATTGCCCCAGATTAGAAAGTGTGCATGCATCAGGCTGTCAAGAATTACTAGTTGACACCATTCATAGCCAGGTAAACAGTTAATTATTTATGCTTATTTTTGTTTGTTCATAAACTTCTTGCAGCCTTGGTATTTTATCAAGAAAAAGGAAATGCACAAGGCTGATTAAGCATTTATACCTTTGTTATTTAAGAAAATGATTACAAGTCCAAAACGAGAAGCTCATACATTCAGCATTAATTTCAACAAAATGACTTGCTCTTTTTCATTGACAAACCTTGCAAAATCTAAAAAGTGGGATGCGTGGCTTACTTGTCTAGCAGTTAGAATCTAATTATCTGAAAGACAAATCACACCGCAGATAACATCGTAAAGCTTTTTGCTGGTTGTCAGTATTGGATATATAGTTTTGAAACCATGTACAAAATGTGAAAGGCAGATACTTTGTTGACAACTTATAAACTTCTAGAAAACGAATGGTTATTCTAGTTTCATTGCTACTTGGGGGTGGCATCTTCTTGGAAATGTGTGCTTCTATCACCAGCTTAATTGATAGGCAAGTTTTTGTTGAGATGGAGTTATGATCTGAGTTATCATGAAACAAGGTTCATTCCAGCATGGAAATCTCCCTTAGAACTTCCAACATGTATGTGCAATTTACTGTTAAGTAATAATTAACTGTAGGTTAAAATTAGGGAATCTAATTTAAAACATTATGTTTTATCAGAATATTGTATTCATGTTTCATGAGTGAGCTTCAAATTCTCAAAGCAAACTCAAATAAAAGCTCAGTTTCTATGCTTATAGAGACTATGACCCAAGTCGTCCATTTTCTGATGTCAGCACAAACTATTTTCAGGTAAAAAATAGCCCTTCTGCTCTAGAAGACCAATATCCATTTAAACGTTCGGCTGACGGCTCCAAGAGAATACGGGTGCCGCATTCTTTCTGTCAGGTAACCCCGAGAACTATTTTGCAGTAAGACACGTGACAATTTATTTTAGTTGATGTACTGTAACAACGTACAAGTATGTTCATAACAAAATGAAGAGAAACAATTTCTTAATTCCTTAGAAGAAATGCTTCATCAGTGAATGGTAAAAACTTATGTAAAAATTTGTTGTTCTCAGCCGCCGGACGATGATATGAAGCGGCGGAGGGTTGGAAGACGGGAATGTTATGTGGTGGTGGATTGACTAATAAAATCTAAAAGTGGCTTCTGTTTCTGGAGGATACCAATTCTTTATAACGTAAACATGGTGCAAATTCTTGTTTGGTCTGCGACCACTTAGGATCTCCAAATGCTTGTAACTGTTCAAATTTGTCGGCAGCTACCTTGTAAAACTAATTACCTTTTCTTTCCCAACACAAACAAGTCAGTTGTTTTATTTCAAACTAAATACAAAGTCATTATGTGGGAAGAACTCTGGATCACCTCGTGTATGGTATCTGAACTTATTTGAGCTATCTCGCAACACATTAAAAAATAAATTTAAAAAAAAAGAACAAAACCATATTATAATTTTTATATCTCATTGTCCAAGAGCTGTTGTATCGTGGTTAACGCGGGATCTTATTATTGAAAAAAAAATATACTAATTCCTCTGTTTTTACTGCGAAACTTCGTGGGTTGATCTCTTTCGATACGATTAGGATAACAATTATTATCGATAAATTGTACAGTAAAGGATTATTGTGATTTGTGGCGTGGTGGATTGTTATGGGCTTGTTGTATACGTGTCACGTCATACACGATCCGTTTTACAAGGGAATAGGATACGTGTACTAATTTCACAAAGAATCAGAAGGATTTCTTCATTTTAACTGCTGATCGAATTTTATGAATTATAATTTTTTAATTTAATTTATAGATTAGTGAATTTAATTTAAATTTAATTTATATATTTTTAGATTGGAGGTAAATTTAAAATTTTTAATTTTTTTAATTTACGAAAAAGTGAATAAAAATTTTAATATAAAAATAAATTTATTATTAATTAAATTTAAATAAAATTTAAATTAATTAATTATTTAAATAAAATTAAAAAATATATTTAAAATTTTAAAATATAACACATTAAAATAAAAAAAATCTCATTTATTTAGATTAATACATAAAAATTAATTATTTAAAAAATTATATTTATTTATTTAATTATTTTTATTTTATATTATTATCAAATAATACATAATATAATATTAATATAATTATATTTTAACTTATTTATTTATTAATAAATACTAATATTATATTTATAAATTTTATTTTTAATTAAATAAATACTTTTTATTTTTTACAAATCCACATATTTTTAAAAATTTATAGAAATATTCAATCTACCGATTATAAATATTAAAATTTTAATTTAATCTAATAAATTAATTTACAGATTAAATTTTTACAAATCAAATTTTTACTAATAAAACGGATCAAATTAAATTTTAAACACCCTGTGTTAGAGTATGGATCCTGGCTATCCTAATTACTGTGGCGAACTCAAATATTCATTTTCATTTAGCGCCAGCATCTGTTCCTGACAAGTTCGCCGTTCAGTTCTCTGTTGATAAATTGGTGTCTCTGTCGTCGATTTTCAATGGATGTCTCCTCGCTTTCTACAACTCCGAGAGCATGTCTGAGCTCTTCTTCAACAGGTTTCCTTGTCCCATTCGATCGGTTTTCAATTTGTTTATACATTCTACAAGATTAAAACTTTTGTTCCATTTTTTTTCTTTCTAAAAATCTCAATTATCATTTAATGTTTCGTGAGTCTGATTGTCAAAATAATAATAAAAATAATCATCATCATCATCTGTAGATATCAGGTTAAGTGATATAATCTATTTTCTCACCATAACCGTTCGAGTGAGATACTTGCGATTTTGATTCTATAGGACTTTTTGATATAGACGCACATATGCGATACATTTCCTATATTAGTAAGTAGCTATTGAGTGTTGTTTGCATTCCAGTAAAAGTATCTGTTAATGCAGAGCCAACACCGCTGAAGAGAGGTGAACTTCTTTCGGGGCATCATGGTTTTTTTGTCCTTTTCATGGATCAGAAGAAATACGAATGCACAACCTGTTTTTGTTAAAACCAGGTCTTTAGTTCAGAACAAAACCTCTCTCAAGGTGGGAACTTGTATTGATAATCTTGAAAATCTGAATGGTTGTTTTCTCTGTTATTTTCACTTTATTTTGATTCATTTTGTCCTTTATCAGGTTTTATGCAGCCAACAGAGAGAAATTCCTGTTGTAGAGGCCAGGTATGGTCAAACTGAAACATGATTACCATTGAATTTGGATAATGGCTATATCTGTTGTTGCCATATTGGCCTCTGTTCAATATTGAAGTTTATAATGATAATCTACGAATTTTGAAGATACTTAGTTACCTTAGTGATTAGAAAATTTCTTATTGAACTTTTGGCTTGTAGATTTGAAATCATTTGTTCAAGTTGGGATTACTAAGTATTTATGATTTCCCTCAGCTTGGAGCTTTATGTATGCCACCGAGGCAGGAAGTACTATTTGCAAAGCAATATGCCGTATATCTAGCTATGAATTTTAGAGTTTTTCTTGTTTATCAAAATTGTGAAAAATACACGCGGGGACTTTTATTTTGGTTAATTTTACGTTTCTTTTTTCAGTTTTGGTTATTGTAAATCATCTCAACATGTTTATACCAATGTCATGTGCTTTTGCTTGTGACACTATGTGCAGCCTGTCCATCTGTTGATATGAATTTTCTTATTTTCTTAATTTATCTCTCTGTTTAGTTTATAATGATATGTTTACTGACATTTAAAGGTGTATGGATGAAGTTTATGATGCTTTGGCTCAACGTCTTCTTCCTACATCAGCATTAGCCTCAAATGTCAATGTGAAGTGAGTTCTATTGTCTTCAATGAAGCAAAATTTAGATTTTGATATCTTATATAACCGGTTTGTTGCCTTATGATGAAGATACTTTTATATTCAATTTCTCAACAAAAATAGTTCAATGTGAACATTTAATAACTATTTTCAGTATTTATATTCAATCATCGTTTTAATGATGTTGGGATTCTGTGAAGAGTGTTATCTTTTGTTCTTAGTATTCAGTTACTTTCTTCATCAAATGAAATTGTCTATCTGGTTAACTATGCAGGCATATTGTGGGTTTGGCTGGCCCTCCTGGTGCTGGAAAGAGCACTCTAGCAGCTGAAGTAGTGCGACGTATAAACAAGATATGGCCTCAAAAAGCTTCTTCATTTGATTCTCAGGTTAAGCCTCCAGATGTTGCTACAGTTCTTCCTATGGACGGGTTCCATCTATATCGTTCTCAGCTAGATGCAATGGAGGTTATGCTTCCTCTATATTTCTTCATATGATTTATCATCACCTAGAACATAACATTTAATTCTGAGTAATGTATCTGAATTTTAGGATCCAAAGGAAGCACATGCAAGAAGGGGAGGTGAGGTTCCTACACTTGGTATTTAGCAACTTGAAATCTTCTTGGAAATTAACAGTTTTTATCCTTTTCTTCATCATTCAGCTCCCTGGACTTTCAATCCCTTGCTACTGCTTAACTGTCTGAAGAATCTGAGGAATCAGGTTAGAAGTGATTTGGTTGAGACTTGGCAGGAAACTTTGATGGGGCTAGAGAAAGAAAAAAAAAATTATACAGTTATTTTTTATGTGTCTAGGGTATGTGATAATATTATGTGCACAATGCATTTCATTTTTATTACCAATATATTTCTCAGGGATCTGTGTATGCACCTTCATTTGATCATGGAGTTGGAGATCCAGTTGAAGATGATATCCTCGTAGGCCTCCAGTAAGTACGTAACAGCTTTTATTGCTAGTTTTTTTGAAATTTAGTGGTTTTATTAAACGTCTTTCGGTTGATAAAAATCGGAAACTAAAAACTCATCTTAGTGCATATTGTGGATACTATGTCTGATTAGCATCCATCTCCAAATTGAAAATTCTATTTCTATTTCCTGGATGGTCAATTGCTGTCTTACAAACTTAAGAAGGCAAAAGGAGGAGTGACCTTGCTAGAATCTTTGTACTTATGTTACTTTGAGACACTATTGAAACTGATATTCTTCTAATCTGTTAAATGAAAATTTTGATTATAAACTTTTGAAATATCAAGTGATTTGCAGTTTATTCTGTATATGTTTTCAATTCTATTGAATTTTTATTAATTTGTTTCCATCTTGAAAGGATTGCTATTAGGCAAGTATGTGTAGCATCCGGAAGGTCTAGTTGATGCATTGATGAAATCCTCCTTTCTTACTTTTGCAGGCATAAAGTTGTTATAGTAGAAGGAAATTACCTGTTTTTAGATGGAGGAGTTTGGAAGGATGTATCATCTATGTTTGATGAGAAATGGTAAGGATTAGCTTTTACTCATGTAGTAGCAGTCATTTCGTTTATCTGAACTGATGGCCTGTAACATGAATGTAGTATGAAAGACACTATTCTATAAGGATGCATTGACACTGTATTGCATTGCCCTGAAAGTTTTACCAGAGATGGGGGTTGCAATGCATTAGCTAATGCAATCCCATGTTTTTCGAAAACACAATCTTAAGAACTTTTTTACCTCCAATTCTATCTTACACTATGGCTTGGTTATTTGCTATAAATTTTCCCCTTTAGATGTCAGAGCAGTCTTCAAATAACTGGTAGACATCTTTTTTTTCTTTTTAATTAAAAAAATTAGAAGTAAAAGCAATGTTCACTGCTCATTGGACTTTCACCATTACATGTTCTCATAAATGCTGGCCTGGCCATTTCATTTTCTCAGTACTGCTTTGTCAATTATAGAAAGGTTTTAGTTTGTGCTGATGAATCGGCTGTGCATAGATAAAAAAGATTACATAATAAATTGTCTTGGACAGATGAATCAGCATTCTGCTTTCCCTCAGTGCTTTGTCATTTGGGTAAAATCAGATATCAAGGATTGATGAAATGTCAATAACTTGAATGTTGCTACTGCAATTACATACTATTATTTAGTAAACAGCTGGTAATGTTCTACTTTTCTTCATCATTTAAGGTTCATTGAGGTTGACCTTGACACAGCTATGCAACGAGTTTTAAAGAGACATATTTCAACAGGTATTACTTCTTTTAGTTTTAACTAATTGTCTCAAAAGTGAAATTGAAATAAATGGTTAGTCATGAGTTTTTTCTGATCTTTTACAGGGAAGCCCCCTGATGATGCTAAATGGCGGGTAAGCTGCTAGTTGGTTCTGAGATTTATCAATCCTCCAACTCTCATGCTAGATAATTACGTGTAACACATATAATTTCTGCAGATAGAATATAATGATCGGCCCAATGCAGAGCTTATTATGAAGTCAAAGAAAAATGCAGATTTAGTGATAAAGTCTATCGATATCTGATGGTGAGACCCTAGCTGTGCTAGAGAAGAAAGAGCAGAGCAAGGTTGGATGAATCTCATTTGCGTGCATATATATTGACTGCCAAACCAAATGTAAAGATAAATGGATCAAAAGGCAACACTTTTTTTTTTGTTTTTTCACTTTTGGGGTTCTCCTTTTTGGAGTCAATGAACAGAAGATGTTGGATTCAATAATGGAACACTGAGGGTGAGGTCATTTTTCATATTTATAAAAAAAGACTGGCTTACCATGTTTAGTTTATTATGACATCAGAAATGTTTATACAAGTAGGTTTTCAATTAATTCCACAGCCTTTTACTTACTTTCCAGGTAGCTTGATATATGCTTTTAATCTTATCTTCGATGTTATAGCAGCTCAATGCTACTATATCCAAGAGATTTACCAATAAGAATTGTTGGTGGTCTCAATGCATTTTAAGGTTTTTTGTTCTTCGTTGAAAGAGACATTGCAGACCAACTTGGCCTAAACAATAGCTAGTGAGATAAATTTTAAAGAGCTATCTTTGCTATTTGATAAATCAAAATAGGATTTTGTTGTCTCATTCCCAATAGTATTAGTCCTAGTTCGTTGAGACTGGAGATGCCCTTTGCTGGAAAGAAGATTTTAAGCAATCGCCAACACTAAAATCCCCTAAAACACTGCTTAGTAGGGTTGGCAATTTATCGGGTCAAGGTTGGGTCAGGTTAGTGTTGACAAATCCCCTAAACATTGTTTATTAGGGTTGTCAATTTATCGAGTTAGGGTTAGGTCATGTCAAGATTGAGCCCGACCCTATAACACAATGAAAGAGCCTAGTCCTACAAGCCATATTGTTTCACCTCCGAGTCGGGCTCTGAAAAAACTCGAGCCT
>JAQOOD010000003.1:48928999-49157274 GCA_029633175.1 Citrus glauca
ATTTTTATTTCCTTATTAGTGAGGATAAATTTTAGGTATTTATAATATATAATTATATATGAGGATATATATGAAATTATTTGAAGTATAAAATTTATTCTTAAAATCAGATTTTAAAAAGTTATTCCTTACTTACTTTTTAAAATATATTGTAGGATGAGATGATTTTACCAAAAGAAATTTTAAAAAATGGGTTAATGTCACCAAGGTAACACATTTTTCAACAAATATAAAAAATGTGATAATTTTTTAAAAATATGCAGTGAGATTACAAACCATTAATTTTAACGGAATTGGTTGTCTTTTGATAAAATTACACTTTTGCTCACATGACTTTCTTTAAATAGTACAATAATGTCCTTGGTTGCTTATTTATTTACAATTATATACCACAGAAAAAAGAAAAAAACGTGAATATTGAATAAAATTCAACTCTTACAAAAATAATAACATTAAAATAAATTTAACCATATATAAATTGTGAAATAATTTCCATATTTAAAAAAATATTTTAATACTTTACAATCTTATCTTATATTAAAATAAATTTTAAAATAAATAGAAACATAATATAAAATAAACATATAAAAATTTAAATTATTTTTAATATTATATAAAATAATTTTAATATTATTAATATATGAGAAATTATTTTAAAATGTATATAATGTTAATTTATTTTAATATTATTATTTTGGTATGAGTTGAATCTTGTTCTCATTTTTTCTCCCTTTTCATATGGGATGTAAATAAATAAGCAACCAAGGACATTATCGTAATATTTGGAGAAAGTCATAGGGATAGCAATATAATTTCATCAAAAGGCAACTAATTCCATTAAAGTTAATGAAAAAGTTAAGGATTTGTTATTTCGCTGCCTATTTTTAAAAAATCTATAACCTTTTTTATATTTATCAAAAAATGTGTCACTCAAGTGACATTAACCATAAAAAAATTATCAAATGCAAAAAATAATTTTTAATTTTTAAAAATCAGTTTTGAATTTTTAAAAAACAATACCAAACTAGTCATAAAAGTATGTCTGATTGAATCACCTAGGTGTTTAGTATGACAATTGATTTTTTTTATCTATTTTAAAAAAGGTAAAAAGTTTTAGATTTTTAAGTCCTACCAAATGTCGTTTGCCAAGTAGCAACAAATATTTCATTGACATATGTAGCTTTTATATTGCAACATACAAAATCGACTCTAAACAATATTGAAAAGAAATACAACAGATATATATTTTTTAATTTCATATTTATTTTTACTTCAACAAACAATGGCCTATAAGTGAGTGTTTGTATTGTTATTATATTTAAATCGCGGAGCTGGCTAAGTTACAGCATCTGTACCTTACAGATGCCGCTTCATTTTTTCTTTGTAAGTCAGGACACGTGTGCTATTTGCTTTGGGTGTGTATGTTACAGATGCTGTAACATAGCAACCTCCTTAAATCGCTCGCCAGTGTCAAAGCTTCTAGATGCTCAATCAAATTCAGATTTTTTAATTTTTAATTTAAAAAAAAGGACTTACGTCCACAAGTTGGCAATTTGTCTGAAAGCGTAGCAGTATGTGGATCCCATGTCTCATAAGTCCTTTCCTAGAATCTTCCATTTCACTAAACCCGCACACAAAAGAGTCGCACTCGCGCAAAATCAACGCATAATACTTGAACAATCAAAAACTGCCACGTGCTCAAACTAGTAGTACGAAGAAGCAATATGGATACGTGTCATAATCATACTCCGCACTTGGGTGGACACAGAATCAGAGAAGAATAACCGCCGTGGTTGTCCCACACAAACAAAACCAGACGGAGGACGAGAGCAGCACAAAATAAACGTTTCTTCGAGAAAGGATTTTTATTTTTTGAAAAATAAAAATAAGAAAGAGGAACAAGCAGTAAATCCTACGATGAACAGTGTGTTTTCTGCCGATGATTTCTCTGACTCTTTTTTGTCGTCGCCATCTCCGCCGCCGGCATCGTTTCATGCTTTGCCGATGAACCGGAGCCAATCGGAATGGGAGTTGGAGAAGTTTCTACAAGAGGTGACGGTATCTCCGATGGCGATTTCCTCTTCGTCGGCCAGCGACAATTCAGTTCCTGCAGTTATTGGTCCTTCTGTTATGTCTAAATCAAGGGCTTATGAAATTGGAGATGATGACGTGGTGGAGATCAAAAAGTCTCATCGAGATCAATCTCTTGACCCACCGGTGATTCCTTCCTCAACGGCTCCGGTTGATTCCGATGAGTATCGAGCTTATTTAAAAACCAAACTCGATCTAGCGTGCGCTGCTGTTGCTCTTAGGGTATCTATCGCTCTCATACACAGACATTATCATATTAGTATTTCCTAGTTGATATTCGAAAAAAGTAAAATAAGAATTTTGTTTTCAGACAGCGCCTGTGAAGCCAGAAGATAAATCTTCTTTAATTGAGAATCAAACGCAGGCGGCCAAGCGTTCTGAGTTGGGATCCCAAGCTGTGGCTACCGGTAATTTTAAATAACTAAAAAGAACAAGAAAAATCTGATCGTTTTGTCTTATATCACTACAGTATCAGTTGTTCCACTGTTTGTATTGCCTTTGATCGAAAAAGTTCACGTTGTGAAGTATTCGGCAAATTCACCTGGAGCCATTACTTTGTTGGATGCTTCAAGAGTCATTGCTCTTGGAGATTGCTATAGCTAAATATGCTGACGAAAATATTTGTTCTCCTGCAACGGTTACTGGAATAAAACTGTATCTTTTGAGTCATTATGTAATAGTCAGTGATGCCTTATGCTCTCTGGTATAACGGGTGGACATTTTTGCATCTTCAGTTTTGGAGAGAGGTTTCCTAGTGATGAACGATCCAGATAAAATATTGTTTCCTTTTTCAGGCACTGCTTGGAGTAGCATCACTTATTGCATTTCTTCTCACATTCTATTTGTGTATGATCAACCATGGATTTTATGTTGCTTGATGTTTTCTATCTTTTTAGTTATTAACTCCCCCCCCCTTTGGTATTGGTCTCTCTCTTCTAGGGTATTAGCGTCATTCTTGTCATTTATTCTGTCATGTTGATTTTCAGTCAATGTAAGCACTGCTCATAATGCGATAGGACCACACCCTATGGCTGATTTCAGACCACTTGGCTCAGCTGACTTACCAGCTGGCCAGGCAAGACCAGCAGCGCAAGTCAGGCAATCAACGAGTGGGTCATCGAGAGAAGATTCAGACGATGATGAGCTTGAAGGAGATACAGAAACCATAGAGGGTTTGGACTCGGTGGATGATAAACGTGCAAGAAGGTATACTACTTGTATTGCATACTTTCATTCGTTTTGAGAGGTAATTTGTCCCTGATGATATGGACAATGTGTGAGTTCCTCTTTCTCTTTTTCATTTCTCAATTACTATTCTCATTGTTAGTGATAGTTAGTAGGATGCCTTCGTGACAGTGAAATATATTCTCTTAATTGAAATATATTCCCTTGTTTTCCGGTCAAAATGATCTCACTTAGTAACTCTTTCTATTTTGGAGAGGGGGAGGTTTGGTTTTGTATGTTGATGTATTTTTTGACAATTGATCCTTTGTAGAATCTCCAATGCCAATGAATTAACTAGTTGTGAGATGTAGAATTTCAAATTTCTTTGTATGCTTTAAAGAAAATCCTTTTGTCAATTAATACATTGATGATGACTCAGGATGCTGTCAAATCGAGAGTCAGCAAGACGCTCTAGGAGAAGAAAACAAGCACATCTGAATGAATTGGAAACACAGGTTGTACTCCATGTATGTTTTACATCATGATGCACACACTTTTCCTGTTTTGTTCTTTATTGATGTGATATGCATGGTTTCATACAGGCTAGTCAATTACGAGCTGAACATTCTTCACTACTAAAAGGTCTGACCGACGTGAACCAAAAACATGATGAATCTGCTGTCAATAACAGAATATTGAAAGCTGATATTGAGACATTAAGAGCAAAGGTAACCTATTACTTTATTCGGATTATACAGCTTTCTATATTTTACATCATGTGGTTAAGATCCAGTTGATAGTTAGGATCCATTTGGTCTTGTGGTGCTGTGAAAAGAAAATTGATTGTGTTTGCTAGATATGACATCATTAATAAGTTGATACAGTGACATATTCAACATGAATACCTTGAAAAGTAAAAATGGTTTCTCTTCGAGCACTACTTAAACTGCAGCATAGGAATGCGTTTCCATAGATTGCTAAAAAGTCCCTGTGTAATCCTGGTTAGGATTGCAGTTAATGGTTTTAAATAACGGTCATTTCTTAAGCAAAATTGATTGGACTAGCATCGTTGATGTGAGAATAAGTCGAAGTATGTGCTATGGTAATTAGTATGGTTTTCTGAGAATTACAAAGGTTATCTTCATCTTCATGATGTTGGTACACCATATTTAGTGTGTATGCACAATGGTCTTGTTTGCAGAATGCAGAAATCAGCTACCTCGACAAACTATATTATTGGAATCCAAAATGTGCTCAGCTGTCTGTGTACTCTTGATTATTTTCATTTTCACAAAATGCATGCAGATGTAATTTAGTGTCCACTGTCTACTCTGCATTGTGGTTCTCTTTGGCTGCTTCAGTACCTAGGCAGCTGCAACAAAGTGGTTAGCCAAGTGTGAAACTGGGCAGCTTGTGCTCTGACCTGCAGAAATATTATGGTCTTAGTATTTTACTCTTTGGCACATAATTCCCCATATTTTTTTTCTATTGATACTGATGCTATGCTTATACTGGCCACAGTTATATATGTTTATAGAAATTTTTTTAGGTGAAAATGGCTGAAGAAACAGTTAAGCGAGTGACTGGGTTGAATCCCCTGCTTTTAGCCAGATCCGATGTGCCAGGTGTTGGCATGCCATTAGTCAACGTCCCACTCGATGCGTCTAGAAATGCTACTCATCCAATGCAACCAAACCCAAACCAGTTTTTTCACCAAGCAATTCCAAGTATTAGTACTCCCACCCCAAATCACCAGAGCTTGGACAACAGTTTCCCTAGTAATATCCAGCTTCCTACTGTTGGAAATCCTCAAAGTGATAGAGGGGGCAAAAACACGACTGAAACATCTCCCTTGCAGCATGCCGTTAGCTTAGAGCATGTGCCGCCGGGGGTAGGCCATAGAGTCAGTCCACCTGGGGCTGTGCCTGGCTGGGACACTGGACTTCCGCATGCAGGATCAAAGAATAACAAGCAGAGGTAGAATAAATCAGTCTTCCTTTGTTGTCTTCATCCTAAAAATGGTTACAACACACCGATTGGTCTAAATTTATCAATAAACTGTGCCCTGCACTGCACCTTTTTTTTTTTTTTTTCTCTTTTCTTTTCAAATTAATCTTCTCTACACATTAGAGAAGAAAATAGTCATTTTAGGCTGGGATTTTGGGAAACAAATAACTTACAGTTGTAAGTATTGACAGTGATCAATATAAATCTTGCATTTTGCCCCTTTGCATCACAATTACAATGCCATTCCTTCAGCTGGCTTGAATACTTGTGAGTCAACGGCATCTAGTATCATCTAATATCATTGTTTTACTTGTTCGTGCCTAGTAGTCAGTGGGTTTCTTGTGTGTTTTTACTGAAATTGAGTGGTTGTGAGCCGCAGCGACCCAGAACAACTAGCATAGGAAGAAGTGCAAAAACATGGCACATTAATTAGATTTAAAAGATTAATTGGTACCAAGGCATGTTTAACTAATTTGATCATCTGGATAAGGGACGGGCAATTTCTTCAAACATTCGAGACTTTCACTGATGATAGTTCCACGGTCGGCTAAAGATTATATTTTTCTTAGCTTGTATTATTATTGTTATGTACAATTTCCAGTGAAATAAAAAAGTTTGTTGCAAATTTACCATCACTCTTAACTTTACCTAATTTACCCGCTGGGAGATCACAAGAAGCTGAGCCATTCATTCCATTGGAAACACAAGTTTAACAGGCTCCAAGAACTGCATAACTCTTGTCAAAGCGATTGAAGTCGAATCAATAATCACTTCACGACGCACGGAATTGCTTGGGCAGGTGTCAATATGCATACACAAGAATGCAAAATTTCACTGAAATCATTTTATGCTCGCATCATGCTTTGTCTAATAATAATCCTCCGATGCTTGACAAAATGGCTTCAAGTAATTTTATTTTACTTCACTGATCATTCATGTTCGAGTTCTGTAGAAATAGCAACTTAAAAAATTAACTTGAGCTTTCCCCAATCCCAAACCTTTTAAATAATAATAATAATAATAAAATCCAAGAAATTTAAGCAAAAATGCCATAAGTTGTGGCTCATTTAGTAACGTATACCTTCCGTTGAATTGTTTCACAGACTGGCACATAAGATTTACAAACAGCATTGCGGACATGGTAAATAAATAATTTTTGGAAAAAATTAATTTCACATTATCCATCATAAAATGACAATCTTTAAAATACTTCCAAATTATTATTAAACTCCAACATACCTCTCATTACTCTTCCGGAAAAAGCATAAAAGATGAAAAAATGGAAGCATGTTGATGAAAGACTGTGTTTTCTTAATGGCAATGAGAATAAATTGAGATTTACAATAATTTGAAAGATGTTTTTGAAGATTTTCATACATCGAAATTAACCCGAGAAGGAAAGGGAGGGGGGGGGGGGGGGGGGGCGCGCAGGGACAGACAATACAGTAAAACACTAAAACACTAAAACAGACAGATACCAGGAAGATAGAATACATAAGTAATCTATAACATTACCAATATTACATATGCCATGCTACGTCTAAAACCAATACTGAAGGAACCCGATTGAACTATAACACATCAAGTACGAACGTTCAGAATTCTTTACTGCTGAATTTTGGTGCTAGAGTGTAGTCCCGACTGAACTTTGCTCTGAAAGTGGGATTCCAGCCTGCAAAGTTTTATCCTTCCAAATTAAAGCTAGTTAGAGAGAAGATGAAACACAAAAACACTATTAATGGTATCAACATGCCTGGTTGCACATTTATAATAAATGGTGTCGTTTGAATTATAGGTGCGTGCATTGGCAAACATCCTCTTGACGTCCGCAACAAACATCTCAAATGTCACATAATATTGTTCTGACTCCACTCTTTTTGACATTGTCCTCAGATCTGTTGAACAATGGACATCCATTAACTCATATTGATGCTTTTTGAAAGAAAGCTTTACAATTGAAACTAACACAGTTTTTTGTTTTTTACATATAATTATCCAGATCAGTAATTACTAAAAATGTGTTAAAAAAATTATTAAAATAAATCCAAAATTGTAAAGAGATTATGATGCAGAAAACAAAGTCAAAATGAAACTTCTTACCCATGGGATCTTTGATGATTTCGTAGTAATCGGGGACATCGCGGGCATCAACTGGTTCCTTGAACGGCCAAGCATCAACATGGTCATGCATTGACTGCTCAAAGAAAAAATCTACTCTGTAAGAATTAAGCAAGAATAAGGAAAACCGCAAGCATGCTTAGTGGTAAATGAAGTGGTTTCTTGGAAAACACAAAGTGTAAAGCAGCAAGTGCTATCATTAATCAAGTACTGATGGCTTCATGGGGTTCAACAAATTAAAAAGAAGAAAGATAAGCTCATCACACGTTAGCCAATCATCCATTGGCTCCACAGTTAAAAGACAGAAATTTGCCTACAATTTGATAGCTTAAAAGAGGCAGAATTTGAATGCTTCAAGACCCATTTAATCAATGACCAAAGGATCATTAGAAATGTATGTCTCATTTGAAGGTTGTTGGTTCCAACAGTCTGCAAAAATTTAATCTAAACACCCGATGAGTCATTCATTCTTCTTGGACAGCAGTCACTATCTAATGAGAATCAGGGCTAAGTTAGTCTTCTCACTTACAAGTGAATCTTGAAAGCTGATTTAAAGAATTACAATTATGAGAAACTATTAGAAAAGCAAGATGTAAATCCCGTGCAGAAGATAATTGATTCAATTTTGAATGGGTCAAAGTCAGCAGCTGATGCCATAAACAACTCCTTTGCCACATGGCAAGATGCTGCTTTTCAGTTCACCTAACATTACTCTGATAAAAGTAAATGGCAGTTTGATATTGAACTAATCACAAACTTACCTTCAGAAGTGAGCGCATAAAGGCAGTTAAATGCTTCTGATTTGATACACCGTCAGTAGCAGCAGTTAAAGTTCTAAACCGTGAATGGCCCCATTGATCCAGAGTCCATCCAGCTTCTCCTGTCATCAGATTCATCACAAACTCTCAATCAGGTCCAAACTTTCATCAGGCTTAGGCAAAGAAAAACTCAACTAGAAACCAAATCTCAAGTTCTAGAAACTGCATGATGATGTTCATTATGATTCATCAATAATATGCATACTACTCACAACATATAACATCACTAAAATGGGGTTGAAATTTATGAAGAATTACATTATCGAGTCAAATATTATCTAATCTTGTTACATTCCCATAACCATGCAAAACCATGAGAAACTAAAACCACCTATTTGCAAGATGTCAAAGAACTTACTCAAGCCAGGAATGTCCTCGACTTTGATGATTTTTTTGGGAACACCAGCTTCTTTCTGAATGAAAAAGTTCTTGATCAGAGCGAAGTATAAAACATTCATACATTTCTTGCATACAGCTCTTGATAATCTTTAGGAGAAAGGGGATTTTTTTCATTTTAGAAAACAAATGACATATCCTCTACAAATATAATCCCTGTATACCGCACAGGGTCTGGCATTCCATACTCTTACCAGTTTAAACCATCTGTGCAACGAGCCTGACATATCAAATTTATAAAGTTTTTAGTGGATTTTGAGGATTCTTCGAGTAATGCTATAATACCGCTTTCAAGTGAATGGTAAATTGAAAGAAAATGTGAAATCTGTTTTGCACAAACAGTGTAATAACTGAAATTAAAAAATGGCCGTGCCGTTGATCTGGAAATTCCAACTGGTTTAGATGTGAAATTGAACCTCATGCTCACAGATTCAATCAATATAATAGTATTTGATAACCAGTTTTGTTAAACATAAATTTCAATACACTGTTGAATATGTACAGAATGAACTGAACAGAACCCAAGACCAATTTAGAATGCTGCTACATACCTTCTGAAAATCAATCCCGGGATAAATAATGTGACAATTGGAGAGCTCCCTTATCTTCTCATCAATTGCCTAGCATTAGAGGTGGAAAGACAGTAAATTTGTAGCTAAAATTCATTACGATGAGGTAAGAAAGTGTGGAGGCTTTTTTACTTTTCCATACACATTTTTGATATTTTATAGATTTTTGACCTGATCTTTAAGATGGAAGAGGATAAGTGACGATGATATCAAATTTCTAAGGATCATCTGAGAAATTCACTTTAGAATAAAAAGGGCAGCACCATAGATGAAGATACTGCTATAATGAACCTTTGACTACTTCTATAAGCCATTTCAGACACAAAATTCAAGATTAGTTTATTAAAGCAGAGCATCCTTTTTGTCTTACCTGCCTCTGGCAGCGAATCATAGTCGATAAATCAGTGTATGGAAGCTTGGGATCAATTTTGCATTCCATAAGAATTCCCCCATCATAATCTTTAATATACCTGGAATGACATTGGGATTCTTAGAGACAATCTAGGAGCAGAAAAAAATGAGATAATACAGCTCAAAGCTTTAAATAAGGGTCATTTATAGCAGCTCCAACAAAGGACCAAAGGCTCAAATCCTCAAATGTTCTTTTTTTCTCTCTTTGCTTAATTTTCTCTAGTACTGACAAAAAGATTGAGAAAGATCAAACAAAAAAGAATAAATACATAGCTTTCTTTATGTAGAAGAACTGTAAATTCATCAAACCCATAACCATAACCGAAATAACCTACAGAACATAAAAATAAACTTGTCCAAGCGTTTGGAGTTAAACATCAACATACCCTTGCCATCGATCTTTTTCCAAGTAAATCTCTTTGGTAAAACCCTACACGTTAGTAGATCTCATGAGTTTCTAAAACAAATTCTCCTCAAAACAGGGTAAGGCATCAACAAAATTGAAATGAAAGATTCTGACAAAAGTATTTCTGGAAAAGAAAAATCCTAGATTAATCAAGAATTTCTACATTCGGGTCACCACTCACCACCAACAAATTTATACTTGTATTGCAAGTAACCACTCATAAATTTCTCAGCAAATAATTTTCAGTAAAAATAACATCATGATTTCCAAGAATTTAAAACTCAAACACATAGAACATAATTATGCCTGCTAAAAACAAGTTAAAAAACCCTATAGCAGACGACCACACGAAAAACAGATAAACGGACCTGTTTAATAAAATAACCCACAGCATTATTGTCGGCATATGTTAGAAAATGCGTAAGCCCATCAACATCACGGGCATACTGTTTTAGATGGTTCATCAGTCTGGTACCATAGCCTTTTACTTGTTCATCAGCTGTGATTGCACAAAAAGCTATCTCCCCAAACTTTTGACTGCCATATTCCAGAACTTTGGCATAAGAAAAAGGTGAGAAAAGAGGCATCATAAAAATATTGATGACAATCTATGAATTATATTGCACCATTGCCAGAGAAATATTGGGAATAAAAAGTTGATAAAAAATAGATTTTCCAAGTCCAATTATTTATGATAATTACATGTGAAAACTGACTTATAATGAAAAACTCAAATATTTGAGAGCTCGGTTGTTGTTTTGTTGTACCAAGGCCAAATTATTGATAATCTCATATTACATGCTTGGTTTTAAAGTTTAAACCATGAACTAGGCTTACAGAATTAACTTTTGCTTTTGCTTCAGATGGTTTAGGAAGACATTCAGGCAGAGTAAACATATATCATGAGAAGGCAAGACTTTGAATGCAAAACCTGACATATGGACGATATGTGATGCCACCAACAACCACATTTCCTCTGATAACCATAACCGATTTGTGGCTTCTGTAAATCCCATAAGAAAAGCATAATGATTATCTTGATAGAATATGAGGAAGAAAATTTGACATCAATATTGGATAGCTAGAAAACCCCAGCGATCATTTATTAGAAAGCAGCATGATTATTTCAGATCTTTGAGCTGAGGTCATGCATAACACTGTAGGAATCTAGAACTGATTTTGGATATGGATGTTTGAGCCAGCAGATAAATTCCTCTTAAGATAGTTTACTACTCAACACTCTAGGGATGTATTAAATGCAACTGGAATCCATAAAAAATTAGGAGACAGTCCATAGTATGAAATTCAAGAAAACTTTTCCAACACATACTTCGAGCTGATATGGCCGGCCAAAAGGGAATTAGGCCTTACATGACACAGTCCAGAAATGTGTCTGATGGCAGTAGAAATAACCACTGCCTGTATGCATACTAATATAAATGTAAAATCCGTATGATTGCAAAGATGTTAGTTTCATGTAGCCCAAATTCTATTATTCCAATCGGCAAATAGTTTCATGTAGCCTAAATTTTGTTATTCTAATCAGCAAATCCTAAATTATTTTACTGGAATTGGTTTTCATCTTTCTGTCAGGCTGTCTAATGGGACATAATGACTTGCTTGGAACATCGCCCCCCGCCCCCCCCCCCCCCCCCCCCCCCCCCCCCAAAAAAACACCTGCAAACATCTGACTCAACAAGACTTTATTTATAAATTTTTTTGACAAAGCGAAAGAAATAACTGGTAGCGCTTGAAAAATACTTAATGATATTACCTATCCATCACAAGACGCACAATGTACTCCTTAGGCATGTTAGGTAGTTGCCTTGCAAATATATTCTTCAATCCTATCAACCTGAGATACAGAAACAAATGCATGAATACACTCCATATCATACACAACCACATTCTGGGAACCAAAAAAATTCCCAAAAATCTAAACATTGGTCCTTCAGGAATCTGTATCTAGTGCAATCCTACACATTCTAATACACAAAATAACAGAATTTTAATGGGATTCACATTGACTTTGAACAGAGAAAAGAAAACATGAGCATGTCCAAGAAAAGAGAAATAGCTACCAAACCATATGCTCATCAATACCATCATTTGAAAGGCATACGAACTTCAGGTTTCCAGCTTCCTCCTGAACACCATATGCGTACAACAGCATGAACACCATATAAAACAGTCATAACCAATCCGTACCATGATATCAAATTCCCATTTTCATGAAGTAAACTCCGTGGTATTCAAATTTTAAGCAAAGTTTATTTTCATTTTTTGAAAATTAAAAGATAAAAGAAAATTCAAAAGACAAAACTTTACCTCTCTCTTCAAGAGCTCCTCTCTTGCACTATAAGCTCCACTAGCTTGTATATTCTCTGTAAAAATCTTCACCGCGTCTTCTTTACCTGCAGTTCCCAGCACCGAGCTACCGGCCAGAGCAGTGGACCCAAGCACACCACTCCCGCAGGTAACTCCTTCCTTCCCGCCATCGGAATTCTCAATTTTAACGGTCGAATTCTCCGTCTTTAGCTTCGTATTTCTTGCCGAGCCAACGGAATTATTATTCTCCAGGCGAGCCGCGGTGAAAGTACGCATAGAGGAGTCGTTGTCGTTCTCGAACTCGTCCTCATCGTCGTCAACGACGGCATCCTCGGAGTCGTCAGCGTCAGAGTCGGCGCCGCGGGCGGAGATGCTCTCGAGGTCGTCATTCGAGGTCAACGCGCCGTCACGAGTGTCGGCGGAGAAGGAGGGAGGGAATGCACGCGGCGCGTGGTCTTCAGACGCACCTGCCGCGGCGGTTGCTGCAAGCTTGCGCTTGTGAATGGATGACGTGGCGGATGCAGAGGCGGAGTGGGACGGGGACGGGGTCTGTGAGCTGCGGGAGCGGTTCGGTGCGGTTAGGTGAGCGGAGTGGGCGTGCGTATCCATCTCTGTTCGGATGGACTTGACTCGATGTTTTGATTCACGAGACGAGTTAGGTTTTTGCAGGAATTTTTGGTTTTATTTGGGAGAGCGACGAGACGAGTGAGGTGTCACCATTGAGGAGCGAACATAATTTATTTCCCGGGCTGCTTTCTAACTGCCTCCGGCAAAACATGTATTCTGAATGAAAATGCAAATTACATTAAATAATTTTTTTTTTTTTTTAAGATGTGCTAAAAAATTTAGTTATTTGTTAGTATTAGATTTAAACTGGTGCCAGCCAAAATATTGTTTACGTGACTTTTCATTTATTAAGTAATGCCGCACTTAATTATCATTTTAACATTTTCCCAACAAGTAAGTTGGTAGCTTTTGGTGATGCTCTACCAGTCTAGGGTGAGGTTAATTGAAGTCATAATAAAAGGTCGGGCGATTTCAAAACCCACTAATTTTTCGCTCTATACTCTCTTTTTAGTTAAAGCTGTTATTATTTAAAAGATTTTTGAAAATTTATTTAATTATTTCTCTTTTCTCTTTTTCTTTTCAATTTAAAAAATTCTAATATATTCATTTACACATACTTTTTTAGTTATAAATAACTAATGTCATTAACTAAAAAGAACAAAAACCTACCTACCATTTAAAAATAAATATCAATAAATTTTTATAGCTATGAAAGTTAATAAAAGTCAATAAATTGTTTTTTACCAAACTGAAAAATTGACGAATATAAAAAAATTATTATATGTAAAAGAACATAAAATATAGATCGTGATATACCTATGAAAGGCTAAAAAATAAATTTAAAAAAGAGTAAAATTGAGTATTTATTTTATAAAATGTAAGAATAAAGAGATTATATGCAATTATAACGTAGAGAGAAAGTGATTAGTAATCAGTAATTTTAAATTTTTTAGTAATGAATTTATTTTTAAAAAATATATGTAAAGGAATATGTTGAGTTCAAGTAATCCCACCCCATAATAAAAACTCTCAACATCCACGGTCCTATAATATTTTTTTTATTGCCTTAAAGACCTCAAGTAAAATTACTCAAAAGTTAAAAAGGATAAAATAATATATACACTAAGCCTATCATGATTCATAAATCTACCGATTAAATTTTAATAAATTTTTATTCAAAGTAAGAGAGAAAGTTTCACTGTATTAAATTTGCTAATTAATCATGTTATGAAAATAAAATCATTGTGTGTAGTAGGTTATTGCGGATAATTAGTGTCCCTAAACGTGTAATTGGTGTAAATATACAGAAGCAGGAGGAAAACTGTGCAAAAAAAGTCTTTTGATCCTTTCATGCTTTTAAAATTATAAAATTTAAACATGATTTCCCAAAAAAATGAATTTTCTCTTCCTTATTAGTTATATCACTCTTTTTTCCTGTTCATGTCTTACTATTGTGCAATTCGATAAGAATTTTTTTTCCTCTCTCCGATCAAATGATGGCAGCCAAGCCGAAGTCCCATTAAATCTTTGGATCATATATGGTCATTTTTACTTCTAACTTTCCGTCAACAATAATTTGATTCAGTGGCAAGAAAAAAAAATTCTTTGTGTGGGTTTGAGAAGAAATAAGAAATATAAATAAAGGATAAAATTGGCAGTATATTTTAAGATTTATAGATGTATTGAAAAATTAACTGTGAAGAATAATTTTGTAAATTCAAATAGCCCCACCTCTTATAATTTATAAATTAAAAAAAAGATTTCATAATTTTGAACATGTCGTTTCATTTTTTAAGTTTCTTACACTTAGTTTACACACACACTAACATATTATAATTAAAATTCTATTAATATTTACAATCAAAATCTATCAAGACCATTTTTGATAATTCTAATATGGTAAAGTTTGAATTTTCACCCTTACATAATATTGAAGAAATATCTATTTAATTCTTATTAATAAAAAAATATTTTAACCACTACCCAATATAATTTTAAAAAAAATTAAATTCTAATTTTTGTTGAGACTTGAATCCGTACACCCAAACTAGCTGGGGTGCACATTGGGACACTTAGGTTGATGGCAGGGTAACAGTAGCATGGTAAATGTCCGTGAAAAGTTCCAATTTAAGATTTGCAAATTGTGGGTTTGGGCCAGGCTTTTCTAAGCCCAGGCTCTTACAAGTGGGCTGCCAAATTTTACACCACGCATTGGTTAACGAGCAATTAGCTTATAAATTAATTGTTGCGGCTGCCACTTTAATTTGATAAGTGTGTGCCATGCACATGACAATATAACCTTCACGGTTTGCTAGTTAAAATTTGTATTGAATTTTAAAATATGAATAAAAACTAAACGTACAATTTGATGGAACAAAATTATAGCATTTTAATGTCGTATTACTCTCTATTCCATCTTAGCCATTCACAAATTTTTATCGGAAGGTTCACCACTAGTGTAAAAATAATGTAAAATATCCCATTCTTTTTGTTTTGACTTGTTATTTAAAAAAAAAAAAAGAACAGGTAATAAGGTATAATTACCGAACTTATTTTTCCAAGGTCTAGTATATTCGGAACAAAGACATACGAAGGATAAGAATGCAATACTGGTCCACAGTAAATGTAAAGGATTTTATACATACAATGTAATTTACTACAAACCAAAAAAAGAAAAAGAAAAAGAAAATGTTAAGCTGCAAGATTCTTGTTTACCACGGATTAGGAACATCCAAACAAGGAGACGGTTGAATCTTGGCTTCATTACCCTGTTTTGTCCATTTCGTGAGCTTCCGAATTATATGATTAAAACTAAAGAGGGATAAGAAATCTGATGTGTTGTTACTGAACTTCCCCTGTCCAAAAACACTCAAATCGTGACCCACGAAAGAGATATTGTTATTGTAAATGATATAAAGGAAAATGATAAACAAAAGAAAGCAAGATTAAAGGACGATAAAAATGACAGCGTGGACTACCGTTTCACTCGTTATCTTAGTCTAATTTTTTATTTATAGGACCGATAATAAATAATAAAATAAAGAATAAAAATGAAAAAAGCAGTTCAGATATCTTTGTTTATCATTTTTCTTATTTGAAACGTTATCCACTTGTTTGTTTAATCCCCTCTACTTGTTCTCGTTCTCAGACCTTTGTCTCCTCCGTTTTTCACATGTTTCTTACTCCGTCCCCTCCGTTTTTCGCGCATTCCTTTCTCCACTCATCCCCATCACCATCCAACGCTGCAGGCAGTAACAGAACTCGTCCCCAATAGGAATGGCAAAACATCAGGTCGGGCTCGTGTTTGACCAAACCCGACCCAACCCTATCAATAAAGAATTAAAGTCCAATTTTAAAAAAATTCTACATATTTATAGTTAGGGTTGGGCTCGAATCAGGCCAAGGTAGAGTTAGGCTTAAAATTTAATTCTCAATTCCACAATTAATTCAATAATTTCCAATTTCAAAATTCATAATAAAAAATACATAATACAATTAAATTAAAAACACAAAATGTAATTTTTCAACAATTCTAACCAAATCAATTCCATAACCCAACATAAAAAAAAAGTCTTACACAATAATACCAAAATTTAATTCTCAATTCTACAATTATTTCAATCATTTCCAATTTCAAAATCCATAATGAAAAATACATAATACAATTAAATTAAAAACACACAATGAAATTTTTTAACAATTCTAACCAAATCAATTCCACAATTGTTGTGATTTTTTTTTGTAAATAGGGTCGGGTCGGGTTGGCTTAAAGCCCGACTCTAACCCTAAATTTATTCGGGCTTTAAAATTGTGGCCCGAACCCGATCCAAAACCCAAAAATTCGGGCCAAAGCCCTAATAATTAGGGTCGGATCAATCGGACTAAAAATTAGGCCGGCTAAATTGCCAAGCCTAGTCCCCAACACCTGCTAATGATCGATCTACAACGGACACGATCGATCTACAACAAAGCTGCCACCAGCAGAACAACCAAAAACGAACAAATGTCCCCTCTGTTTGAGTTATCGTTGAAGTCCCATTTAACTCTCTCTATCTCTCATTCGTACATAATCAATATTTTGTATCAATTTTTGTCAAATAATTAAAAAAAATATTTTGTCATAGGAATAATGATAATTTTGTAAAAAAAATTAATCTTGTGAATTGTGATAATTTTTGTGTGATAAGTTGACTTGGAAAATGTTGTATTTGTGATAATTTTGCTTTTAAATGCACCGAAATTTTGCATTTTTCCTTATGGTCGTTAGTTTTTTTGTTGTTGAAATCGAGCAAATGCAGAGTTGGAAATGCAGATATTGGTTGTGTGATAAACAACTAAAAGAGATGCGAGATGCAGAGAGAGAGAATACGGGAAGTTGATTGTTAAATGCAGATATTGACTCACGTTAACTAAAAGAGATACGAGAGATGGAGAGAGAGAGAGGACAAGAAACTGATTGTTAAATGCAAAAAAAAAAAATTGATTGTTAAATGCAAAAAAAAAACTGATTGTTAAATGCATATATTGGCTCACGTTCCATATTAAATTTATTTTTTAAAATTAATTGTGGACCCATGACTGAATTCACGCATGTAGGAAACTGAAGAGATAGAGGACTCTCTTAGTCTAAATAGCATAATTCATTCTAGAATGCTTGGCAAAATTCGGGTCCGGCCCGGGTTTTGGTGTTGCCCGGGACTGGACCGGATGAGAGAAATGCAAGCCCGGACTTGAGTTAAAATCTGATTTTTTTGGGTACGGTCTGAGCTTGAGCCCGGCATCTTCCGGGTCCGGGTTTTGATCTAAGTTTTTTAAACCCACATGTGATAACTTTAATTTTTTCTTCAATTTTTTCTTTCATTTCTCTAACAATGCAAATTTTTAAAAAGAAAATAATCAAATAAACTGATTCAATCTCAAACTTTAAAAAAGAAAATAGTCAAATACAAATATATAATACACTAACAATGCAAATTTTGTACAAATGATAAATAAAAATTATTTCAATATACTTTCTAATACCTAAATTCATCTAATTTCTAATTTAAACTTATTCAATCTATATATAAAATAAATAAATAAAATTCAACAACACAATAATCACACAATAAATTTAAATAATATCCAACATATCATAAATTCATAATTATATATTTATTTTTTAAAATTTACTAAAAAATCGGGTCCGATCCAAATTTCAAGTTTTTTGTGTTGAACCCAGACCCGGCCCAAAAATATCCTGATTTGAGAATTTCAAATCCGAATCCAATTTTTATATGCATGCAGTTCAAATTTTACCCGAACCAGATTGACCGGATCCGAACCTGCTCCGGTCCGGGCGAGCTTTTTTTTGACTCCCTTATCCCACAAATCGTCGGTATAGTATATTTTGCCTCTTTTAATATTTAATTTTGGGAAATCTTCGGCCGAGAGTGAGAGCGAGTGATTTCCATCCAGAAAAAGCACGCGATCTCTCCAGAAATCACTACACCTGTCCACGTCAATCCATTGTCTGAGTTCAAAATCCATCTTATAAACTGCGAACTTACGTGTGAGATGTACCGCATTTGTCAAATCCCTGAGAATCAAAATGTACCTGACAGCAAGCAAGATACTGCCCAAAGATTCCACCACGTACGAGTTTACGACCACAGGAGTTGTCATATCCTCCAGTTGCCCTGGTAATGGAGCAGTGACTCGCATTACAATTGCAGGAACATGTTGCTTGAAATCCCATGCTTCAACTTTACATTCGGTATAATTGTTGGCGAATGTTGATAGTGCATAAATGCGATTATCAGCAGTGCATATAACATCAGTGTAACCACTTTGGCTAGCTCCATTGAAGTTGTGCCACGCAACTTCTCCATGCTTCCAGAAAGCAAGTTTGGATTTATTGTTGTAAATTACAATCGCACCATATTTCTTCCGCAAATACGGATGTGACGACGGGGTAGCCTTGTGGAAGAAACCATCTCTTAACTCCTCGATCGAGATAAAACGCTTATAATTGGAACAATCCAAGACGTAATAACCTTCGCCATCCAAATAACCCACAATATCTGCAATCGTTTCCGGAGGAGGAAGGAGAATCCGGGTACTTGAAAAGGGATTCAAAAGAAAAGGACAGGATCTTTCATGTTCTAACAGAATGAGCCATCCATGGGATGATCCGATGCAAGCCACTTTCCGAAATCTTTGCATACTCTGTTCTTCAGTTTGTAGATTTTGGCTCTGTTTCTGGCTCTTCGACATTGAAAACGCGGCAACCATCGATATCTTCACCTTCTTCAGTTTCGGGAGGCAATAAGAGCCGAGGAGCCTCAGCCCTGGCGGGAATTGGATGGAGATCTTACAATCCTATTCCAGGAAGAACAAACCATGCTTGCACAGATGATTCCGAGGGGTGACGATCGGGCTAAGATCGAAATCAGGATATCATCGTTCAGGTCAGACCACTTTGATGGTAAGGGTAATTTTTACAAACCTTTCCTGGGTTTGGACTTGTTGCAAGTAGATGGCGAGAATCTGTTTATTTATAAAAAATTTATTACTATCAATTAATTTTAACATTGACCGTTATTTAATTATGAAGAGGCAATATTGCTCTTAACAACAGTTTATAAACTGACTTAACTAAAAAAAACTAAAATTATTAACGCGAAAAGTACAAATTCTATTTTTTGATAATTTTATTCTTATCAATTCTAAAGATTTACAATATCATAGATAAAGATTATGACAATTTTATTTTCAAATTTTTAATTTTATCTTTCTTGTAGGAACTTTAAGGATATATCAATAATTTAAAGAGGATTTTTCAAGTTTTTAATTTTATTTTTCTTGTAGAAATTTTAAGAAAATATCAATAATTTAAAAAAGGTAAAATAGCCAATAATTTTATTTTTTTTTAGTTATTTCCGTTTACAAACTGTTGTTAAGAGTAATATTATTTTTGCACAGTCAACTAACAGGCAATGTTAAAATTAACTAATGGTAGAGGGTTTTTATAAATAAATAAATTCTCGCCATCTACTTACAATAAGCCCAAACCTCAGAGGAGGCTTTTGAAAATTACCCTTGATGATAATATTGGATGCTGGCGACTAAGCCTCTTTTTTTCTCATTCCATTCTTCAATCTTAAAGGCCTTACCAAATCATGGAGGGAAAACGCACTAAAATTATATTTACGCTGCATTTAGTTGTCAATAATTAGAATAGGTTGAAATATAAATAAGTTGGAATGGGAATGAAGAATGAAAATCAGAATAAGTTATTTGTTTGAGCTAAAAGAATCGAAATGGAACGAGTTGAAATGAAAAAGAGGAATGAGAATTATAATAAATTGTTTACTTAAATTATAAGAATCGAAATAGAAATAGATATAATCCCATTGATGTGTTTATTTTGTGATTATTTAATCAGAAATTATAATTAATAGTAATAATTATATTAGGTAGTTAAAAATAAAATATGAATTAATTATAATAGTATATTAATTAATTAATGAATTATAATAATATATTAATTAATGTGATTATTTATTTAAAAATATAATTATTGTTAATAATATATTAATAGTAATAATTATATTAATTAGTTAATAATAATAAATGAATTAATTATAATAATAGTATTAATAATTATTAAAGATTATATTAATTAATAAATAATATATTAATTATTGTGATTATTTATTCAAAAACTATAACTATTAATAATTATTGTTAATCATATGTTAATCAATAGTAACAATTATATTAATTAGTTAATTATAAGATTATATTAATTAATAATAAAAGAGGACAAAATGAATATTTTGAATTTTGAGAGAGGGCAAAATAATCAATCCAAAAAATGAAAGACTCATTCCTAATTCCCGACTCTATTTTGCTGAGTAAGCACCGTTAATAATTTTGACTTTAGATTCCGATTGGCTAGTCGTAATATAAATCTACTTTAATAGGGTTGTAATAGTACTGGGATACTATTCTATTAACTTCCACGGAACCCGCGTCCCCAAAATTGAGGGGTACAGGATTCGCGTTTTATCACCAAAACAAGGGTCCCTCTATAGTGCCGTAATTTTTTTTACGGTATTAATAGTGTAACAAATTTATACCATTAGATGTAATCAACGATACACATTATTTTTAATAATCTGAATTTTTAATTACTTCAAAAATGTTATAACCGGTTAACGAACCGGTTGCAAAACCTATTTTAAATTTAAAAGGAAAGAAAATAGAGATACAATAAAACTCAATCTCCTTCTTTATCTCATAAAATTCGTCATCTGTTTTATCTCCTGTGTTGTTATATTGAAATTAGATTCTTGAATGCAGTCTCAGCTCACGAATGATTAACCGTGTCAAATCCTAAATTTGTTCCTGTAATTCAACTTTTTCTCCATTTATTGCCACGTCTATTTGATAGGTAAGCTTTTAAATTTATTGCTCGATGGTGACATTAGACAAGGAATCACAGATTTGATGTTCTTTGTTATACTAAATTCATATCAAATCATGCTTTGATGCTATAATATATTTAGTTACTACCTTAAGTTTTCTTTTTTCACATTTGAAAACAAATTTTTTTTATTCATAGGATTACATAAAATGATAAAATGCGCAGCCATGAAGTTTAAACTTCAAAGGATAAAGTTGAATTAGTTGTTTTTTCAATTACATGGAAATGAACTAATTACTACAGCTGAAGCATGCAAAACAAGATTAGAAGCACAATACTTTTAGGACCTGAAGGGGCAAATTTTTTTCAAGTTTGTTATATGTTCTTTTGTGAAGACATGAAGATACGAGAGTCATATTAAAAATTTTGTCTCTCTTAGGCTTTATGCAATGGGAATGAACTTTCTCTCTTTTAATTCTTGTCTTTTTCGCAATGAAGGCAGCAAGAGAATATCATAATTTTAGAGATATATTTGATGTTACATGATTGACTAAATATTAATATTAAAATGCAGATGGAAAGAAAAGATGATGGAGGGCTCCATAAAAGCATAAAAAGAAACGGAGATGGTGAAGCAAACTTTCGAAATTGCAACCATGAGAAGGAATTGACAAAGCTTAATGAAAAAATGGATGGGATGACTTTTAATCTTGCCGCTGTCAGGTATGAACTTGGTGAGCTAAAGAGGAACAATTTAGATACTTATGCATTGGTGCAAAAAATGTATAGTGTAGTTGAAGCACTTGAACATAATATAACTCATATGCAATCACACCCATGGAAGGCAAAGATGAACTTTTTGAGTAAAGATGTTCAAAATGGTACAAATGAATCAAGTGGTCAAAATTTCGTGGGAAAGGAAGATGAGTTTGGGGTGAAGATCGCAAAGATTAAGGACAAGATTGAAGGTGCATGTGATGATAATTTATCATTGAAAAACTTATTTGCATACAGGAAACTGAAAGAGAACCAAATCTTCCACAATGTTGTTAAAAAGGTATAATAACAAAATATTATTCTATTTTTTTACAAAAATTATTTGTACTAGCACATTCATTAAACAAAAAATAATAATAAAATTCATGTTCTTATGCATGTAGGATAAAGCCATGGATGCAGTTGATTTTGTGGATTTGGTATCATCGGTCGAAGTAGATGCAGTTGAGGATAAAAAGGTGCGTCCTCGAAAGCCCAGTCGTTACAAAAAATCTCCTTACGAAAATTTCACCAAAAAAAAAAGGCCGCCGCAACAAGGAGTTTGGTTTATCCAAACATGGAGCTTCTTTTTCGGAGGAAGAATGGTATATTTTATAGTATATTTTTCATGAACAACTAGATAAAAGGTATAGAAGTATTTAATATAATCATATTTTATACGTTTGTATTTTGATGTTCTTATTTGTTTTAATTTATTATTAATGTGAGTGTATAATTTATACAGAGAGAAAATTGTAATGACAAAACGACATATTGTTACCCGCTTCTTAATGTCTTCTTTAGCTCCTAATGTTTGGATATTTGATGAGGTATACTATGTGTGTGTGTGTATAATATTCATAGCATAATAAGATTATATGTATTTAATTTATAATTTATTTTTCATTTGATAGTGAATATTTTAATAATGATATTGTGATTATTTTATATATAGATCATAAGTTGCTATGCCGAGTACTTAACTAGAAAGGAGAGTTTGAAGCAAGATTATGAGACTCGAAATTGGTTTTTACCAATTCTTTTTGGGGTATGTTATATATTTTGCTATTACAAATGTATAATATGTTTTTACTAAAAATTTAGAATTTTTTTAAAATTTATATCCTACCATCTTCATATAATTATTAATTTATGAATTTTGTAGCAAATCGTGGCGAATGTGTCAGGTGCCTCAACTATTGATAGATCAGATATTGAAATTTCGGTTCGTAAACATAACATTTGTGAATTTTACATGGGTGCACTCAAAAGATGTGAAAAGGTCAGGAGTATTATCATATGTTCACAAAGTAAAAAGTTATTCACTAAAATATCATTTTTTTATTATTATCATTTGAAGTGTGTAATGATTAGTACAAAATTTCTGTATTGTTCCACAGATATATGTTCCTCTTTATGACGGGCTTGCAAAACATTGGTACCTTGCAATAATGAATATAAAATATAAGACTGCTGAGATTTGGGATTCTTTGCCTAATTCTGAAATAGAACCAAATCATCGTCAAGAAATCGTTAAACAAAATGTAAGTTCAAATTTTTTATTTGTTATATGAAATTACTAGATGTAATATATATTAACTATCATTATTATTATTGCAGTTACATGCATTGGACCTAGTCTTGTTTCGTGATATAGCCTTTAACTTTCCTTCTGATTGGTATTTCGCTGACTTTGACATTTTATATCCAAATAATGTGTCAATTCAACCAAATGGAAATGATTGTGGCTTGTATGTGATGAAGTTTATGGAGACTCCATGTGAGATGTTATTCCCAACTTATAAGGTAACTTAATCATTCAATTTATATTTCTTAGTTTGCATAATACTTTAATCAATATTAAATTGTTATTAATTCTATTTTATGCAGTATGAATCAGATGAAGAAAGATTTCGTCTTGCGCTACTCCTTGTAAATGGTGATGCAAATGAAGTAAGAGATAGTGTTATACAAAAAGCACTATCATTCTGTGGTCCTAAGACGAATGTTATTGCAACTAGTAAAGTTAGAACTAAAGTTGCTTCTCAGAAAAAAAAATCATTCAATTAATAAAGTTAGAACTGTAATTGGTACTGGAGAATATTTGAAGAAACCAGGAAGAAAATCCAATTGATCTGCCAAGTAGAGGTTTAATAAATTTGATATTGGACGTAATTTGTATTTTGTCACTTTTAATATTTTTGTCCCCTCAATTGAATTTTATATTCAATGTAAAGTTTTTATTTGGATTACTTAATTTTCTTTTTTAGTTTTTAAGTTTTTGGATTACTCTTTATGAAAATTTTGTGTTTTGTTACTTTCAATATTTTTTGTCCCCTTTAATTGACCTTTGTATTCGATGTAAAGTTTTTATTTAGATTACTCATTAAGTTTCGTTAGCTTTTGAGTTTATGGTCTCTTCCAATTAAAAACTTTCAAAAAATAATAGTCTGCTTTTTTTTGTGTGTGTGTGTTTTAAGTTCAGCCTGAATGACTGTAAGTCGTTAACTAATAATCTGAAATGTCAAATATCCATTCCAATATTTGATTGAACCTTTGTGGACCAACTTGACCATGTTGTTAACAACTTTTATGCTTTTAAGTAACATATATAGTTTGTAATTTTATGCCGTTTTAATTGATATCAGTTAATTTAGAAACTTATGGCCCTGTGTAGTTTGAAGACAGCTGTGACCTTTCTGCACTAAATCCTGAATATCTCTAAGATGAGAAGTCCGAATTTGATTCTGTAAATTTCTTCCATAACTAGATTCATTTATCTATCCAAACATATATATTATGTAATGTCGTATATTCTAGATCAATACAGTTAAATCATGGAAGTTGGCTGATAATCAGAGGCTTGGTTGCTTCAGTGATTCTGAGCAGCCAGCATTCTTTAAGCCATATCTTCATGTAGAAAACTTCAAATAGAAAACCGTAAAATTATTTGAACTCCTGAAAAATAAATCTTTCTATAGATATATATTTTGTAATTTTATTCCATTTTAATTGATATCAGTTAATTTAGAAACTTCTGGCCCTGTGTAGTTTGAAGACAGTTGTGACCTTTCTGCACTAAATCCTGAATATCTCTAAGATGAGAAGTCCGAATTTGATTCTGTAAATTTCTTCCATAACTAGATTCATTTATCTATCCAAGCATATATACTATGTAATTTCATATATTCTAGATCAATACAGTTAAATCATGGAATTTGGCTGATAATCAGAGGCTTGGTTGCTTCAGTGATTCTGAGCAGTCAACATTCTTTAAGCCATATCTTCATGTAGAAAACTGCAAATAGAAAACCGTAAAATTATTTGAACTCCTGAAAAATAAATCTTTCTATAGATATATAGTTTGTAATTTTATTCCATTTTAATTGATATCAGTTAATTTAGAAACTTCTGGCCCTGTGTAGTTTGAAGACAGCTGTGACCTTTGTGCACTAAATCCTGAATATCTCTAAGATGAGAAGTCCGAATTTGATTCTGTAAATTTCTTCCATAACTAGATTCATTTATCTATCCAAGCATATATATTATTTAATTTCATATATTCTAGATCAATACAGTTAAATCATGGAATTTGGCTGATAATCAGAGGCTTGGTTGCTTCAGTGATTCTGAGCAGTCAGCATTCTTTAAGCCATATCTTCATGTAGAAAACTGCAAATAGAAAACCGTAAAATTATTTGAACTCTTGAAAAATAAATCTTTCTATAGATATATAATTTGTAATTTTATTCCGTTTTAATTGATATAAGTGAATTTAGAAACTTCTGGCCCTGTGTAGTTTGAAGACAGCTGTGACTTTTGTGGACTAAATCCTGAATAATTGCAAATGAACATATAAGAGAAAATGGGAAATGAGATTATGAATTTATATTCGTGCTCATGAAGTAGTTCAAAGTTATAAATGAAGGTTGTGATTCCAGCATCATTCAAAAGACATTAGTTGAGTGTTTAGAAGTTAAAAAACTATCAAAACAAAACAACATTTGATCAACAAGCTCAGGATCATCTAATTCTTGAATAGAGATTTTTCTGAATGAAATATTAAAAAAATATCAGCTATTATAACTTGATCAGATACTACTCATTCATTAATCTGCAAAAAAAATATCCTCTTCTTGCAATTTCTCCTCAACAACATTCTTATCTGCAGGTTCATTCTCCTAAACAAGCAGAAACAAATGAACACACTTTATTAGCACTAAAACCGTAAATCTTAAACTCAACAGCTTTATTAAAAAAAATTATTTGGCTATTGGCATTAATAATTACTTTACCAAATTAATATCAAATGAAGCATTTGAACTGACTTCATAAGCTGTAATATTCTTCCGCTTCTCATCACCTTCTTTTCCAACCTATATTATGCCAAACAAAAATGCATCAATAAAAATAAATTTAGATACCAGCTAAAACATTCAACTTTTGTAAGAATTATCCTAATATAAATATACCTCATTTAGTACTGGACATTTGCGTCTATTGTGTCCAGGTAATTTGCAATACCCACATTTTTTCAAGTTGGCGCCTTTATTAACTCTTGCACTAGGAGCACCTTTCGTCTTCACACTTAATGGATCTTTTATAATAGCAGCATTTCTCTTCTCACTGGACCCTCTACCTCTTTTCTCTTCAAAATTCCCACTCAACTCTAACATTTCAAACTTAAGTCGTGTGACAAGACCCTTTAATTTCGAGTATCCAGCATCTGTCATCGAGGCATAGTAACAAATCTCATTGAACTCGGTACTTAGTGACCCGTACCTAATCATTTTTAAGATATCCCTAGATTGATCATCCAATGACTTTGGTGGACACTCAATTACTTTTGCATCTTTGCTCCATCTTCTATTAAACAATGAATTGGGTATTTCAGAAAGATGTAAGGACTTCAGCACACAAAATAAATGACAACACGGAATGCCAGATGAGTGAAACTCCATGCATTTACACTCAAAATTCTGATCCTTTGGGTAGTACACAACAGTCCACCTCTTATCTGCTTGTCCAAATTTAGTCAATTGGTACACTTGCCTATCCAGAACAGTCACATAGGTTGACACCATAAATTGAGCTTCCTTACGAATCTGATCACGAACCTTGAAAAATAAATTCCGAGTGTAAATGCTCTCAGCATGCTTCTCTAAGCTTTCAAGATGGGTACTCATCAAAGAACTAGAATGCTTTGTTTTAAATGCTTGCTCCAATTCTTTGTATCTTGTGTGTGACAAGGCTCGATCAACTTGTTGAACAAATTCTTGCAATTTTAACTTCTGTTGAATAAATCTATTCATATATGCATTCATTCCCTCGCACCGTTGTGTAGTACGCATGTCAGCAAAGAAATGACCCCTTAAGAATGTTTCTGCCCATCTATGTCGTTTTGTATAAATTTTGTTCACCCAATCATTATTTTGCAAACCTTCTTCCTCCACCATATTCCACCATAATTTATCAAACTCTTCAGGTGTAAAAAATTCAAAAATACACTTTGTAAATACTTTTATGAAATTTGGTTTATTACGTACATTAGATTGTGCATTTCTCTGTAGATGCCAAACACACAAACGATGTCGAGCTTCAGGAATCACCCTCTTAATCGCCTTCCTCATTGCTCGATCTCCATCAGTCACCACAGAAATAGGTTTCTTATTATTCATAGCAGACAAAAATGTTTCCAGCACCCACATGTATGTTTCAATAGTCTCATCCACAAGTAATGCACATCCGAAAAAACATGTTGCATAATGATTATTAACTCCCACTAACATGACTAGTGGCTTACCATACTCATTTGTCTTGTATGTACTATCAAACGCTAACACATCCCCGAAGTGGTGATAATCTAAACGAGCAATAAAATCAGCCCAAAACAAGTTTGTAAGTCTGTTTTCCTCATCTACAGTGTATTTATAGAAGAAATTCGGATCCATATCAGCTTTTCCTTTTAAGTATGCCAGTGCAGATTCTGAATCTGTTTCGAGCATCGTAGATCTACGTTCAACATCTAATGAATTATACAAATCCTCTAATGTAAAGCCCACATTGTCATAACCCCCAGCTTGATTGACTAAAAAGTCCATAATTTGACTAGTCTTAATACCAACAGTTTTCATAGCAGTAGCTTGAGCCATGTCACAATCTTTAACTGATCGATGGGATCGAAGAAACTTAATCTCATGATCCATTGCCAACTTATGCGAGTGTTCAGGGATAAACTGATTAACAACCCAAATACCAAGCTTCTTATTCATCCTCACTCTGAAAGCAGCTGGACATTTGACTCTTGTAACAGCCCTCGGTTCCCGAATTCTATCTTTCATTTCAACATACTTTTTCGCACGCTCACCTTCCCTATTACAAACCCAACGTCTCACATTGGTTTCACCATCATTATCATACCTTATATCATTCTTACGAATGCTGAATCCCATTACTTTTGAGTATTTACTGTAAAAATTCTCAGCATCTATAAGTGTCTCAAACTGACTTCCAATTACATCTTCACCAGTGAGTTGTTGTAGGTGCTTACCATTAAAATAAATGGAACACGAGGAATCATCCGCACTTGGCATAATGGTTGTCTTAGCTGTTGAAGGAATGTCATATGATGAAGGAATGTCAAACTCTACTTCCTTTGAATTTTGGTTGATAACTGCAAAAACAATATTGAACATTTTGTTATCAGAAAATTTGCATGATTAAACTGTACTTATCTAAAATATATAATATTGCATACTATATAGGGTTGGATAAACAAATATGTCTAGTTAAAGAGAAATTTTACATTATTCAATTTTAACTTCTTTTCTTAAAGATACTTAGGATTTAATGAAAAAATCTCACAGCTATCCTCAAATGACACAAGGCCAGGAGTTTTCACTTAACTGTTATCAATATTCAGGATTTAGTGCACAAAAGTCACAGCTGTCTTCAAACTACACAGGGCCAGAAGTTTCTAAATTAACTTATATCAATTAAAAAGGAATAAAATTACAAACTATATATCTATAGAAAGATTTATTTTTCAGGAGTTCAAATAATTTTACGGTTTTCTATTTGAAGTTTTCTACATGAAGATATGGCTTAAAGAATGCTGACTGCTCAGAATCACTGAAGCAACCAAGCCTCTGATTATCAGCCAACTTCCATGATTTAACTGTATTGATCTAGAATATATGAAATTACATAATATATATGTTTGGATAGATAAATGAATCTAGTTATGGAAGAAATTTACAGAATCAAATTCAGACCTCTCATCTTAGAGATATTCAGGATTTAGTGCACATAGGTCACAGCTGTCTTCAAACTACACAGGGCCAGAATTTTCTAAATTAACTAATATCAATTAAAACGGAATAAAATTACAAACTATATATCTATAGAAAGATTTATTTTTCAGGAGTTCAAATAATTTTACGGTTTTCTATTTGAAGTTTTCTACATGAAGATATGGCTTAAAGAATGCTGACTGCTCAGAATCACTGAAGCAACCAAGCCTCTGATTATCAGCCAACTTCCATGATTTAACTGTATTGATCTAGAATATATGAAATTACATAATATATATGTTTGGATAGATAAATGAATCTAGTTATGGAAGAAATTTACAGAATCAAATTCAGACCTCTCATCTTAGAGATATTCAGGATTTAGTGCACATAGGTCACAGCTGTCTTCAAACTACACAGGGCCAGAATTTTCTAAATTAACTAATATCAATTAAAACGGAATAAAATTACAAACTATATATCTATAGAAAGATTTATTTTTCAGGAGTTCAAATAATTTTACGGTTTTCTATTTGAAGTTTTCTACATGAAGATATGGCTTAAAGAATGCTGACTGCTCAGAATCACTGAAGCAACCAAGCCTCTGATTATCAGCCAAATTCCATGATTTAACTGTATTGATCTAGAATATATGAAATTAAATAATATATATGTTTGGATAGATAAGTGTATCTAGTTGTGGAAGAAATTTACAGAATCAAATTCGGACTTCTCATCTTAGAGATATTCAGGACTTATTGCACAAAGGTCACAGCTGTCTTCAAACTACACAAGACCAGAAGTTTCTGAATTAAATGATATCAATTCCTCAGGAAAAAAATTAGAAGCTATATTCCCCTAGAAAGCTCTATTTGTTAGAAGTTCAAATAATTTTACAATGTTCAATTTCAATTTTTCTACATTAAGATATGATTTAAATAATACAAACTACTCAGAAGCATCGAACAAATAATCGAACAAGTGTTTGATTTTAAAGCATAGGTCATTACATGATTACATAGCCAAAATCTCGTCATAACCATTTCTCTACACAACAACAAAATAATCATAAAATTCTAAATATCAAATTACAAAGAACATATCAGTACCAACCTTGTTCATCAATATCCATCGCTTTTTGTAATGACAGCTCCCAGATTTACCTTGAATATATTTTTTTTCAAAACCAAACAACTTGATTAATTGACTAAGAACTCTACTCGAATTTAGTCCGATTAATTGAACAAAAACTCCACTTAGATTTGATCCTTGATGAGATACTGTTTATTCTTTGCTGTTTGAATTGTGTTTTGCCGATAGGAACGTATTCTACCAACAGTCAAAGTGGCTAACGAATCGTATTTGTCAAAACAAAACCGCCTGTATAATGGGGTGGGCTCAATTCCGAGAAATTTCAGTGACCCCCCTATAGTTTTAAATATTCTTACAATTTCACTTAAACAACATATTTTGTTTAATTCCACAAAATTCATAAGAACGTTTAAAAATATTTTAAAGTTTATTTTACTACGTATCCTACGCCATTCATTATTAGTTTTTTATAATTTTATCAAGTTGTAATTTCAGGCCAAACATGAAAGGGTTTCAACATTTAATTAATTTGAAAATTCAATGTGAAACTCAAAATTACTAAAATATTACTTAAATCACATCCTTAATGTTATAAGATAACTTGAATAACATGTAATCAAACTAATTTCAAAATCTATCGATTGGATATAGTATGTACTGTTAGATTATTTTATTCTAATGCATGGCCATGGAATAGCCTTTGATTTCTCATGGTATATTTTATTGGTTTACTAGCTTATAAAACCATATGCAAATGTTGAAAATTGGACTACTATATGAAATATCATATGATATATCTCATTTGACCTTAGATTAATGTATCAAATGTTCATAAAGGATAGTTTACTTCATCAGCCTGCGAATTAACTTTCAATAATATTTATATTTCACATATCAATTCATAATACATTAGGGTAAATACGATTTTAATTTCCCACCTATCAATAAATAAGGATAAATAGAAGTGCTGAATATGTGTGTGTATGTGTATTACTTCATATGTTTTAATAAGGAGAATCACCTCTACTAACGTTTTTTTCAATACTATTTTTATTACATTTTACCAGTTGTCTATTATAATACTATTTTGTAAAAGAAAACTAAAATTGACAACTTGAAAATGTCTTTATATTTTTTATTACAGTTTACATTAAAGTTGTAGTACATCATAAATGCTAAGTTTAATTTTTAATAACATAACACCTTAATAAAATCAACATCTTAAGTGCGATGTATGATATAAAATGATACAATACTTCAAATAGGCTACAAAATTAATAGGAAAAAGACCACTCACGCCTCTAAATTTTATTTAAATGATCATACAAAACTCCTTAAATTAAAAAAATATAATACATAATATAAGATAAAATTTTATAAAATATTTTCAATTTTAAAAATTTTATTTTTAACATTATTATTCTTCATATTCTTTTATTATTAGTTTGCCATATTCTTTTTACTAATATTAAAATCTACTTGACATACTAAGAAAATTAATTAATTATACCAACATTCACAATAATTTATAAAATTAACAATATCTTATTTAATTATGTCTATATTAATATCAATCTTAAGATCAATTTTTGGATTAATAGATTTTAGTTCATTCGTCAGGATAGACTAATAATAACTTAATATTAACAAAATTTTTATTGTACATGTTATTTTATCAATTATATTTATTGTAACACTTTATTTGTATCATATGATTTTTATTTATTATTTTTATCCTATCACTATATTTATATTTATTTAGATTGATTTAGTCAAAAGGTATAATAGTCATTTACGAAATTAAGAGGGTCTAAGTGACTATTTATGAAACTAAAGGAACTGTATAATTATTTTAGCAAATCTTAGGGCTGTGGGTGCATTTTTCCGAAATTCATATGGATTTAAAATTAAAAAAATTAATATTTACCTACAACCTGTAAGTTACCTACTATATTTTAATTAATTATCTAATTATCCATTATATTAAATGAATGATTCAGATTAAAACTCTTATATCTAAGGGTCCATATTAGTCCCACTATCAATGTTGTAAAAATAAATACAGCATCATAAAGAAATCCCCAAAACAAATATATATATACATCTATATATATATTAAGACTTCTAAATCTTTTCCTATTAATGAGCAGGGATAGATAGGAGAATTCAAAAAAACATATATTAATGCTTTCAAATTTTAGAATCAATTTTTATAAAGTTTAGATCAAATAATTACATACGGAAGAAATAAAGGTGTCCTCAAACTCTTTTTGTCTTTTCCTCATAAACATAAACAAAATAAATAAATAAAATTTGAGAATGTACATCTAGGACTAACTTCTATTACGTATGTTAAAATTAAAAAAACAAAAAAAAGAGCGACTGTGAAATTAGAATATGCATTTGAAATCACCAAATAAAAGATTTCATTGAATAATACAAAATTCTAAAAATTTTACAGTTGCAGAAACTATTAAAAAATAAATACTATTAAGAGTCGACAGGCCAATCATCAGCTCATCCTTTGCTCGCTCACACTTCCGGATTGGTTGATCTATAGAGAACGTAAAAAGGAATTCATTGGCGGGCTTCATAATATAAAAGAAAATGCTCGCCCAAGAATCAAGATGCTCCCCAGTGCCAAGGCCTAAAGCACGGGCATCATTCCGTTAGTCTGTTCTTGGCCGATTTGTGCCACCTTTATGATTATTATACAAAGGCAAAAGACCCCGTGAGCCATATTTTCTTTTTCCACAACACCGCCAATAAAGTACAAAGACTGCAATCATACAGCCAAGCGGAATAGCCCATCTGCTCAAGCATAAAGAAAAAATTATATATACTCATGCACTTGTGAAAGCTTTTAAATGGTATGAAACATTTATTTGGTTGTCCGCACTAAAATGACTGCATGCATTTTATTGTTTACCAAATGATAACTAGGTTCCTCACACCATTTGCTGACAAGAAAAAGAAAAAAAAAGTATTATTTTGGCCTATCGAGTCAAAATACGAAACTGCAACACCACACAGAATACTACTAGTATGCTACTCGACTTTGCCTTTCAACATGTAAACTCAAATTGAACACAGCTTATTATGCCATTCAAATACTGGTGACAACTGCACAGAATTCCTTCAAGGTCTGAGAGAATATTTCATACCTGTCCAAGTCAAGAACAGGGCTGTAGACAAGTGTTTCCCAAGTGGACACAATGAAGTGCCAAACTGGGTTGTAATAAAGAGACTCTGCTGACCAAAACATCCTTGTGTATGTCTCTAAGAAGATAAATAGTACCCATGCTCCCATTTCAATCATAATGAACTTCAAAATAAACCGGCCCACCACCACCATTACAAGAGAGAATGCCACCAACCAATTAAAGAGCCTGTGATTGTATTCCTTGATAAATAGAGATCGAGACTTCCCCAACATCTGCAATTTTAATATGGAAATGTACGTTCAGCATATTGAAAGAGTAAGCACTAGTAACAGTAATATAATTTGTCATATCTCCCAGTTTAATTATGTCTCAAGTGAAACTCCATGTAAGACAATGCAAACAATAAATCAAATAGCAGAGTTTTATTTCAATGTGCTCTCTAAAAGCCCAGAAACAAGAGCATTAGATCAAATCAGACTACAAACCTTCATCATACGTTGCTCGTAGTTTGCTTTTGAAGGCCCAACACACTCATGAGCAAAACTTTGGTTGCACTGCAGGAAACCTGCATTAAATTTGGCCATGGAAGGAAGTCTGAGAACTTGAAGCTGGTCCATCTTGTCCTCACATCTAGTATAAAGTGACTCGCAGATCTTTGAAGATTGATATTCATTTGCCATAATGACATTCTTATAGGCCTGCATACAGTTTGGAAGAGTAAAAACGTGCAAGTGAAATATAATATTGCTCCAATTACTGTTATTATGCATTACTCATGACAAAATGCCACGCGCCACAGTAAGAAACTTGAAAATGTGCAACATGCTAAATGGAAAGCAATCCCACAGATAAAAGTATAGTTCATCTAGGATAGTTGTTCAATCAAGTTCCCAATGATTTGATAATTTGAAAATCCTTTCATACACTTCATAACTTTGTATATGAACAGAAATATGTATCTTCATATTGTTCATTTGAGAAAGGATAAATGTCCGCAACTAATACCTCCTGTATCTCTTCATCCAGTTGCATGACAGACTTCTTTGCATGTTGACGGCCGAAATGTTGTACATCAAAAACATCCATTGCTTCTTTTTTAGACCTTTCATGTGCATCTTGTAAAGATTGTTCTGGAAGAGGAAGACCTACTTTCGCCATCCTTTCATTATATAGTTTCAAACATCGCTCAAGAATACCCTTATTAAAAACCTCCACAAGAGAGCCTGTTGATGGGATCTCTCCTTTATTCAAGGCTTCAAGTATCTGAAGGTTGGAAAATATAAATGCGTACAGCTAAAAGAATGTAGAATAACAAAGCAAACCACTAAATCCAAATTGCAACTTGTTTTAAAGGCAACAACTACAAATGTAGCTTATTATTAGGAAATTAAAATGGCAAAGCCTGCGTGGCAAAGACACCAGTACATGATCTTGTGTTTGGAAAAGTGGCCCGAATATCCTCTACCATGATTCATGCACAATCATAGATACTAAGAACAATCGGTTGATGAAACAAGGAATACCAGCTATTCCTAAAGGACATAGGTCTAAAATGACCTAAATTTCCAATTTGAGTTGTCATCAACTTTCATTTCTAATCCACCTAAGTTGATAGAAAGGTCAGGGAACTCTAAAACTCTCAAACCATGAATGATTGTTAACCATCTCAGGTGCAAATAGAGATACCTGTTCCATGAAAGCAACAAACTCATTTCCATTTAGAAATTTGCCCTGCACAATTTTTGGACGAGTAACACTAGCAACAAGCTTTTTCAATTGTTCCCTTCTTTTCACATATATTGGGTCAAGGTCTTCATCTTTCATGTCACAAAGTTTTGTTCGCAGCAGATGAGGCTGCAATGCAAGTTCAAAATCACAGGACTATTAGATTATCCAAGGAAATTGGTAGCATTATATATATGTGAATAAATAACCTTAATCTACAGCATATGTATGTGTGTGTGTGTGTATATATATAATCATTCTCAGGTACAGATGTCCGCATTCTTTTTAATGCGGACACACTTTTAAACCGTGCGGTTTAAGTTTTTGAATGAACTATAAAACCATAGGGTTTAAGAGAGTTAAAAACTAACTCTCTTAAACCCCACGGTTTTAAAGTGTATCCGCATGAAAATAAAATGAGGATGCCCGCACTAGAAAAAGACTATATATATATATATATGAAAAAGAAATATATGCAATTCATGAACCCAGATGCATGTGTGCACACACACGTATATGTGCTGGTGTCATCATATACTGCTTTTATCTCACAACAGAAGCATGGATCATTTTGGGCCCATCATCCCCATCTTCAGTCACCATAAACATTGAACGGTCAGATTGCAATAATTGTTGCACATGGTATCAAAGAAGCTGTAGCATCAACAAGGGAAAAATTGAAAGTCCAAATTCTTGTTTTCAAATTCTTAAGACCGAAAGATTCACATCCTTGTAAATTTCACAAAAAAATTTCAAGATAAAGCAAAATAGGATTGATGAAGAGGAGGAACAAAGCGGTTTTTGGTTTAAAACATTTGAAGAAGAAAGTGACTACGGTTTAAAGGAGGAAGACACCACTCATAAACCCAAAGGTCCTATAACAACGTCCTATCAATTCCAACAAGGTTAATTCACACAATCAATTATTTCCAAGAATGAAAAACCGGAAGGCTTGAGAGATTATTAATATTACAAACTAAAATCCATACTTGCGGTAAGCTAAAGGCTGTGCTGTTGTCACCCATTATAGCCAGAGAGTCGCGGATCTGGTTAACCTGATAAAGTTTCAAATAGATATAATTTATAATCCAGAAAGATTATTTCACTGAAAAACAGAAACCTGAAGTTCAGATGAGAAGTACATTATCAATATTTTTGTCCCCTGCAGTTACAACAAGAAGTTTCCATCACATATTTGCTCTAAAATGCAGTTCTAAGATTGTAAACAAAAAAATATGTATTTGACATATGCATCTAAAAGAAGGGAGGGATAGGAACTGACCTTTATCATTTGGAACACGTTGAAGAGCATCATCCACCATCTCTTGCACAGATTTCCCTTCTGTAAAGCACCAAGATAATATCAGAAAATTCACTCTTGATTACGCAAAATGAAGCATTAAAAACACATCAAGAGATGAACTCAGCCAAGTATACTTCTGAATCCAAAAATTATCATCTATTTTGCAGCAATTTGCTGGAAACTTTAAGGGTAAAAACTAAAGAAACCTAGTGGGTATATAGAGCAATGAGTAGATTATTCAAAATCTAGAGCCACCAAAAAATATATATATACGTCTTTTTGGCAGATGTGAGATAATGTTTAACTGGTATGCACAGTTTGATGGAATGGAACAAGACAGCTCTTAAACCCAACTCCAATAACTCATGCTATAGGACATCTGTTAACTTACGCAAAAAATCACGCTGGATAAGCCACACAAGTTTTGCTGGCTCAAAAGCAACATCTTGTCCCTACAACCATCCAGCCAATGAAACACATATCAATATAAAACAATTTACAACAGGAGAACAAAGAAAACAAATCTCACTCAAGTGACCCATAAATTACCTTCACTCTATTCTCCATGAAGTAATTGTAAACCAAAAATTGAATGAGTTAGTGCGGTAGTACAAATAAAAAGGGATTAAAAAATTAATAATCCACAAAAGATAATTCAGTTATTTAATATATTGAAATCAGAACAAGGCAAAGGTACAGACCTTCCATAGAATTCTTCAGCAAGCTCAACAGCAAAAGACAACCGTGATATGTCAGCTTCACGGATCTAACACACAAAAATACAAACATGTTATGGCACAATAAAAATCAACTAAATTGAGGTAACTGCCAATTGTGGGCATAAAAATAATTGCCTCACGATTTAGAATATAAACTACAGCCATCACCAACAAAACAACTTCTAGGGTTCCACCATCCCATTAGTACAGTTAAACAAAAAAACAGTAAATATTCTCGTATGTTACTGGGTCTTTTGATTTTACCTCCAACAAAGACAAGTCAAAATTTCAAGCAGCTTTTTAGTTCTTCTTCTTATGGTTGGCAGGATTCCAAGTCTTTTTCCAAGACTTAGCATCCAGTTCAGATGTTCAAATACAGCTTTATTAAATACAAATGAAGAACGAACAAATGACAATTTAGTATGGTAGCTCAGGGCAATGGGTTGCACAGAACATTATTAGTTTTGGCATGTGCATGATATACATATGTCAAAAGACTTCCATTAGCCAGAAAGGAAACCGATATCTTTGGCGACTTCCGAATGCAATGGTGTAAGTAAGCTAAATCCACATTTTCAAGAAAAAGAAGGTTCAAGACAGACTAACTAACCGTCTCTGGCAGGTTATAAATCAGTACAGAACTCATTACAGTTGCCAGAGCAAAAATCCTGCAACAAGGGCCAAAAAAAACCAATATTAGCAACTACCAAAACAATTTCACATAGAAGAGCTTAGAACTTACCGGTCATCATACACATTTGACTTCCCAATACTTTCAAACCCTTCAGTATCAAGGTAGAATACAGAAGTTCTTGAGCCGTCAATTTCCATCTCAACTGGGTTGCCCCAAACCCAAATCCCTATAAGAAACAAATAGTTATTATAAATGTTATCAAAGCAAATAGTTGCATCAAGCACAGATTACCTTTTGTCTTTGTGTCACGCATATGTCCAACGCCAAAACCTGAAGCGGAAAAAGGTCATTTAAATCACAGGTTTTAGAATTTGAATCAATATCAAACATCTTTAAAAAAAAAAAAAAAACAAGGAGTATATACTAGTAAAGACACCTTCATCACAAGAAAGGGAAAGAAGCTGATTAAGCAGAAAAGATTTGCCGGAGCGGTAGGGACCAATTACCTGAATATGCATTATACAATCATCGATACAAGGTCAAAATCAGAAGAAATAGAAGAAAAAAGATAGTTTTACTCCCAGCATATGCCATTCACAAATAAAAATTTGATAGAGACAAGGCTATGGAAATTCTCAAATAGCGCTAGAGCTAAATGAGCATTTCTGTACACTCAAAAGCATCGAACAATGTGACAATCAATATCACCAAATAACCCTGTATGAAAATAATGACGTTCAATAAAACAATGATAGGTATTTGTCAATCATCATTTCTCGATTTTAGAGAGGGTAAGAAATTAAAAACAGAAGGGTTTTTGTCAAACTTGGTTGATCAAATTAGGTAGCGAACGAAATTCCAAAACATCCAAGTTTGCACAAGGGAAAAATGATATCAGTTCCACTAAGGGCACCTTGCTTTGGAAATAAACTTAAATTATTGAAATTGGCTACATCTAATATCCAGTAACCTTGGCCAGTTGCAACTCATTTTCACCTCTCGTAACACCAACGTTCAGCTGATAATGAAACAACTTTAACGCTTGTACTTCTTCTAAACGTGGCACCTATTCTTAATCTGGACTTCGAACAACTAAAACCACTAAGAACAAACTAGCATTGGAAACCAAAATATGCAAAATGGTAAAATATCTAGGTGGAATCTAACCATAAGTGCAGAAAGTCCAATAAACATAGGAAAACTATTCTGCATGTATAATTAGCTAATGACTTCATCTCGAAACTGCAGCTAAAATAATCAACCAAAATGCAGGAAAGGAAGGTTTCAACAAATATGCACACTAAAATTTATTTTGATCTTTATGAGATATGAAGAAAATATCATACTCCAAAAAAAATTTCTGATTAAAAAAAAATGCAAATAATAGATTTGAAAGAAGATGAATCTCTGGCTTACAGCAATAGCTGCAATTGGGTTTGTTATTCTTCGGATGGTTTCCAAGCCTTCTCTTGAAAGACGAAGTTTTGTATGACCAGGATCAGGCTCCACAATAGGAAACCTATATGCACAAAGATCAGACAGGCCTTAAACAAAGTAGTGCGGTTGTGTGTAGATTACACATTCATTAATTCCAATAAAAGTGACTACTTAAATGTTTACTTTGCTTATTTCATTCACTCACCAGGAATGGGAATGCAAGAATCAAACAGCATCTAAAGAACGCTATAGTAATTCCATTTGATTAAAATGATTTTAAATTTCCAATTGAATGCCCAAAGTTTTAGGCTCCTTTTCATCTTCTTTTAGAAAAAGAATTCTTTATTACCTCATATTTGTCATTTCCTGACCTGGCCTTCTAGTGAATTCAAATTGCCCACCAAAATATCCTATACTAGGAATTCACTGGGCTACTCTGTGAGTCCTAATGGTCATCAATCAAAGTTGATAGATTTTAGTAGAAACAGGGGAATCAGCTTATCTGATTTAAAAATCATACTTTAATACACATTTATTTATTTTTTATACTCTATGAAACCTTTGAATACATGTTACATCTATGTCACAATTTCATTTAAGCTGCATAATTATACTCGTCGTGAATTCCCATTACCAGCATTCAGGGAAAAAAAATGATTTTCCTTTTTCTAAAGCAATAAAGCTATTCCTAACATCCTTAACAAAATACGATCACAAGCTGCTAGCTTTGCATTAAAGAAACCATAAGGAAACAGACAGATCACTGAAACATTTTAAGCCCAGCTAAAAAATGTTCATCTTGTACAATAATAAACTTCAAAAGAGAACGTTTAGATTTTTCAAAAACTAGTTGCACCATAAATCAATCAAAAAATAGCTTCAAATTAAAATGAATTCAAAATAAAAAATTGATAATGATAATAGCCGTAATTGAAATAAAACTTACGCTTGGTGAAAATTCTCAATAGCCAGTAACCCAGATGCGGAAAGGCAGAGAAGAACAGAGAAAACCAAACAACGAAACGACATCCCCATGACTGAAAAACGACGCAGAGCCAAGAATGTCAACTCCCAAATGCGGCAAAGCCAGTGGCTCGTAAATGCAACTGTATATAGAAAGCACTCATGAGAGAAACGAAAGAAAGCGGGATTTGAACAAAAGTTTAACCGAAAAGGAATGGGATCTTAAGAAATTGTGACAATTGGTGTACGTTAAGGATCATGCATCCGCAAAGTGTGGATTTTGCATCTAACAGAGTAAAGAGCAGGGAACGGTTTTTGTAGCCAAAGGTAGAAGATTGGACCTCCAACAGAGTTTGGACTTTTTGAGTCGAGAGAATTAAGGACTTTGGATGAATTTACAGAAAGGTCCCAGATTTAGAATCGAATGGCCTCTTGAGAGTAAGGGTATTATTGGAGTACGAGGATGTTACGGTGAAGCATTCAGGAGAGAAGACGTTAGTATGTGTACGTGTAATGTTTTGGTTCGTCGGTTTAAGGTGCCCTCGATTCTGATGTGCTTGCTGTACTTGGAATTTTGAAGTTCTGCACCAGGAGGCTTCTTCGGTGAGTTGAGTTTCGATACCCCTCAAATTTCTTACAACACCACACAATTAAACTACAATTAAACTAAACTAAGGGTAAGGTTATCTTCACCCAACTATTTTTTTTTTTAAATTCACCCCACTTTAAAAAAAATAATTGTAATAAGTTGATATTATTTTTAAAATATACAGATTAAGAAAATATTTTAACAATTAATCAATTAAATATTTTTAATAATATTTTTTATTTATGTATTCTTGACCACTAAGATTATTTTAAGATAAGTTTTTAGTTGATTATTTAATCTTAATATTATCAAATGATCACATTGCACTAAGAATATGTGTTATTATATCTAATAATTTAGATATTTAATTTTATTTAATTAAATCTTTAGACTTCTTCTTCATTCGTATTGTTTAAAAATAATGTGCACTTATTATAATTATTTGTTTAAAGTGGAGCGAATTCACAAAAATTATGGGGTAAGTAAAAATATCACCACCCTTGAAGTAAAAGGCATGGAAAATGCATGGTTCCTCCTCTCTCGTTAAAAGAACTGCTTACACCCTTTATAGATATTTGCCTCTTTCACTATGCTTGGCTTTTCTTCTTCTTCTCCTTCTTATTCTTTTTTTTAATAATAAGATATTAAGTTTACAAATCACTTCCATGAAAAAAAAAAAATTAACTAGTTTTTGATTTTGCATTTGTTGGGATTTCATTTAGTAGAGGTATTGTATATTCTTATTATAGCCATGTCTACTTTTCAAATTTCTTTTCTTCTAGCATTATCTTAGATCAATAAACTTGTGTTTGATGTTTTCTTTTTCTTTTTCCTCTCCTTTTTTTCAAAATGACAATCAATTTTATCGTGTAAAGTTGAGCATTGGGAGAGGAAGAAGTAGTTTGTACGAAAAGTGGAGCTTTTAATACGCCTCTAAAGTCCTTATAGCAGCCCTTGTGAGATCTATTTCTTATAATACATTCACTTTGATTTATAAATAGAAACATATATATTAAAAGTAACCATCTTTCCATAAAATATATTTTTAAAAATTTTTATTTATAAAACACATACAAATCCTTATATCTTAAATAATTTTCTTCATATTATTTAATTTGTATCTCCATACCTCTATAATTTTTTAAAATATATTTTTAATTAAATTTCAAATACGAATTAAAATTATGGAAAGGGGTAAGTTTGAATAATTTAATAAAATAATTATCATTTAAATGTTTAATTGAATTCCCATTTAAATTTTTAAAAAATCAATTAATTTATCTTAGTTATTTGGGTAATTTCATTTGAAATGGAGTATTTTGAGGAATTTTAAAAGGTGTCAAAAGACCTACACTTGTATTAGAACAAAAATTAAAGAAAAGAAAAGAAAAAAGCAAGCAAGCAAGCATGCATACATACATATATATACATATATACATACATATTTTGAAACACATTAAAAAAAATAGTGTTTAATGTATTGAAATCTGTGATTTTTTATATTTTAATAATATCTTCACTTTAATAATATGAGGACGTCCTTATTAGAAAATGATTAAATATATAAAAGAAACCTTTTAAAATTAAAGGAATATTATTAGAATTACTTTAATGGGGTATTTTGAGAAGGGGGATTTTACAAGGACACTTGAAGGGAGTCAATGCTTCCCCATCATTGATCTTATGTTGAAAACTTTTGTTATGGGCCTTCACCTATAAAGCACGGCCCGAAGCATGCTCCTTTACACTTTCTATTACTATTACTTATAAAATCCCATTAACACCCTTATATCTTACTCTCTCAAAATCTCAATACAATTCTTAAATTTATTTTAGTATTCTATTTAGGCATGTTATCATTTTACCATCTAATTTTTATGACATATTACTTTATCACAAAAGATGTCTAGCTATTATTTTTTCTAACTCAGTATTTTAGTTTTTATCATTTTATTACTTTAAGAGTTTGTTGATGTCATAAACTCACAGGAGTATTTGAAGAAATTTAATATATTAAGCCAAAAGTGTTATAATTTTTATAGACAATAATCAATTTGGAAAAGCATTACATAAGAAGATTAAATTGTAATTACACAATTTAGGGGTAAAATAGACATTTATTATAATTTAAGTTAAAAGTTTTGTTATTGTTAATGAATTGATGGTAAAATGATAAAAATTGAAACGTTAAGTGAGAAAAATAATTGTTAAAATTCTAGTAGTAAAGTGATATGATAGAAAAAGCTATGAGATGCAATAATAATATCCTTTATAAATACAGCTAGGTATTTGTATTTGTCCATAAAAATAAAGAAATGGCTTTCGGCTGCACCTTCACTTGTGTCTGCTCTTGCTCTAATTTAATTTTCTACAATGGACTGTTCATGTGGAGCCTAACATTGAGTTATTTTCATTTTTTTATGGTAGCCAATAGATATGTTTTCAATTGCCATGGAAAAAATTAGTGTGAGTCCTTAATCATGGAATTTGGAGAAACTAATCAATAAAAGAATATTAGATGAATATTAATGCATGGGTATTAAAATTTTACTAATCTTAATTAAGGGAAACTATAGCATTATAATCCGAGTGTTCGCTGAAAGAAATTTTACAAATAGGATTTAATTCATAAAATCTTCTATTGACCTTGAGTTTCACTAGCAAATCTCTATGAAAGAATTGTTCCCTAGCCAAGATTCTTATGACTCCTTGCTCAAGTGCCTTGTCCAATGCACATATCATATCCTTTTTAGCCTCATCAGCAGCCAAGCCATCAATCCCTAGACTCCTCATCAATGGCTTCAAAATGCATCCTTCACTTGACTCCCAATGTAACCCTAATTGCCTTTGGATCACTATTAACTTTCAACCAATTCATTAGCACATCAACTCTCTCTATAAACCCTTTAACTCTCTTTTTCAACTTTTTTCTTTAATGTTGTAGTTTAGAATCTATATTGCTGACGACACCGGCTTTTATTGATTTAGCTTGCATTATCAATAACTCATTTATTTCTTCCTCTGTCTTGGCCTGCAACACAGCCACATCATGTTGAAGCATACCTAAAAGAAGATCTAAAGTCTCCCTTTTAAGATAAGTGAAAGATAAGTGAAGGTAGACTTAAGTGAATAATATATTATTTAAATTGCACAAGATAATCATTTAAGTTGCATCCAAGATATGATCACGCTTGTTGATAAAGAGTGATGATTGTGCCACATGGAGAAACAAAAAGGTGGTTTTGATTAATTAAGTACATATAATTTAACACTTCACAATGTTGCACCACAAGGAACTCAAGAAAGGAATCAATTAGAAGAAATAATAGTAATAATAATAATCATCATCATCATCTGCAATCAATCGATGTCTTTAAAAGGTTCGGACACAATCACGGTCTTGGCAAAGAAATTAGCCATAATGATCCATCTACAACCGCTTTAGCAAGGTTACTACTTCAATACAAATCAGTACATTGTTTTTGCCTTATTTTTCTAAAGAGAGAACTTTCATATGAGAAAGATCTAAATCTTTTAATATTAAATTACTTTCCTAACCTTCAGTTCTAACCATCGCTTGTGCAAAATTTATTTAAAGATGTAAAGGAATAATTTAATCTTTTAAATGTATAAAATGTATTTCTTTCAAAAATATTCACCTCTTTCATTTGAAGATTACTTGAAGATTCTCTCTTTCATAGTTTTAAGATTCTTAAAAAACATATTAGCAATGAAAAATACTGATGATGGAGAAAAAGTAGAAAGAGATTGTGAATAAGTGAAAGCCTCCATTTGACTGGGCAAATATAGCGTATGATTATTTTGTTGATATACTCAAGGAATTTCATTGCAGATGCAATTTAAGGTCACTGGCTCTAAAGACAAATCAATGGCACTCTATTATAAGGATATATGTTACAGCACATTTTTCTTGTTGTTTATCAATGATGGTGTTTGGGGATAAATTTGGAAGGATATTGTGGACTAATAAATAAATGATATGTGAACAATTATAAGAACAAAATCAGCACAATACTTTGAGTAATATAAAGATGTCATTCAAAATAATTTGCTACATTAGGTTGGCTTGAAAATCTATGGTCAAGGTTGGATGTTTCAAAATATTTATAGGAAAGAATAAATCTAATATACAAAATGAATATTCTTGTCATTTTTCCTAAATATGACACGTAGTCCCAAAAGCATTTTCTTTTTTTAACTTGAAGATTACATCTAACCTATATTTTTTCCACTCTCCTTATCACTAGCCTCCACTATATAAATATTTTATTCACCCATATTAGGGCATGCTCTCTTAAGCTCTTTTATTTCATCATCTTCCTGCCTCATATCTTCTACTCTCTCACACTCTCTTATAATCTCAATATTTTAGATTATCATACACTTCTCTATCTTTAGGAGACCATTTATATTCTCCACCTTTATCGTCTTCTCCACCATATTATCACTCTCCATATTTTTATTCACCATCTTTATTTTTATCAAAACCAAACATCTTGATATAATGATCTAACTTATATTATTCATCTTTTAAAATGTAAAATCTTATGTAATCTCTTATTTATATAGTGTATTAGTAATGATTTGCTCCAGTGTACGTAAGCCAAACGTTGAACCATGTAAACATTATGTGTTCTTTGTATTTATGTTTGTTTAGCTATATTTTCAATTTGATGTCCACATTGGTGTTTCATGTATAAGTGTACTTGAGCTGCCTTAGTTACCTTAAGTATTTTGTGAGACACCAGAGCTACTCTTTAAATTAACTTTTATATATTAGTTTAACTCACTACCCAGGGTACCACAGCTCAACCACCTAGCCCAAATATTATAAAAACACACCTATGCCCAACTTAGCACAAGCTCCCCTCAAATATAAATTTATTTGTTTGAATCAAATTTGAGTTGGATTTTGTGAGAACTACAAAATTGGTTCGAATCGGACCCTAGCAAAACTTTGTTGAAAACAAATGGTATTATCATTGAAGTATGTTTGATTTGTGGAGTTGAAATAGTTCACCATCAGCAGCTGTCGGCAAGTGACCATTGCTTGGTCGGAAGTTTAAAAGGGGACATTATTGTATCTGTTGACGAATTTTCTTTATTGGTACATAATATTCAATCTGGGAGGTGATTCATAGTCTTAGAATTACCCTTTGATGGGAGTTTATGAAAAGATTCAGTGAGAGATTTTTATATTAGAAAAGTGTTTTTGTGCATTCATAGTGGGTGGTCATGAGTTACATGTCTCTATAATTCAATAGAATCTTTGAAAGTTTGCCAATAAATGGCAAATTAGAGCACGTTAACGGATGGCATAACGTGGAACAATATTTTTCTGTAAAGAATCTTTTGAATGGGTTCACTAGCAATTATTTTATTCATGAGTATAATTTGGGTGAGGGGATTCCTGTGTTACGGAGAACTTTTGCTTTTGATTCTATCTTATTTAAGAATTTAATGACTTTTTAGAGACGAACCCGGTACCTAGTTAAAAAGGATGAATCCTTTTATATGGCGGTGAAGATACAAGCCATTGGAGAAGGCGTCGCTAAGTTACGCACAAAAGATTTTATGATTTTCATTTCTGAGTTTAATTCCAATATTAATCTCCATAACAGGTGTAGTCTTTTGGATTTTATAAGGGAAGACATTTTATATGTGGGAGTCAATGAGTCACAAAAGCTTCAATATCCAAGACCAAGAGCATTCAGGGACTTAAAAGTGAACCATATTATGTTTAATGAAGACTTTTTTTTTATCGCATATTTAATCTAGTTTTTGTCAATAGTACACAAACACCACTTGATGCCGGAATGTTTTACTTCACCTCAAATCTAATCACTTCTCTCGGCACTTACGTGTGGGTAAAAGATGCTTTATATTACCTTCTTTATTTTTTATGTAAACTCAAAAAGATTTTCACCCCATTTCTTTTCAGAAAGCTTATCTTGCATGAAACTACTTTAGTTGTGGTATATATGTACTTTCCTAGAGATTGAGATATGGTCAAACGATATGTTTAATTAAAACAATATCCATACTTACGATTACAAATTGTGATCACAATAATGATGACATTCTTTTTATGTCACTGTGTACTTTCTTTGTTTTTGGTTGTGCGCCAGATTCAACGTTGTTTTTACTTAAATTTTGTGAGGCTGAGGCTCATTAATTTGTTTCAATAAACGTTGTGCATCTTACTTTGAGTGAAAATATGCATTATATTAAACCTTCAATCTAAAACTTTTCATGAAATATGATTAAATTAAGAGGCTTCATGCTTTATTTTGTCTCAATAGGCATGAAAATGAGTATGCATGTCAAATGTTTGAAAATGACCTCTATTCATAGAGAAATTATAAAATATAGAGGTATTACACCTACTTAATGCATGTACTTAGGTGATGTTTGGTTGGGAGGAGAGAATGGAGGACATGAAATTAATTCAAATTCTATTTTTATTTTCATTGTTTGGTTATACAAAATATATAAAAAATTAATTTCCATTAGAATTTAATATCCCTTATAATGTAGAATTTGAATTCCACATCAAAGAGTGAAGAATTTAAATTCTTATTATGTTGAAAACTCAAACTTTCAAAATTACCTTTCAATATTTTAACTTGTTTATTGTTATTAATTATTATTATTTAAAATTTTATTTTATCAATTTTATATTATAAATAATTTTATATTAATCAAATTGGATAAATGATTTAAAATTTTAATAAAATAAATAAATAATTTATTTATTTAATATGAAAATGTATAATAATAAAGTAACCACCGGTGGATTTTCTCCGGATCACCGCGGGTCTTTGTTGGACCTCTATCGAAATTTTCACCGGATCACCGCCGGCACACCGGAACTTCGCCGAAGTTCTGCCAGAACTTCACCGAACTTCCGTCGAAAAGTCATTGGCCACCGTTGACTTATGTTGACCGGCTTTTATTTATATCAAAAAATATTTAATATTAAATTATATTAAATAGTTTAGTATATTAAATTATTTTATATTTTATATTAAATATAAATCATGAATTGTTTTAGAATTTTTTAAAATTAAAAAAATTGGTATTAATATTAAATTCTATTCTATTACTAATATACGTAATTTAGTATTTAAGGCAAAGGATAAATTATCCAAAGAAAAAAAATTACAATTCCTTTCTCCATCAAATTTTATGTCAAATCAAACAATAAAATTTAATTTCACTATTCTCTTCCACTCCTCTCTTCTCCTTTCCCCTCCATTCCACTCTTTTCCTTTCCTTCCATTTCCTAAAACCAAACACCACCTTAATGCATGAATAACGTGTGTAGGTCAAATAAATATAGCCATCAATTAAATAATATTTTTTTGAAAACAAATATGCATATGACATATATGCATTAATTGGATATAATACCTCTGATGTACCATAGCATCTCTCCTATAGCGTAAGGTTTGTTAAAGCATGGTTGTTTGATGAATATGATGATCCACGCAATTGTTGTTGATGCTAAAAACATGTTATGATCTTTAGCAATTCTTGTCAGTGATATAGACTGAAAATTTTATCCATAGGCGTCACATATTCTTATTCTATAATGCGGTATTTTCTTTAAAATTTTACATAGAATAGATCCCGCTTGAATAGTTTCATCTAGAATAGTAATCATGAAAAGTCAAGTTCAAATTTCCAACCAAATTTGTTCAACCCAAGCTTTACGGTGTTGATACTCCACTGTAGTACGTTAGTGGTTATATTAGTTGATATAAGTGTCTTAGGACTTTATTGGATAGGAGTAAATGAAATATGAAAACAAAATTTGACAGAATGAATAAGATGGTTGTGTTTACATAAAGACAAAATTAATTATCTCAAATACGATTCTAGTCTTGTAGTGTTTTTGTGGTCATGTATCATTTTACTCTCGAGTCCGGACTACTGCATACAAATTCATCCAGGGCTAAACTACCTGCATACACCCACCCAATTTTCAAGCTACACTGTTACACACTATCTTGTCCATGGACTTGGAACCATCAAGTCTTCATTAGGCCCAAATAAGTTCTTTTCATTTTGGGTCTCATTTCGATCAAGGACAAATCTTTTGCCCAGAAATATTTTTGGTTTCCCTAAGTTGGGAAATGGCAGGAAAAAGAGCCAAATAGGTTACTTTTGTATGTGAGAGATGAAAGTTTGGTGGTTCAAAAATGCGTTTACTCTCACAGTCTCATTTTGAGTTTTACTCCTTTTCTTAGTATATACAACATCCTATGCGTTTGCGTTTTGTCCAAAAAAAAAAAGAAAAAAAAAAAAGAAATGACTTTTCATTGCATCTGTCATTTGTGTCTATTCTTGCACTAGTTTTACTTTCTACAATAATTTGTTAATGCGAAATCTATCATTTATCTGTTCTCATTTCTGGCGCTATATATAAATATATCCAATTGACATGACATAAATAGTGTGAGTCCTTAATCATGAAATTTGAAGAAATTAATCAATGAAAGAATTTAAAATAAAGATTAATTACATGGGTATTAAAACTCAACTAATCTCAAACAAGGGAAACTATAACATTATAATCTGAGTGGACGGTGAAAGAAATATTTCTATTCACAAATTGGCTTAATGAATAAATCCTCTCTTGACCTCAAGTTTCACTAGCAAATCTCTGTGAAAGAACTGTTCCCTGGCCAAGATTCGCACCTGCCTAATATAACTGTCAAAACTCACAACTCCTCGCTCAAGTGCCCTGTCCAATGCATATATCACATCCTCTATAGCCTCATCAGCAGCCGAGCCCTCAAGCTCAGCTTTTGACTCCGCGTCATTGGCTTCAAATGCATCCTCCACTCGATCTCCTAATATAACCCCGATTGCTTTTGGATCACCATTGACTTTCAACCAATTCGTTAGCACATCAGCTTGACCCGCCAACTCCATAACTGTCTCTTTCAACTTCTTTCTTTCATCATCTAGCCCAGAAACTATGTTTCTGATCACTCTTGCTCGATTTTTCAAATCAACTTGGATTGTCAATAACGCCTCCGTTTCTTCCTCTGTCCTGGCCTGCAAAGCGCCCATGTCATAATGAAGCATGCCCGAAAAGCGGTCTAGAGCCTCCCTTTTGGATACGAGTGAAGTGCGAGTGAAGCTAGACTTAGTTGAGTAATAGATCAAAGGATGATCATGGGAAAAGATTTGAACTAGATTGTGCACAAGATCATTTAAATTGTATCCAGGATATGACCAAGTTTGTAAATAAGGTATGGTGATCGTGCCACACGGGGAAACAAAAGGGTGATTTTGACGAATTGGGTACATGGAATTTGATGATACAATGAAAGCCATGGGGGCCATTGAAGGGTAATTTTCATGGAGCCAAAGGGTGAAGTGAATGGGAGGCGTGGATTGGGAGACATGGAAGCATCCGCTTACTTTAAAAAGGTTCACAGCGGTGCCATCATTGTGAGTGAATGTGTCATTCGAAAGGTTGAAGCTAGGATAATTTTGAAGGAGTGAAAGCAGTTGTTTTCGGATGAGCCATTTTTGGTTAGGATCTGTGTAGGTTAGTCTAAAGGGAGTTGTGCACCAAAGGGCTGTGTCAATGAATTGGATTGAAGATGATGGTGCCATTGGTACTGCTGTTTGGGGATGCTTGAACTTGTATTAATTGATACAAAATTGGCCTGATTTGGTAATCTTGTTCATATTAAATCGAATACATAAGGACTTTTATTGGGTTAAGTCAATATTGGAAAAATTCATAATCGAGTTTCAGTTGCTTGGATGTTTTCATTCGGCCTTGGGTAGTTTCCTAGCTCCTGCGGCTCCCATTTTCATATACCGTCAATATCTTATCACAGTACGCAAAGAAATTTGTTCACCAAGTCATAATCATATTGACTGGTATATTTAAAAGTAGCAGTGGGAACTAGGATACTACCCGTGGACAAATTTGATGCGCCAGCCACTCATGCTCTGACATCTGGCACAGCGATGGAATCTATCACAGGGTCATTGAATTTTTAAACATTAAATTGAAATGGGTCTCACAATATAAATGTAATTAATTCCACTAATAAAATTGATGAAAATATGCATTTCTTACGCAAGTTTTTCTAATTAGTAATGATATATAAACATAAATTTTGAGGAAAAACACTGAAGATGAAACTATTTTCATCACTAGCCAAACTGATTGTACCGATTAATTTTATCATCTTATTTATTATGTCAAAATTATTGTTCATATATCATTTTCACTAATTAATCGTTGCTCGCAAATGAATTGTACTGAGAATGGCCCCAGCCGACTACTATCACACACAAATTTATCAAAAAATTAAAATGCGCCCCCATCTAGCCACACGCCATAAAAAGACGGCACGTTACGAGGAAGAGGGGTGAAATCAGCATGTCAGTTGGTGCGTCCAGTAACAGTGTTTACGATTTTGTGATTACTGTCCATGGACTTGGAAACATCTCCGAGGCCTCAGCCGCTTTAGGCCCAAATGGGTTCTTTTCATTTTGGGTCTCAATACATTAGATTATCATGGACATCACCAGTAGGTTGGCAATCAGTGGGCCTGGGCCGGGTTTTTTCCAAGGCCCATGTTCAGGCCCTCTATCAATTAAGAGAGGGGGCTCGGACCGGATTTGAACTTTATTTATTTATTTTAAAATTTTAAATTATTATAAATTTGAAATAAATTAATGATCAACAGTTATTAAAATCATAAATAAATTAAAGAAAATGAATATTTTAAATTAAATAATAAAATAAATAAATAAAACTCATAATTTTAATTTTATTTAATACTGGATTTTCTAATTTAAATGCTCTCTTAATTAATTGACATAAAAAATAATTTAGCATCATAATTTTAGTTTTTTAAACCATAATTAATTTATAAGTTAAGAATTTAAGTTTTTTATATTTTTAAATTACTTTTCAATTTTAATTATATTATTCTAATTTATAAAATTATTTTTTAAAAAAAAATCGTGGGCTTGAACTTTGTCCAGACTTTTTTTCTTAGGCCTTTGTCTAGACCCTCATGGGTGAGGGCCGGGGCCCGGACCCGGACAGGCTTGGGCCGGGCCGGACTTTTTTACCACCCCTAATCACCACCAAATTTGTCCCTCTTTAACAATAAAATAAAATAAAATATTTATTTCAATTTTAAAAAAGAAAAGGAGGTGGGAGATCAGAGATGGTAGGAAAGTAGCCAACAAGTAGGTTACTTGTAGGTGAGAGATGAAAGTTTGGTGCATCAGAATGATTCAGACCGACTTCTGCCTAACAAAGCAATGTAACCTACTTCTTCTTCTTCTTCTTCTTCATTGTTATGATTGCTTTTCCTTTTGTTGAGGCATCTCTTTGGACTTTGCCTTCTTCTATGGGTTTCATTGTGCCTTTTTTCAAGCATATGCCTTGTTGCTAGGGACCAACAATGAATGGATTTAGGCGAAACCCTTTTTCCCTTTTTTTTTTAAAAAAAAATTCACAATCAATTAATGAGGAGACAAAATTCTAAAAAAGATGGTAAGTGTGCGAATTATACATATGGTTTGCGGAGCCGAATTATTCTTAATCTCAATTAATGCTGATTTCATTTTTCATATGATCTCTCTCTCCACACACACACACACATACAATAAACAGAAAGAGAATAAAGAGGGTTTCATTTTCAATATCAATTATCGCCTTAAATTATCTAAAAAAGTTCAAGGCGAAGTGATCCAAAATTTTGGACAGGAGAAATGGCATTCAAGGCACTGGGAGTGATATTTTTGGATCATCAGACAAGCAGTGAAATTCCCGTGTCCCCAGCACCGACACCAAATGCACAATAAAATACGCCTGTGTTTAAACAGTAATTGCTTCGATACTCACAATTCACGAGGGACGAATCCTCTTTCTCGTCTTCAATTCTTCACACTTTTCCTTTAGTGGTATAGGCATTCAATTAACTTTTGTTTTGTGTGGCAAAAAGCAAGGCCTGAATCTGGTCCTGCTGCCACAACAGCGTGATCATCTTCCTGTTCCCATTTGAATATTTGACAATTCATGCTTGAAAAATAGAAATAATGTTAAATACATCTACTTGAATTCATAAATCAACATTGTTTTTGACACCGCAATTCGAATATTTTACGTTAAAAAGTGTAGAAAGAAGAGTGATTTACCATCACGCGATTGGTAGTTATAGATGTTACTCGTGTTTTAAACTAACCAAACTTGGAATTGAAAGTGTCTTTGGAAAAATGGGCAAAAGTTGAAATTGGGAGCCCAATGAGGCTTTGCTTTAACCATGGTAATTCAAAAGTAAAGAAGCATCACATTAACATAATGACTTTGCTATTTGCGATTTAGCTTTTCCTTTATAAATTCATATCGAGCTACCCACTAAAGGTAAACGCACTAAAGCTGACAACTTTAGAAATTCTCCATTTTACCACATGTTTAATTACGAGTTCCCGCATCATGATAAGGTTCCTGAATCCTTTTTTTTTTTTGGGGGTTTTTTTTCCCTCTCGCTCCCAGTACATGGAACACATAATTAAACATAGAAATAAGCTTATTATATATAAATTATGCTAACAAGGTGGTAGGCTCACACTTTTGAGGATTTTGAACAGAGTAAACAGATTCCATTTGTCTGCAAGAGAATCGCGACATGAATAAGTATACAACAATATCAACTTGTCCTCGCAGTTGTTTACTTACCCACATTCATATTTCTAATTTCGGTATTTGCAATTCAAACTGGAGGACTATGTATAGTGCAAGTGCGTAACACTATCCATCCATTAGTGGATTGATAAGTTTACTTCCTTCCCACACGTGGGCAGTTGTTCAAACCACCACATGTATTGCAAGTTAAAATTTTCTTATATTATTTGAAGGCACATTCAACACGACCTAAATGTTTTACGAGGATACATTTCATTGACATAATCTTGAGATTTGGTTTAATGAGGAAAAAGATAACACCTGGTTTGTGATTTCGTCAACGTCGGCTAAGCTCCATCGGATGTTGTAGAAAGGAAAAAATTCATAACGTAAAGAAATGTATCCAAAACGCAATGACAGTAGAATAAGTAGTCATGTAAACAAGTTGCATCACATTCGTTTGTTTATCGAATATATAATTCACAAGCAACCAACTATTCCGCGGACAAGCCAACGAATTCAAAGAGAACAAAGAAAGGTTAAATAAAGTTGGTGTGTGAGTTGCTTTCACATAGTAAAACATTAATGTCAAGCTTTGGACAGATTTGATCATATCCCCTTTTTCTTTTTTACTTAGTTTGATCATATAATCTATTTCTTAGTATTTAATGAAAAAGAAGAAGACCCCTCCAGAAACCCTTATTTTATATGGAATGGGTCATGGACCCTACACAAAACCCTATATCTCATATCGTGTATTCAGAGAAATGGGTAGCAGGAGTTTCAGGCGTATTAAATAAGTTAAGAGTACGGTTCAAAAGGAATAAATAACTGAAACTACAAACCGCAATCATTGTTCTGTTCTCTTTGATAGATTATACAAAAATAATAAAAAAAAAAAATAGCCAAAGAGGCAGAACTCAGCTGCTTCCTCAATACAATTTCCAAGATACCAACCAGCTAACCAAGTGGACCCGGTCAGTACGAGGCACAAAACGACAAGCATTATGCACGTCAGCAAAAAGCTGTACGATTAAAGGAAGTGCGCGGGCAGGAGGTGTGCAGGATGAGATAAAATTTGTCAAGGGTGAGTGAACCAACGGCAATATATATATATATATTTTTTCATGTCAACAATTTGAAGTTTTAATTTAAGTTAAAAGAGTCCGGAAACTGAGAAGATGCCATCATTGTTTCGGTGGAAACAAGAAGTTCCACTTTCGGTGAGGAGCAGACTAGAGTACATAAAGATATTAAAAATGTATATAAAGATATTCAAAGAATAATAAAGACATATGGTGAATTTAATGTTAAGCGAAGCTTGCCTTGCGTTTATGCCGCTTAAAATTGAAGTGCCTCAAAAGACTTTTTGCCAGGGAGAGACGCTTTCGAGTCGCTGCATTTCTGCAGTTGGCAGTTAAACGTACACTTTGCCTATGTTGCAAGTAAAAGACCTCGCATATTGCCCTTTTATCAACGGTACCAAATTTCTACCAGAAGAATTTTCTAGAGCACGCTCAAGCTTAAAGTGTTTGTCGTTTATATTTGGCTTTACCTTGTTGACATTATTTGCTTCGGGACCAGAATTAAAGAATTAGACACATAATTATTTGATCTAGTAGTACTATTTCTCTTTTACACATCTGTGATCTGTCATGTCCTCTATTATAATCGGTCACAGGCCGTTCTTGGTGGACTTGATTCCGCTGTCCTGTTTGTGAACCGGATGACGATGAAGAATCACTTAGTTGAAAGGAGAAATTAATCAGAAACCATCCACGGCACATGATAAAGGTTAAAAGAACATGAGGGGAGCAGCTCCGACATTAAAACTGATTTGTCCTTAATACTCACCTCACGGTGCTCGAGATCGCACGAGTCCGTTCTATCTTCATCACCAAATTCTGCTCATATTGAAGCCTAAGAAATGAACATAAAAATATGATTACTTGAGAATATTTCTCTTTATAAAAACAAATACGGAGACAGATGAGAAAATGGAGAATGGAGAATGTAGAATTTACCTTTTCTGGGTTACTTTCTTCGATTCCACTCTTGACTTGAAGTATCTAACACATCAGAGCAGAATATCATTTTGAAAAAGAAATTTCTAGCTGAATTATCACAAATTAGTACATAATTATTGCTATTCTTTCGCATAAGGATGATTGGATGAAGAAATAAGGGAAGGCAAAGTTTGTAAAACTTGTAATTTTTTTTTTATGAGATTTTTTATTGACGACACTAGTAAAATCAGACCACCCTTACATAAAAACCAGAAGGGGATTTATGGGTTACGGTTATACAATACTACCGTATTTGATCCTCCCAAAAGTGAGAAAAAGGAGGGGGAGAAGAGACCCAAAAAAAAAAAAAAAACAAAATTTCACGGTTGACTCTCTTCAATGACCGAAGCCAAACCAGTTGCAATCCTAGCTCCAATCTGTAAACTCTTGGGCTTGATTTCAGGTGGCTTCCAATCTTTGACCACCTTCACTTTCTTCTCTTCTTCAGAACTCTCCGACAGAACAAACACCGACTCGCCCTCTCCCAATTCAGTATCATCCTCCGAGTTCTTCTCCCCGTGACTCATCAGCTCAAACTCGCTGTCGGATCGGTCCAAAGAACGACTCTTCTCAGTCTTGGAATTGGACTCGTCACATGCGGTGGTAGCAGCTCGAGCGTGAGGAGAGAGCCACTTGGCCTTGATGTACTCTGCTTTTCTCCACGGAGGAACGTGCATGCCTTTCTTCTTAAGGCTCTGTTTGGCTGCCTCTGATGCTATGGCAATTATCTTCTGGAGACGGTCAGCTTTTCCTACGAATATGTAAGGCAGTATTTGGAGGATCGACTTGTAAGTCTTGGTTGATCGAGCAATTTCAAATTCTGACCTAAAATCGATGTCGACTATCAATCTCTCGCCTTGAATTACCACGTCAATGTATTCATACTCGCCTGTTAATTAAAAAATAATAAGTTATAAATTTACAAAAACAGAGATGGCTTTTCCTTTGAAAGAAATCTTTAATTAAAAGAGAGAGATTACCGGTGGGATAAGAGGGGGTTTTTGTCCCAGCGGGATTTGCAGATAGAGGCATCGTATCCGAGAGCCAATAATCCATCAGTCACAATCTTCCTGCAAACATCGTCTTTACGTTTACAGATCTTATTCTTCTCTACAATCTTCGCCGTGTCCGCTAGTAAATTCCTCTCGCTAACACTCGCGCAAGGCACCAAACTCTGTTTCCACAAAACAGCAAATAAATGTATTTATTTTATTTTTTTTTCTCTGAAACACCCAAACAAAGACAAAAAAGGAATGAAATTATTGTTATTCGGACCTTAAGAATTTCACAGGCTTCGGCAGAGGAAGCGAGGTTAGAATCACCGTAGTAAGAGTCCAATTCATCTTCAGAGCTCTCGTTACAGGTTCCATTAAAGCAGTTGCAGCGGTTGCGGCCACATTTGATTGCACCACCGGATTGCTTCTCGTTGTTCTCCTCGATGAAGTTCTGAACCATCTTTGCTAAGCAGACCGAGCTAGGCTCGAACTCAGCCGCAGCCGAACAGCCGTTGGAGACCTCTTTGTTGACATGCACCGGCTCCTCGACCTTCTCCGCTGGGGAAGAGTTTCTCAAGAATTGGCGCTCGAAGAGCCGCTTGAGTCGCGACTTCGCTACTGGCTTTGCCGGCTCGAACCGAGTCGGTTCTTCCAGCGAGTGAGAATCAATTGGCTGGATCTTCATCGGAAAAGGCATAATTAATGCTCACCGTTGATCAAACACCGAACTCACGAGATTATCGAATCATCTCCTCCATTTCACTTCAGCTTCTAAACCAAAATTAGACAATTGAAGCCAATCTCTAGACTAATCTTCTCAAAATGTGATAAAGCTTAAAAGACAAAATTTTATAAACCGAAAAAAGTGAGGCCCCTACTACTCTACCAAGTCATCAACAGTATCAACATCTCTTTCTTCTAGTCAGATCAGCGAACCGAATCGACACAGAAATTCAGGAGTACTTCAAAATTACAAAAGCGTTTACCAAAATTCCATAGAGTTATATAATCTAGAGCAAGTACCTTTTATCTGCGATTATTATAAACTATTTTGCCTTTGATTTGCGAGACAAAGCATGGAATAACTTCGAAACTGTGCTAAGTAAAGTAGCTTTTGCTTAGGGTTTCCAACCTCGGTTAAAGCCACCAAAACACGCGACGACAAGAGAACGTTACGTTTTCGCTTTGACAATCCAAACAACGATCGGTCGCTGAAACCTCCATTCATCCAAGAAAGAGATTTAATTTTTTCCGGCGATTATTCGCCGGAGGACGGAACGTAGAAATGAACGAGATTTGGGACAGAGAAATAGAAACTAGAAAGTGAAAATGAAATGAGAGCTTCGGTTGTGTGTGGTTTTGGCTTTTGCGAATGGACGATAAGGAGGGCAGACCAGATGATGTGGCCTTTATATGGAGAAGGTGAGGGGAGTGCTGACTAGGACTAGTTTGCCATGTATCCTTCCAATGTGGCAGGGCATATAATCTGTTGCGTTGGGGTACGTGTCGAGATGTCGATCCAGTGCTAGTCATGGTAATTTGTCACACGATGACACGTTACGGTGTGGTAACGATGAGGGCCAAATTTGAGTTCCCGTAAATGCCCCTTAACTTTGTCATGAAGTACGTGATAGTAACTCAACCTGTCCCTCGTGATACGGGGGCTTTTAAAACTGCTTCACAATCGTGGATGGGCAGATTCGAGAAACCATGCTTTATGCTTAAATTTAGCGTGTCAGGTCTGTTTGACGAAAGTACCCTCAACAGGAAAGAAGATAAGGGGCCCAATGGAGTCAATATAATGACTAGGGGACTAAAGGATAGAAGGTCAGTACAGTCATTTGAGAAATGTTCAAACTTCAAACTTCCGAGTTAAATCATTAAATGCTCTTTGTCAGAGGGATTGTGAATAAAAAATTAATTAAAAACTTATATTTTTTAAAAATTTCTCATAATGAGAATATTTTACATTCTTATGATAAATTATAAAATAAAAAATATTCATTTACCCCTTTTTATTTTCTGTGTCAAAAGATTTTTGTATATTATGAAAATTGTATGATGCAAGTGGTATATATTAATTTTAATAGTTAGAAATTGACAATTTCCTCTCTTTTTTTATTAGTTTGATTTGGTTTGATGAAAATAATGGCTTTCAAAGTACCTAATCAACAAGAGTTAATGGACTTTTAGGCAAGATGGTCATTCCAGCCTCTACTTATAAAATTTGAAGTAAAACGAAAGTTACCATTATAACATAAGGTAGTGTTTGTTTTTTATTTGAAATTTTTCTAAATACAAATTATTATATTTGATATCTGAATATAAATAGTATTTTTTTTGAATAAAAAAGGGTCTTATACATATTTATTTAATATTTATCTCCTTATAAATTCAAATAAAGAAAAAAATAAGTTTTATAATTTAAAAATAACTATATTTAATAGAGATACTTTAGACTAAAATATTTATTTCTTACTCAAGCTTTTTCTCATTTCTCATTCAGATAAAAACACCAGAAATTTCTTACTTAAAATATTATAATATTTTTAATAAAAATATAAATTAAACATATACGTCAATGATAATTTTTATAAAATAATTTTTTTTAAAAAAATATAAGTCAATTAAATTTCAACCTTTAATAAACAAGTCTTACCTGTTTACGGGGTAAATCAATGAAAATAGTTGTGGTCTCCAGACTTCGAGCAAAGCAAGTGGTGGACGGGATCCACAACGACTGTCTTGAGTGACATGCTGGTTTGAGGTAACCGATAACTATAATGGGGGTCTATTTGGGAAAACAAGATGGACATTTTGATCTTGATCCACTGGCCTAGATCATGATTTACTAAACCGTATAACGTTTAACGAACGTCGTTCGGTAAAGCAAGGCACGCTGCAGTATTTCGACAGAGACGTTATACATTGTTTGGGGTTAACGGCGATGAGATCGTGGCACGTGTTCGGACATATGGATATGGAGTTCGCAGCCGTGGGGTCACTCGAGTGAAACACCAAATGACGAATCATCCTTCGATACAAAATTTCGAAAATCCTTTGTCTCTTACTAGTGGACTTTGTTTTGTTGCCCCAGTCCGTTCCTTTTTACCCTTTTATCTTTGCTAATTTTACACTGTCACCTTTTTGGGTAAAATATGGTGTACTCTTCAAGGTAAGAATCACGCAGAGGAAGGGCATTGAAGTAAAGTCCAGGGACTTCAAATGGTAAGGGGAGAAAAGTGATTCCCTGAATTTAAGTAAAAATATTTATAGTAATTTTATTGGCACAGAAAATTGTATATAAAATTATACATAATCACTAAAAATAACAAATATTTTATTAAAAAGTAAAGAAAAATTACCATTTAAATTGAATTTGTTTAATTTTTAGCTTAAATTTATAATTTATAAATTGTTCACAAAATATTAACTCCCATTTATAATTTACAATGTCACAAGGATAATTCAGACATTAAATATGTCAAATATTGAAAAATTATCAATCATCTATCTTAAGTTTACCTATAAGAAAATACAACAAAAGTTTGAATTTGTTCAATTATTCATTGTAAATTTTATAATTTGTATCAACCACCTACCAAAAATGTTGATTATCATTTATAATTGATGACGTTGCAAGGATAATTAAAACATTTAACATGCTTGATAAAAGAATAAAATATAAAGAATAAAATAATACTTTAGAATATGAAAACGTTCAATTGAATACACTTAACATTGTAATTTCTTTCCTAATTTAAAAAAATGTCTTCTAAATCACAAATTTACATAATCAAACACCATCCACAAACTATCATAAACTCTTATTTATAAACACTCAATCAATCCAATTCTTAAACTCGATTTTATAAATACTCAATCAAACTTATTTTACAATGTCATAACCACCATTGTCTTTGATCGTCGCTGCCGCTATCGTTTCTACTAGCATTATAGATTGCTACAACCATGATAAGACTCCTCAATGGCCAGTCTTTGTAGCCCAATGCATGTTTTTTTCAACTAACACAAAAATGTTAGAGGATTTAGTGATAAATAATCTAATACAAAATTTGTGTTGTCTTTGCGAACCTAAGAATTTATATAGAGACAATATAAGGAAGAAGACAGTGAGATGTATTTTATATTGTTTTTGATTTTATGTGGTAGAAGAAGGATTTGATATAAATTGTGTATACGGCTCAAAATTGTTGGTGGATTTTGATTTGAAACAAAGAGTTTACTACGTTGTTGGGTTTTAATATTTTTTTTAAATATTGTTTTATTATTCACGGTGCAAAGAAAAAAATAAAAGCCCTTGAATTTAAGGGTAAAAATGGTTATTTTACTTACATTTTGTTAAATATTCTATCAATGTTAATATTTTGGCGACGGTTAATATAAAATTCTAAATTTAGGATAGAAAATTCAATAAAATTCAAAATTTTATAGCATTTTTTGTATAAACAAATAAATTTAAAGGGAATGATAGACCGTTACCTAAATTGAAAGATACTTTTAAAAATTCTTATCGTGTAAATCTTTTAGTTGAAAATTGACACAAATTACAAATTTAAAAGTTCAACAATGTCAAGTGCAATGGACTCTGGCTTGTTCTTAACTCCTTATAATCATACAAGACCCAACGTTAACGTCAATCAAATGCAATTTCAAAATCCATTATTATCACACATGTAAATCTGTCCATCTACAAAACACGAAATACGAATTGCACATTTTTGGTTCTTAAAACAATTTCTTACTCCTTTGAATTGTAATTTACATGACGCCAAACAGTAGTTGAATGGAAGCATTGTGAATATTGAATAATAGCATTTTATTTGATTTGATGTATGCGAAATTTAGGAGGACCACGTAAACTTTAGTCCACAATGCTTCGGGACCAGGGTTTCCCCCCCGAATATTCACGTATAAATACTTCTATGAATAAACGATTTTGTTGTTATATTTTAGTCATGCACGGGCCTTCTTGCGGCTTTAGGACATGGCATCTCAAATCCCAATTGCGAACGCTTTGAGTTCGTCATGATTTCCTTTTCCTGAGAAAGAAAAAGTTAACAAACCTGGAGGTTGCCTCAGGGATACTCTTACCATATAATTTGAATTTTGATGGCACTTTCCCCCTGAAGGGATAATTCTTCGCTCTGTGCTTTTTACCTGCTTCAAGTTGGAAAGCTCCCTCTAGATGGTCCATCCAGTTGCTTGAGATCATAAATTATTTCACATGATCTTTCTTTGTCCATTACTTCATTTTGCAACTAGCTGCCGACAATTTGCGATAGACCCCAATTTAACCGAAATTACACAAGTGAGAAATCACTTTTGTCTTGGGATAATAGGCTTGTATGAGCGGGATTTATTATCTGTGTACAGTGATGCCCTAATTGTCATTATCCCTTTTTATTGAAAAAAGAAAAATCATTATTTGAATATTTTTATACGTGTTGATTGCTGGCTGACTCTGCTGTGCCCAATTAATGTGTATAATAACTATAAAAGTGTAGAATCATTAGGCCACCACGGGGTGATGGATGATTTGACGAGCACTTGTCTAATGTACGAGAGTACTTGGACACGCGGTGTAATTTTGTTTAAAATTTTAAGCTTTAGATTAATTGGATAATGCCACGTAGTACTGTCATTTATCATCAATAAACATCGTCGTCTATTAAATCATTATATAATAAAAAAAAACATATTTAAGAATAATAAAAAAAAAAGTAAATTCAGATATATAAAATTTCTCACACATGGACATTCATCTATTTTATATGTAAATTTAGCAACATACATTTTAAATAATTTAATATTACCAAGTTAAGGGCTAATTCTAATAGTAAGGAGTAGTCTTATTAGATTTCAGGTCCTAGATTTGAGTTTTAATTAGTTTTTTTTTTGGTGTGTGCATACATAGACGCATATATGTATATAATATTATGAACTTATTATAATTATTTCTTGAAAGTTAGGGGATTTATAAAATTTGCGGGTGGAAATATCATCACCCATTATAACAAAAGCAAAATTTATAATTTGAATCACCTTCTCATGAAAATGAGAGTCTTCAAAATACCTACCAATTTATTTTAAACCTCAACTTAACACCCCATTTTTGTTAAGAAGTAAAAAAGAAAAATTATCAACTTGGCCCTATTTTTTCCATTATCGTTCTAACAAAAATGAGGATAGATTGAAGTTTACAATAATTTGTATTTTAAAGATTATTATTTTATAAGGGGGTGATTTAAATTTCAAAATTTGTCCATACTATAATGGGTGGTGATACTTCCACCCACAAATTTTTTTAAATCCCCCAACTTTCAAGAAATAATTATAATTATTTCATAATATTTATAAAAAATATGTAAATAAACAAGAAGTTTGGAAACTTAATCAAATAAAATTTAATAACACACTATTAGATGCAAGAGTTCATTTTTCTTGGATAATTTAATCATTTTATATCATTGGGGTAAAATAGCCAAATCAAACTTATCTTAGAATAGCATTAATAGCCAAACATATATATACACACACACACACGAACACTTCGAATTCCCACAGCAACACAATTAAAGATGTAGATCATGGGGTGGAAAATTCCACACAAAAGAAGTATCATAAATATGATGCAATTCTCATAAAGTGGTAACATTAAATTGAAGGAGAAAATAATATTATGAAAAGAAAGGAAGTCTATAGTAATTTTATAATAAAAAATTACTTACTTTAGTTAAAAGTATTTTATATTTTAGTTAAATATAAAAAATATAAATATTCTAATTAGTATATTTTATCTAATAACATATCAAAATATATTTTTTTATTTTTTTATTTATTTTTACTAAAAAAAATATTTTGATACAATATATTTTATCATTGAAATCTTTACATTTTTATCTTTCAAAATATTAGGGGATTAAAAATACTACATACATATATTATGCTCAGCCCAAGTTTTTCCAGTCAATGCTGTATTGCTGTTGTTTGTACGCACACCAAGGCTGCATTTGGCTGGGGGGAAGTTGAGGCCGTACAAATAACGCGACACATATAATAACATTTCTTTTCGGGGGCATTTTTTTAATCTCCATGGTCAATCTTTTTATTTGTTGAAAAAGAAAATCAAGTGAAAGATCGTAAAGCAAACACGGCCTAAGATGCTGCGTACATGCGGACACGAAACTAAGTGATATTGGTACAGAAAATGGGCTTTGATATCGTTTGTGGTCTCCAACCGGTATAAGCACTGGGCCCCGTGTCGCCAATGGTGGGCCTCCTAGAATAATTATGTCTTCCATGAAATTACAAATTTGACCTTTCATATGTTTTCTTTTTCCTTTCAAAGGGGCAAACCTTCCGATCTTAGATGCTGACGAAGCTCGTCCCTCGTAGATGTCTCCCAATAATTTATAGGAGTAGTTTTTTTAACTTATGTCTCCACAGATATTTAGGATGCATTTCATATGAGCGTATCTAAACACACTGATATTAATTCATAATGTATATATTTATTATATAACAATTAGAGGAAGAGAAAAAAATTAATAATAACTGAGGTTATTTCATGTCTCCATCCATCCCTTGATACCATATTACCATCCATCAGATAATCGGATAACATTAAAAAAATCTTTTGATGAACTTTTGTAAAAGATTTATGATATTATTTAAATATAAAGAAACTTTTGATAAAAGGATGAGATTATTTGAATTAATAAAAATATTCTTTAAGCCCCATCTTTTAATGAAAATTTTGTTATAAAAATAGCCCTAACAAATCATCAAGAAGGATAAAAAAGTTTATTTAACTAAATTATTGCAACCACCAAAAACCCTTTTTGCGCCCACTATAAACCCTAATCCTCCCCTAAACATTAAGTTTAGCTCTCTTTCTTTTTATAAGTGTTTGTTTCACGTAATAGACTATGGGTTGCGATAAATGCAGAAGCAATATTTTGTGAGTGTCCAACTTCTATAGAAATAAAATGCTCATTAAAAAGATGAATGAACATCTACTTGGGCAGCGAAATTAAATAAAATTCTCAACAAAAAAAAAAAAGCTACGGGTTTTCAAAATACTAGATTTGCAACATGAATATGAAGAAATTAGGAAAGACACGATGAAAGAATAAGAAAAAGGGTATTAAAATGAAATGGGATTTATGTGGCTTTGAAGCCTAAAATTATATAAGATAGTGAAAATACAATTAGGGTTAAATTTAAGATTTTTACAGTAAGTTTATTAAGTAAATGAATGTAAAGACGAATTTAATGAGTTCAAATACTACTACCCATTGCTAAATTTAATACGCATAAGCTCTATTACCATTTAGTACAACTAAAGAGGAAAAAATAAAGAAATTTTTTCTTATTATTCATTTTTGGTAGATGAGGTGTCAAATTTGCATAGGCCCAAAAGAATTTTCACCATATTTCTGTGCCAATAATTATTATGATTGCCTCCACAGCCTTTGGTTCTACAACGTTTCGACATAGCAGCATCAGGGGCTAATGAAGGACAAATCAACCTGAAAAATAGAGAAATTTTAAACGAATTCTATTGTATTATACTTAAAGAAATTATCAGTCATATACTCTTAAATGACACCCAGTATCAAACGTGCCATAATATTTTTCAAGTATATCACTTGTATACCCTAAGTTGACAAAACACTTTTACCATCTACCAATCTGTTAACTACTGTTTGCGTGCGCTGACATCATAAGGGTAATTTAGTCTTTTTTAAAAAACAACATGTCATTTTATTTACTTAGTAAACAACGACATGTCATATGATATATTTTGATAAAAATGACATGTCATTCAATTTATCGGATAATTATTAATAATTACAAAAAAAACTACTTTACAACCAAATCTATTCTTCCAAAATTTAACCTAAATTATTGAAGATCTACTCCTCCAAGCTCAAACTTGAATTTTTTAGGTATAATATGTATAATTGTAAATAATATGTTGTTAATAATTTTTTATGGATAATTGTTAATAATATGTACCATTAATAATTCATATATTTTTTAATAAAAAATATTGTTAATAACAAAATAAAAAATTATGTTTTGAAAATTTACATATAATTTTCAAGGTAAATTTATTTTTTTTACCTCATTTTGAGTTTAAAGGGTAAAATAGTTATTTTGCTCAAATTCTGTTAAGTTCTTAACAGTAGTAAACAGAAAGGTGGGATGTTAGAACTCTTTTGTCAAACTTAAAAGTATACGAGTGATATAAGTGAAAAGTGTTATAGCGTGTTTAATACTAATGTTATTTAAGGGTCTATAACTGATAATTTCTCTTATACTTATTTAATTCACGTATGATGTGTTTGTATTAATTTTAAAAAATTATCATGCTATATATATATATATAGTGGGTGTAATGCAGCCAAAATATCCTAAAATATCTCCTAGAACTGGGCAGTGAGCAAAATTATGGTTTGAGAATTAGGACCACTACCCACGCCTCTTATTCGATGGCCTCAAACCACCCACTACTCTTTTGCTAAGCAAAAGAGTGGTAATGATGATATATCTTTACTTTATCCTTTTTCCTTGTTAATAAATTCAACCGAGTAATGGAACATGAGTATAGACTTCCGTCTTTGGGATGAATAATTGATGTGGAATGGACTCATTTTGTGCAATTTTTTTTCTGCGAGGGGTATAATTTCTATTTGTCTTTTCTATAGCCTTGTCACCCCCCACTCTCTTTTTAACTCAGATTTTATTGCTGTTTTAAATATTCTTATCCTTATCCGGCAGCAGTATACTACCGCGTATTAAGTCGCTATGTCTTTGTGTTACTCTTAGGAGTGTCAATTTCAAGCCCCTGGTTTTCTTTTTCTGTTGGGCTAAAATTATAGAGCTTCCATACATTTCAGTTCGAGAAAAATATAAAAATCTATTGGGTACTCGAAATAGAAATAGTGGTTATGAAAATTGAATTGTTAACGTACCACCATTTCAGACCCAAACTTAAAAGCTGACACTTGACGACAACCCACTCAATAACTCACCAACCATACAAAAGCAACATAATTTTTTCCTAATCTTTTTGACAGTGAACAAAGTTAATTATGTTTCCCAAAGCGTGGTTAGGTTTCAAGATTAAGATTTTTTTATTATCTCAACATATCTTAAATAAATAAATAACTCAATTATTAATTAATTATTAATAAATATAAAATTAAAAAATTAAATTTTATCCTTATACTTCTACTAAAAAATACATAATATAAAATCTTTAAAAAATTAATATAACTCAAATCAAGAAAAGATCATATTCCTATACCTAGACCCACCAATTTCCTTCTATTTCTACCCACTTTTTAAAGCTGTTGCTTCTTTTTATTTTTTTGAAAGGTTAAATCTACTTCTTGGTCTTCTTTTTTTTTTTTCTTTGTAAACCACCAATTAAATTTAAGTGGGTGATGATAAATTATTTTCCTTCCTGTGCTTGTAGGACACGTACATTCAAAAGAAGATCACTTCTTTTTCTACATTTATAGGTAGAATTTAAAGTTCCATGTGTATATTGTAAAAGAAGATTCTTTTTTTTTCCAATTATTCGTAGGTAGATATGGCAATTATAATTTTGGCATCCTAGCGGCTATGTAAACAGCTTGACCAAAAATTTTAATGGATATGGATTCAACAATAAAATTTAAAACAAATCTTAACTCATGTTGCACGGTAAGACAATTATTTTATATACTAATAAATTTGTGATTGTAAATGCCATTAATTTGTAATATAATATTATAATAAAATAATATTATATCTTACCCTTAATTAATGCACGATAAAAGCCAAGACTGTTATATTACTAAACTTTTACAAATACATTTTAACTTTTTATCGTGTGATCCGCGTGAATAAAAAAAAAATATTTGCTCTCACTTTCACCATTGCTTTGCCTCAGTCGTTGTCAACTTTTACTAGTAGTACTAACTTTTAATTTTTATTTATTTTCTTCTCCTCTCTCTCTCATGTACCGACCTTGATAGACAGTGGGCAGAAAACCAGAATTCTCGACGCGTTTGTATGCATTGATAGCAACAAAGTGAGGAAAATAGGAGCCCTGCGAGCCACCTTTTTCCAGAATGTAGACATTGGGGGGGGGGGGGGGGGGTGTCATCCATAGGTTAATTACCTCTTTCTTCCTTTCTTTCTTTACACGTCTAGATTTTATTCCTTCCTCGAGAATCAGTAATGATACTTGACTTCGGAGAACTTACATAAGTTGTCTTACTATAGTACCCCCTATTTTTGCAATTTATCTTTATTAAAAAAATATATTTTTATTTTTTATTTTTTTTCTCGGTCTCGATCTCGGTCTCCTCCGTGACTATCAGCCATCCGTCCCTACCACTTCATTAACAAGAAGTTCTTCGCCGCTATCCCATCACTATTCACCTTCTTTACCATCAACATATAATGCGTTTCAATCTTAAGTTTTGTGTTAAATTTTATGAATAAGTGCTGCATTTTTTTGTGATTTATAATATTAATTTTTATCTGCTGTGATAATTTGATATTTTATTTAATGTCAATTTGAGATTTAATTAAAGTTGATATTTGATTCAAACTTTGAATCTATTAAAACAATTAAGTGAAATATGAAGGATAAAAAATTAATTTACTGTGTGCTTAAAAAGATTATTTTTTAACTAATAAAGACGATATTAAAATAAATAATATTTAATTTAAAAAAAGGAATGTTGTGATAAATTTAAAAAAAAAAATCAAATATTAACATTTTTTTTGGGTTGAAGAGGACTCAAAGAGTTAAATCAGTAGATGTTACATAAGATGGCAAAAATAGTCATTGGTTGGTCCCATCGCATCCTAGCTTAGGCAAAGTCAGGATTCGGGGCCCATGTCTTTTTGAATTTTTGGTTATGGGATTCTTTGGTTCATAACTTTTTCCCAACAGAATGAATCAAAGTACTTTTTTATCAATCGTTACAGTGAATTTTACTCTGGATGGCTCAATTTCTAGTGCCTTCGAGGATTGTACTTTTTTTCCATCCGGTATCGTTTCTTTGATTGTTCGTATCGATTTTTCACGAGACGGTGGTTTCAGTAAAAGTAGGATCACGCTTCAGTATCTGGTAATTTTAGTGACCCACCCACCAAACGCCAAACATAAAAAAAGTTTTGAAAGGACAGCTTCCGATTCCATCAATTAAATTTGATTATGCAGGATAGTGCGCAGATAATCCGATCCGACAATCTAATTGGTTGAAATAATAATAATAATAATAATAATAATAATAATAATAATAATAATTTTGCTATTGCTACACGCCTACACCTACACACGCCACTGTGCAAACTCCAAAAGACCAAAACTCCAAATCGGCGAAGGCATTGCCATCGCCACTCACCGGCAACAGTCTCTGCCACTAAGCCGCCACTGTCCACTGAAAGCCAAACCAGCTGAACGCAGCACCACCACCAAGCACAACAGATCCATGGTTCTGCCAAGTTACCAAGTCAGCAGACTCGCCACCATAACGACCGCGCCTTGCCGTCATTTCATGGTATGTGAAGCGATTTTTTTATTTGTTTGTTGCTAAGCTAAGGAGGACAAATGAAAAATTCGTTATGATATCTATTATTATGTGAAGGAGGTGATTCGAAATTCTTGAAGCCTTGAAGGATTGTTAAATGAAGTACTCTCGTACTGTTATTTCCGCTGATTGTTGTTTGTTTAACATTAGTTTTTTTTTTTGTAAAAAAAAAGGTAAACTTCAATTGATCCCATTCCTTATAAAAGTATAAAAATCTTAATTTATCCAATTTTTATTTAGAATATGATGATTATTAATGGGGGCCTCAACAGCAAATGATAGAAAATTGATGTTGGCGAGGGATAAATTGAAATTTGTAATTCTAAGAGGCTTGTCAAAATAAAAAAAATGTGGGGCTATTCACCCATCAAATTCTTCTTTACATTCATTTTAAAAAATAAATTTATTATTAAATATTTAAAATTTAAAAAACTCAACATTATTCTTTACTAATCTCTTTTTCTCTTTACCTTATAATTACATATTCTCTTTTTATTTTTACGTTTTGTAAATTAAACATTCACTTTTGCATTCTTTTAAATTCATTTTTTTGCCCTTTCTTGATATATCATGACCTCTATTTCATGCTTTTTTTTGTGTATAAGAATTTTTTTAATATTCATTAACTTTTATGGTTAATAAAAATTAATTTATTGAGATTTATTAACTTTCATAATTGATAAAAATTTGTTGATATTAATATTTAAATAATGCGTTTTGTTTCTCTTAATGAGTGATATCAATTATTTGCATTTAAAAAAATATATGTGAATGAATTGATGAGAATTTGTGCAATTAAAAATATAAAAGATGATTAATTAAGTAATTTTTTCATAAAATTTTAGATAATAAAATTCTTTACTAAAAAGAGAGTATAGAGAAGAAATTGGTGGGTTAAAATAGCTTTACCCTAAAATCAATAATAATTGAAGGGGATTGCCACTTTCTCCCCTACAGAAATTAATATATACAATTCATTTCCTTATTATTTTTATGATGGCCAAAAACCCTTTCTGACAGCATAAATTTATAATATTATTCTTATTTTTAACTACTTTTTTTTTACATTTATTATAAATTAAATAAATTATATGAATATAAACTAAATAAAAAATTAAGCATTAAAAACAAGAAATATATGTTTTGATAAGGGAAAAAATTTAATAATAAAATTTTTTTCTTCTAATTATTTATTTTGTGAACATTTTCTTATAATAAACATTTTGTAATATTTTAAAATTAAATGTAAAAAGATAGGCAAAATATTTTATTATTTATCTTATAATAAATTTTTATTTGTCATTCAAGTTTTCTTATAATAATTTTTTTATCATTTTATAATAATTTTCTTATATATTTATTATAAGAAAATTTTCACAAATTAAATAAGTACAGAAAAAAATTTATTATTAATTTTTTGTTCATATCAAAACATATATTTCTTATTTTTAATGCTTAATTTTTTATTTAATTTCTATTCATGTGATTTATTTAATTTATAATAAATATAAATAAAAGAGTAGTTAAAAATAAAGGTAATATTGTAAACTTATACTATCATGGGGGTTTTTGGCTATTATAAAAACGGTATGAGGGAAAAATGGTATATATTAATTACTATAGGGAAAAAATTAACAATTGCCCATAATTGAACTATACAAATGAGCTCTTGATATTAGAAACTGAGTGAGTTCAATGAAAACTTATGCATTACACATATTGACCTTTAAAAAGGCAGCTTAAAAGAAAAAAGGAAAAAAAAATTATTAACGAGACCATATATATTATAAATTGAATTTATGTTATTCACGTATAATCTGAATTTGATTTGATTCGAACTCAATTGAATTCTTTGTTTAGATTGATCAGGCTAAAAGTTTGAATGATTTTTTCCCCAATGTATTTAAATTATAAGTTAATCCGAACTTATCCAAACCCAAATTTACCAACTACTAATGCAAATACAATCATCATGTCGTTCTTGAATCTCATTTTGATACTATTTTTCTCGCACTACTCATCTAATGATCCATGATTTTCAAGAGAGAAACTTATACAGGACCATCTCACAGTATCAGTAGACAATCGAGTGCAGGACTACCTTAAAGTGAGACCAACCACTAAATTTATTATTAAAAAATCAATAGGACCTTATGGAGAACCACTGCTTTTGCACATAACAACAGAGCATTATTGGACTGTGCTAAGATAATAGAGTAGCTCCATACAAATATTTCTCAACTTTTAGCAAAGGCTATAAAGCTGCATCAGTTAATGACATGTTATAAAATTTTAAGTTGTTAGCTGTCCATTTTTCATCAAGACTTTTGTTGGGGCACACAAATGCATTTATACCTAAGAAAAACTTGTGTGAGACAATCCAATGGTGCTTTGTCATGCGGCAGGCAGATCAAGGGTTGTATTATGAATTCCACTGATACTTTAATGTTAAATTTTGTGGATTCCATAACGGGACCTATTACTGGTCCCATAATTAGACACACTTCTCTATCCCATGACAAAACCCTATTAACTGCATTGAGCTATTGGAACAGCTCCGTACAAGTCCTCAGTAGCAAAAAGATATTAATAGCACAAGAGCGCTTCTTATGGGGTTAAATGATAGGCAATTCTTTCACTTAAAGAACACGCTTACCATTAGATCTAAATTGGCAAAAATCTCCAACACGCAAGATGTTTTTTTCCTTTTTCCAAACTTAATTACATACCACATGCATATCAATAATCAAGTAGTTACGTTTTTTTTTCCTTTTTCCGAACTTAATTACATTCAATCAAGTCATTATTATAAATGAAATTAATTCACGTCAATTAGATCTCAGAAATAGAGAAAAAGACATTACCTTCCTTAATTACATTCAATCACGACATTTCCATTATATCTTATTTGCATTGAGTTCAATTAGAGGGGTAAATAAAAAAAAAATCTCATTTACTTAACGAATAATCAACCCAGTGTGTTCCCCTTTCAATGACAACTAATTTAAATCTGCAGCTAATGAGACTACTTCTAAAGCCAACAATGTATTATAATTTATAAAACAAAAGCAAAAGTGATCCAAGTGAAAAGCTTACAATTATTGCTCCTGCTCATCTGCCTGTCAATGGTCTGCAATGTGTTGAGGTTCAAAAGGAATATCATTACAGGGTCGACTCCTTTTACCCTGCCAAAACATTTACGGCTTCCTAACCTAAATATGAATAATATACACCCTCATTTTTAAGTTAAATTAATAAAGAAGTCCATAACGCAGTGTATATTCTGCTTCAGGGAACGTTTATAACTTGAATGGATTGCAGCATATCTGAGACAACAATGATAAGATCACCAGACTTGATCAGTCCTCTTGCTTTAAGGAAGGAAAAAGTTTGGTTGAGGTTGCTCTCCATATCATCAGAAAAGTTAAGGCAGAATGGCACCAAGCCCCACTGCAGGTTTAAGTGCCTCCGCACAGATGATGTTGGAGCAAATGCAAATATTGGGCAGTCAGGCCGACTACGGGACAAAAGAGATGCCATTTGCCCCGTTTTTGTGTAAACAAAAAGGGCACTTGCTTTCAATTTATTGGCTGAAAGTTCAAAAATACTTGTTACTACAAAAGCAAGGAAAAACACTCATGTAATATAATTAATACAACAAGGTAAACATCAATGGTAGAATCTGAAAAACGGATAATATTGTTAAGGACAACCAGAACATAATTTAGAACAGAAGTGCAACCAATTCAGCAATTATAAAATGTGAGTCTTTTGACAGTTGCCCATAACATTGTTGCATTTCACTGAATCAAATAGTAAAAAATCAAGTTTGACTCCAGTATCAACAGAAGTGTCTTTTACACATTGCTACTTTTGCTTATATGTCATAATACTGCCGTATCCAAAACTAAACTCTGCCTGTTGTCATAACACTACAGGCAACACCAATTAGTAGGTACAACAGGCAACTAAAATCAAATGAAAATCACATGTATTTAACAGTAAAGGGGAAAAAAATGAAATCGGATGTCAAGCTTGGATGTCAAGCCAAGCTTAAAGTGAAATTTTACAAAGCTGTAAACTATGCATAAAGGTGAAAGCATTACTACGCTTCAGAAGAAATCCTTCTTATTTCCTCAGTTGAGATATAACTGAGAAGTCACAGAAGCTGATGCTTACACATGAACTTAAATGTTTGTTTGTTGGCTATTTGGAATTGACCAAAGAAGAAATTTTAAAGAACATAGAACTCATACCAAGTTAAATAGCTTGGAGGCAAAGACAGAATGGTTACCTATTTTTGCAGCTCCATTGCATATCTCCCCTGGAATGCCCTCGGACACAGAAGATGATATAGGTGGAGGTTCGAAGGTAGTGTGTTGCTTGCCCTCCCTACACCATTTCTCAATTCTCAAACTGACACTTCTGAGCACAGCTAATGCCTTATCAGGGAACTGGCCCATGGCTGATTCACCAGACAGCATTAGAGCATCTGCCTGCTGTCTAACCACTTCAGAAACATCAGCAACTTCAGCTCTAGTTGGTATGGGATATTCAATCATGGACTCAAGAAGCTGCGAAGCAACAATAACGGGCTTATTCAACTGCCTGCAGAGCTGAACAATCTTTTCTTGAATTGAGGGGACCTGTTCCAATGGTACCTGGGCACCCAGATCCCCCCTGGCCACCATAGCTCCATCTGATGCAAGAATGATCTCATTCAAATTTTTCAGAGAGTCAATACTCTCTATCTTAGCTATGACAGCAATATTACTGCAGTTATAGAAAAAGGTACACATCAAAATTACATAGAAATTTCACGGGCTTCAGCTGCTATGGGAATAAAGATTAATGAAACGTACGAAAACAATCACACATAGATCAGCTATCTGTAGCCATATAGAGTAAACAGAAAAGTTATATCAGGCACATTGCAAAAGAAACTAATCACTTGAATATAAAACAAGTTATTCACACCAGTAAGGACATGGCTTTATGATTTTTTAAAATTGGGTCAATCATAGACATTAGAATTATGTGTAATAAATTAAAGGATATGATGAAAAGAAAAGTTTAGGCTAGTAAATATTTGGCTGAACTTATGCTGTGGAGTGGGAGTGAAAAGTGCAGATTCCTCCCACTCCAGTGTTTACTTCACTAAATTGGGGAGGGATTGGGAATCCCACTCCATGGGCCCCACTCATTTTTGGAGTGGGGAGTGGGAGTGGGACTCCCATTGGATTCCCATTCCCACCTCTCCATTTTCTACCTTTTTTTTAAACTTAATTTAATTTATTTTTACAATTAATAAAATAAAATAAATAATATTATATTTATTTGAATAATATTATTATATTTAACTAAATAATAATTTGCATTGATTATGAGTTAAAATTATTTAAAAATAATATTATTATATTAATAGAGAATTAATAAATATAATATTATTATATTTATTTTAAAAATAATAGTACTATATTTATTTAATATTAATAATTAATAATAATAAATAGTTTATTCTAATATAATTATATTTAAATTAATATAATTATATTAAATAAAATAAAATAACGTTTCATTTTATATTAAAATTAATAAAAAATTGTGATGTTCATAATTAAGAATATTAAAAATTATTATAAATTTACAAATATAATAAAATAAATATTTATTCATTAAATATATTTTTTATTAGTTTTGTAATTAAAAACTATAATTTTTTAAATAAAGATAAAATTGTAATTTGAAACTATTTACTCCCTATTCAAAACAAAATAAACACATAAATTGGATTATGATTTCCATTCCATACTTCCAATCCAACGTAAATAAATATCCTACTCCCACTCCCACTTTACACTCGCAATCCTAGGATTCCCACTCCTTAGGATTCCCACTCCAATCTAAAAAGTAAATGCTATCTTAGGGTTAGTGGGAGTGAGGAAAAATTTAACACACATTAACTGACAAGGAAGTGGAAATGCAAGCAGAATATATTCTGATACACTAAAATTTTATCAAATAAATGCAAAACTCTCTGAAGAACCTTAAAATACAGTGTAATATATGCTGCTAAGAAACAACATAAAGAATACTGATCACAAAGAATAAAACATATGAGAATGTGAATATTAAGACTTCGTTCCGAAGAACTACACTATCAAAAACCTTTAACATACAAGACATGATTCCCAACTGATGATTGGCATTGACATCTTTTATTGCAATGTTGGGAGAATTATGCATGCTCTTTGCCTATCTTAAGGGATCCTTTATAATGTTTACAATAAAACTTGCATGGCAAGCTAGATTATGATGCTGATGTCAGTTTCCATAATCTCCAGAAATCACTCCTCAGTTAAGGTGCACAGAGTAGTTTTATATACCTTCACTGTTTTAAAATGGGGAAACAGTTTCTTGGTGCAGTAATTTTATATAACTAAAGCTTGTAATAAATGGCAAACCTTGCCGGAGATCGAGAAGCAATGTAACTCTTTAGATGTTTAATTACTTCAGCTGACTTGACAAAAGACACTGCAATGAAATCAACGCCCTCTGCAATTCCATAGTCAATATCCAGCCAATCCTGTGAGAATTTAAGTCTTAGAACAATACAGGAAATAAGTGCATCCAAGTCAATGATCAAGAAGGACTCAGCTAGATAATCGTTCAACCACTTTCAAGAAATTGAGCTATTGCACTCCCCCAACTTTTTCTAAGAGTCAGAGCTAAGTTGAAAAGAGAATGCAACTGAATAGTAGGTATGAATGAGAGAGACAAAAAGAAAATAAGACATTGATAAAGGATGCTTGCATTTTCTATTGGAGAATTGAACTCTTGACATTGAAAATTATCTGACAGTGATACCCAATATCACATCCATTGGAAGAAGGAGAATGATATTACTTTACAGTGAATTCTAAAATATTGATTTTAATTAGGTCCTGAAGACAGGATTGGCTTGCACCAGATTAAGGTATGAGAGGATTAGCGCTGGTTTCTAAAACTTGTTTCTTGATAAGTGGCTCCACAATTACTTCATACAAATAATCACTCGGATGTCATTAACCTTAGAAGAAATGGTGGGCAGCATGGCATTATGCTCTTGAACAAGACTTCCATTTCTCCAGAAAGTAAGATTAGCACGAGGCAGCAACAATCCAGGATCTGTACAGCAACAGATGACATCTGGACCAATCTTCTCAGTCACTACAAATCTCACCATTCCTCCATCAACAAGAAGTTCATCACCCACCTTTATATCTGTCGTGACCAATCACACAATTGCAAAATATCAAATGCAAAATCAGTTATTTTACTCTCTCAAGTTTCAGCAAGTAAAAACTAGAGGCACCTTGAAAGAAAGAAAGATTCTACAGGAAAATAAACACTGTACCTTCAGCAAAGCCATCATAATTGACACTAATTGTCCGTTCAGGACAATTGGAACCAAAAGACCGTACAGTGAAGGTCCAAATTTCACCATCCTGCAAAATATGAGCAACAGATTACCATTGGTTCCAAATAAGCTCAAATAAAAAAACTAACACTTGGAAACATCATCGAGCATTATTACTAGTACCTTTCCCTTTACAGAAAATACTAAAAACTAATTACAACTCTCTCTCTCTCTCTCTACCTCTGCCTTAGATGACGTGGCGCCACCGAGATCTCCCATGTGAATCTCACTCCCTTGGGTGTCCATCATAATGGCAATGGCAAAACCTCTCTCTTCGTTCAGCCTCCTCACGTGCTCGATCACTTTTCGGTGCCACTCGTGCGTGCCGTGGCACATGTTGATACGCGCCACGTTCATACCTCCGACGGCCAATGCCTCTAATTCATCGAAGCCACACGTCCGTGGACCTATCGTGCATACAATCTTCGTCCGGCGCTTGCTCCTGGATCCGTTGTCCTTCAGCTCCAACTCCGTCGCCCTGTCAACTTCCATTGCTTCCGTATTAACCGCCGTAAGGTTCGGAGCGTTTGATGGTTGGAACGTCGCTGTTTTTGATGCGTCGGGGAGTAATACATTAGACTGGACGGCTGATATTGGTTTGAATAACGGTGCTTGACGAGAAACGCGAAGGTGGCTTTTCGGCAGGGGTATTTTGGAGAATGTGTGTGGTTGTAAGGCAGCTATGGAGAATGAGGAGGAGAGACGGAGAGATTGCGACGTAATTGACAGCGTCATTTTAGCCGCCGTCATTGAGTTACGATTTAGGATTTCGGTGAGGGTTTAAGGAGGGGTTTGGGTTTGGACAGCACTTGCATACGAACAACACGCGAGAAGGTTACGACTTTAATGACTTCCGAGATCAGCTTTGTGGATGACGATTAGACAAATGGCGACAGAACACGTCGTGTGGGTTTCTTTTGACTACAGTGTCCACGTTTCGTACACACTCAGTAGTCGGCACTTGGTTTACGGGCCAACTTATCGGGCCCGATCCAAATTCTAGATGAGCCACAGTCCAGAAGGAATTGCGTTTTGATCAGCTGTTCACATTGCAAGAGTCCATCATTATTTATTGGGCCACGTGTCGAGCGTGCAGAGGTTCAAACTTTTCAAAGGGCGAAACTGGCAAAGTGCAAAAATTTTGAAATCCATACAAAATAAAAGATAAAAATTTGGGAATTTCCCACCGAAATGAAACCGCGATTTGGGTTTCCCGCACATTTAAAAAGTTGAAACCTACCGCCCAAATAAATAATAAAAAAGCCCAAATCCAATTTAATCGGTATCAATTCCACTGTTGTCTAAAATCTCTCTTCTTTTCTCTTCGGCTTCCAAGATTTTCAGGTCTTTCTTCTCTGCGTGCGTCTTGGTTTCTCAGATCTGGATCTTCTTTTCGCTCTCACCTCTTGCTTTATGTTTTGGATTGTCAATGATGTTTTTGTAAAAGGCTTAGGGAAAATTTAGATCTCATTCAAAACATATCTGATTTTTCTTTCAATTTTTTTTGTTGGAGACCAATTTTTACCGGATCTGGGTTTCTTTCCAGTTAATTTTGTTTATTTATTTTTATTTTTTTGCATATCATGGTTTCCTTCCTTTTATTAAGCGTTGTTTTTAATTTTTTTTAAGAAATATATTTTGTGAAATAAAATTGTGTTGAAAATTTGAGCAGGTGAGACATGGCGGGAAAAGGAGGGAAAGGTCTTTTAGCGGCGAAAACCACGGCTGGTAACAAGGATAAGGACAAGGATAAGAAAAGGCCAATTTCCAGGTCATCTCGTGCCGGTATCCAGGTACTCAAATATCACCCTTGAGTAACTTAAAACTTCGCAGCATTTCTTTTATTTATTATTTTTAATACAACTAAGTTTTAATCATAACTTGCGGATTAGTTTGTGTCTATGATGCTTATTTAGCTAGAATTTTGCTTGCTAGGTCAAGAGAATAATGGACAGTAGCAAGTGGGCACTTGTAATTTGATCTTAGTTGAGCATGTTAGTTTGTGTTGCAAATAGAACTGTCGGAATTTTGTCTTACTCAATTTTAAATTTCTAAATTTATTGTAGACAAAACTGTAAAACTAACATGGGGATGTCCGCTTGTATGTATCAGATTTATTAGTGGTTAATGGGATGCCTCTGTTTGTGTGTGTTTACTTGATTTGTTATGTTTTTTGTTACCTGCGTTACTGCCATTTTTAGTATTTAAGTTAACATTTTCAGTATTTTGAGTTACTATTTCTGGCAAGTATTTGGAAACTAAATATAGTGAGCGCTGTATTATACAGCTCACCTTGTGCTAGCTGTTGTTATGTTAGATAACATAAGTTATACCAGTTGATGTCTGCTTGGTGAAGATATTTATACCTTTTCAGCATTTAAGTTTAGATTTTCTTACAGTTTGTGTTTTGTATGAGATTAGTTTCCTGTGGGTCGCATTCACCGCCACCTCAAGTCAAGGATTGCTGCCCATGGACGTGTTGGGGCCACTGCTGCTGTTTATTTGGCTTCAATCCTTGAATACCTGACTGCTGAGGTTCTTGAGCTGGCTGGGAATGCAAGCAAGGATCTGAAGGTGAAGAGAATTACGCCAAGGCATCTGCAGCTTGCTATTAGAGGAGATGAAGAGCTTGACACTCTCATCAAGGGAACCATTGCTGGAGGTGGTGTGATCCCTCACATTCACAAATCACTTATCAACAAAACTACCAAAGATTGAGTTCTTTGCGTGGTTTTGAATTGCTCTCTAGTGATGACTTTGGTTCTATGTGTTACTGTTTTCCAGTTAGGGTAATCTCAGACTCATTTTATGTTTTTTAGTAGGTTATCTAGAATATCTTGGTTAGTACATATGGCTTGACTCTTAGGTTTGTCCTCTGGATCTAATATACTCATGTTTGGAGTAGGAATGTTGTTCGTTATGTACTATTTTTGTCTTGTTTCTTTTTCTTTCTGTCACTGGTTCCAATTCATGTTCTCTCCTGCTTTTGCTTCCTGACATGATTATGAAAGCAGCCATCATCTGTGTTTCTTTATAATTTAGGACTATTGCTCGCTTTTTACAAAATGTATTGTTGCTTTCTTGGTGTCTGTTAATTGCCTTTTCTGATTCTTATTGCAAGCAACTAACTTTAGCTTAATTTAGCAGTTCAGATTGAGATTTTGCATGCCTCAAATGATTTACTACCTAGTATTTTCTGCTACTTGGGTTGCGGTTGACCTTGAACTTGAGTGTCTGAGTTGAAAAAAAAATTAAAAAAAAATAAAAATAAAACCTTAGTTTCTGTGTCTCTTGGAAACTGTACTTTGTTATTTTTCCGTGTAATTTTAATAGATTTGACAAAATGATAGAGAAGTTAAATAAATAGATCGTCGCACGTTTCTTTTGAATTTTGGCTCATGCATTGGTCACTAGACTAGAGGACATGAGTGGTTACGATTAATATTTTAATGAATCACTGTGAAACGGCATTCTGAAATGAAATTTTTAATATGATAATGATATTGCTTGGTGAGGCTTTCAACTTTGAGTGTTGAAAGTGGCTATTTAATTTCTTACGAAATGGAAAATAATCCGGCTTTGATGGGTACTGGTACACGTGAATTATTTTTTTGTTTTTCATATCCTCGGAATGCAAGGTTGATTAACACTTGCGAAAATGAAAGCAATTCATCGTAAGAATTAAAAATAAAAATTAATTTGTAAGATCAATTGCATGAATGTGGTGGAACTTGGAAGTTACTAGTTTAGATAAAAATGAATTTGGATTAAAAGGAAAAAAACCATACTTTTTTTTAATCTTTTGTTGAAATTGATTATTTATAATAATTTTGATTTTGGGTTGAAGTTCATTTGTAAGTGTAAGAACAAATTATAAAAGGCTTAAAACCTACAAAAAAATATAGACCTAATAAGACCAAGGTACTTATAATTCTAATTAAAGTGTTTAAATATACGATATGACAAAATGCCAAAAGAATGTAATTCATTAAAGAATGACATATGTTTATTTTTTATAAAGACTAACTCAGGTCTATTCTTTATAAAAAAAAATGATTAGGTTCATTTTTTATAAAAATAATTTAAGTCCTATACTTACAAAGAATTATCTAGGCCTATTCTTACAAAGAGTGATCTAATTCAAGTTTTACAAAGAACGATTTAAGTTCATTTCTTACAAAGAACGACTTATGAATTTGAAAAAAATATTTTTAAGTAAAACGCTTAAAGAGTGAGTTTTCAACAAAATATCAAAAGATATGATTCCACAAATAATTATCTAAATTCATTCTTTACAAATAATAACTTGGGTCCATTCTTTATAAAACAATCTTAGTTCATTCCTCACAAAGAATAACCTAGACGCTTAAAAAATATTTCTAGATAAAATGTCTAAAGAACAAGTTTTCGACAAATGATTAAAGGCATGATTCAACAAAGAATAACCTATGTCCATTCCTAAAAAAAAAAAAAGGATGACTTAGACACTTAGAAAATATTTATAAGTAAGAGCATTCTACAAAATGTGTTTACGGGCATACACACACACACACCTACAAGCAAAAACACATTCTATGAAATGAGTCTATGGGTAAATACATATTTTGCAGAATAAGACTATGGGCAAATACACATTCTATAAAATGGACTTTAGGAAAATACACATTTTACGGAATGTGCTCACAGGTAAATACGTATTCTATGAAATGCGCCTACGGGTAAATATACATTCTATAAAAATGCGTCTATGGGTAAATATATGCATTTCACGAAATACACCAATGGACCAATAAACATTCTAGGTTATATTATCTACGTAATCGTAAACTTGGTTTCTTTAAGGAGAGTGAAACCGTAGAAAGATGGACGAGCAAAACAGATTCGGGAAAATGAGCCTATAGGCTAACAAACATTTTGCGAAATAGGACAAAATGTTGCAAAATCAATCTTCTTTATAAAGAATCAATATGTGTGCCAAATTTAAGCTAAAGTCTGTTAAAGGTTAATGGCCTAAAAACACGAAAAATGTCTAAAGATTACTTGTCATGAACAAATAGTAACACATATGAATATGTGTATCTATGAATGGAGTTTGGCTGACACTTGTCACAAGAAATGTGCTACATAACCTTTGTAATTGATTCTAAGTTGCATATATAAAAGACAAAAAGGTAAGAAAAAAAAGAGCATAAATGAATTAAAAAAGCTATGCTCATCTCACTTTAGATTTTCTTTCTCTAAAAATTGAGTAAAAGAACTGACTTGAATATTAGAGGATTATCGCCGACACGCTGGCTTCCTTCCATAATTATTTATTTTTGCATAGAAATTAATTATAAAGAGATGTGATTTGAGATACTCACCTCAAGAAAAAAAATAAGCTATAGAACTCGATTTAGAAGAAAGTCTGCGACACAAATCAATCATTGTACATTGAGTAAAAATTTACATTAACAGTAAGTATGCCCTTTATAATCACTTTTGATTAAAATCAAAATTATGCCAAGTAAAGTCCACAAAAATTAGTATACCAATTAGTTGAGTGGTAATAACTTTTAATCTGAAACAAAATGTCTGCAGTTTAAATCCTACATGTATAAATAAGTGAAGAATTTGATTTCATTAAATTAATGCATAACACATAAGATGTTACATTAGCAAGCATCCAATTGAGTATTCGTAGCGAGTAAACATAACATTACTCTAACAACATGTGTAAATATAAACTGTTCATTTCAGAAGCATTCCAAACCAGATCTGTTTGAAAAGAAAACGTTGCCAAACTTCGCCTTCAACTGAGAGCCCCAATTTGGCCGCAAGCGATAATAATAATAATAATAATAATAAATAATGTATGGCCATTCTCTATAGTTAATCTTTAATGTGTGCTTGTGCGTGTATATAAATATATTGTATATATTTTTGTTCTGCCAAAATAGCTTCAATTAAATACAATTTCTGAAAATATTTGGGACATCGGCATCTAAACCATTTCTGCATGACTCCCCCAAGGTTCCCTTGGATGAACTTTGTGTGACGAGCATAAGTTCCGTCTAGAATTATGATTTTACTACCATAATTTTTATATGAAAAATTACGGTAATAAAATCCTAACTCTAGAGATAAAATAAGATATTAAAAATTTTAAGTTACAGCTGCAAAATGCGAACCTAATCGGCCTTTTGATTGCTAAAAGCCTAAAACTAAAAGATAAGACCACTGTTTTTAGTTGATTGATTGAAATTTGAGTAGAGGAGAAAAACAAGGTGGATGCACAAAGGAGACAAGTGGGGTTAATGAAAGAGTTTATTTGGAGTCGAATAGGCAGCTGATATCACTCGACACCATTAAAGTAAATAAATAAATAAAATTAAACTAGAATAGCAACAAGCCAACAACAAGAGGTAGCTAATAGCCATACAAAAGTATCTTTCCAAGCGAAGGAGGAATGTTTTGTGCGGGTAAAAAGTCCAAACTTGACGAGTATCTCCGCCCTCAGCTTTCTATAAGATGCTCTTCGTGCACATTTTTAACTTATTAACCAATGTCACACATATACCCACATACCATTTCCAACTAGATAGAACTATATATATATATGTAGTTATATTGTAAAATTTTAATATCCTATTTTCTCTCTAAATTTCCTTCTCTCTGATATGGAAGCCAAACTACTTCCTCAAACTCACCGTACCCCCTTCATCAGCACGGTGCTGGCTCCGCGGAGGCACCGCGTCCGTATTATTAAGCCGGAAACAAGTTGTGTCGTTGCTGTGCTCGCGAGGCCAGCGGAGACGAGAAATGCGAAGCCAAAACAGTTGGAAAGAAAAGCTGAGGTTGTGCAGAAAACGGTTTATAATGATAGCTGGTTTGATCAAATTGCCATTAACCATTTGTCTCAAAGTGTCCAAGATGCTACAGGTTTATTTATTTATTTATCTATCTATCTGTCTGTCATCAAATGATATTCATTGATTGTTTATGTTTGATTAATTAAAATTAAGATGTATTGATGACAGAAAAATTAAATGTATAACTCATATGTATGCAGGAATAAAAAACAACAAGGGTGGTTATGAGGGGATGGTGGAGGCAGCAAAGGCAGTTTTACGAAACTTCGATCAAGCCCAACAACGTGCAATTGTCATTCAAGCCCTTGAGAGAGCGTTTCCGAGGCCAATCCTCACCATGGCAAGTTCGTTTTCTTTCTTCTTGTTCCTGATGATTACTGAACATGCATGACACCACACCATCGATCACAAGAAAACATAATAAAATCTTCATACATAATTTTAGAGTTGAAAGTTAATAATAGGAAAGCATTGTAATAACAATAATAATTCAGTAAATGAAACAACTGGCTTCTGAGCACGAACGGCGGTTGTCATTTGGTCGGCGTGCATGGGAAATGGGAATAACCCTCACATGTCCTTTGGGAATAACCCTCACATGTCCTTTAATTTTAAATTACTCCCTCAACATACGGGGAGGCTCAAAACTTTGACCTTACCAATAAGGAAAAGACTTGTCCACCAACACAACCATCAAAGAGTTGTCGGTAATTTTTTTTCTTTTTAACTTTTTAATATTTTGATTTGTCATATTAAATTAATATTAATCGGATAGTATCGATGCTGTGGTGTCCAAGCCCAGGTACAAGCCGTCTTACCAGAATCTAAATTGGCAAGGGAATTTTTTGCCGTCTTCACCACAATATTTTTTGCTTGGCTGGTCGGACCGTGCGAGGTAAGATAAGAGTAATACCACTGATATGCATTCACATTTGTCTTAATGCTACTTGGTTCAGAGTTGGGTTGGCCATCAATACAATCGGACTCAAAATCTTTGATGGGCCCAGACTAAATTCATTGATCAAATTGTATACATTTGTGTGAATGTTGGTGTATATAAAGGAATAAAAAGAAAAGGGAAAAAAAAAACTTACATCATTGGTATGCTATTAACGACCTTGCTCTCAACAAAATACATGCATTAAATAAAATAAATCTTTAAATTTAATTAAAATGATAAATTACTCTTTTAATATTGAATGTTATTATTTTTTTTAGAGATTGATTTAGGAATATAAATGAGAAAAAAAAATGAAAACTACATTTTTATATAAAAATTAAAGAATTATATTGGGGCGAGGCCAAGCTACGATGTTCAACACCTGGCCATATTATCAACTAAGCACAAAACATATTTTGATTTTGCATGACAGGAGGTTTTGTGCCATTATTTGGTAGTGTGGTGTTGTTGTTTAAAAGCCATAGTGACTATGTAATGTAAATTCTAATATGCTTAATACATATGACTTTTAAAGTTCACAACTTTGACATGGTAGGTACAATATAAATTTTTCATCAAAAAGTGTGTAAAATCATCTTAACTTCTACACAATAATTGCTAGTATTTATCAATTACTTGCATAGATCTCTAAGAATTATTGGCTCCTATAAAGATCCTCACCCCCCCCCCCCCCCCAACCCCCCTCCAAAAAACAAATAATAATAATAATAAAAAGAAGACAAAAATTATAAGACCTTCATCCTGGTCATTACATAGAGCTAATGTACATAAGGTTAATTTGTGCTGATATAATAGAACTTAGCACTAGGGTCAAGAAGTCGTTAAGAAATGCATAAATGAGAAAATAAAAATAAAAAGGCCAAAGTAACTGATAATATGATGGGGGTAAGCCTTGCATCATTATTATTATTATTGTTTTGAATTAGTAAATTGTATTCAAGAATCAATAATAACCAACAATACATGGGTATAATCAACGATAAATACAAGGTCACAGAGGACTCGAATACACCGCCTAAAATCTAATCAGGACAACATCTAACAACAAAGAAAACGAAATAAATAACCGTTGACTACAAATTTCTAATAACCGAAAGAAAAACGACTTTACACATAGGGCTCGAGTACATCATTAATGCTTTGGCTTGTGAGATTAGATTATGATGATTAGGTTTTGATCACTAAAATGTAATGCGTGTGTCACAAGCACACATGGTTTCAATTTGTTTCAGTGAATTTGTAATGTGGATCTTACAGGAAGTATTTTATCATCTTTCTTTCTGCAAGGTGAGGGAATCAGAGGTTAATGGCAAGACAGAAAAGAATGTAGTCCACATAAAAAGGTGCAGGTAAGTGCATCTATTTAAATTCAACAAGCATATTAACCCAATAATAATAATAATAATAATAAAGAGGACCCACAAAACCACCTCCATACACTTTTTTGCCTGAAACAATCTGGTCCAAAGATTTTTCTCCTCTGGACTTGAGTCTTCTACATTGCCATCATGACAATCATCGTGATATTCATCATAATCATTCCTGAAAATCAAAATCATGATTAAAATTTTTGTCATTCTTAGATCATCCATGTAAGTTCATCGACAAGTTTTCTTAAAATATTTTGCAGGTTTTTAGAGGAGAGTAATTGTGTAGGGATGTGCACCAATCTATGTAAGATGCCATCTCAAACCTTTATCAAGGACTCCCTGGGAATGCCAGTCAATATGGTCCCTAGTAAGTACACTTATCCAGTAACTAAGTATATAAGCATGGTTGAAAAACTCTTTTGGAAATAAGGAACAAACATGGCTATATTCTCCATTTTTCTAAAGCAAGAAAGAAATTTGTTGGAACAGAATGTCCATTGATAAGAGAAGTTCTACTCTGCATGCACTATAAATATATCAAATAGGGAAAGTTGTCATTTGATCAAACACAATGTGTTTTCTCTTAAAGCACGTCTATTATTCAAACCCAAATTAGTGAACAGCTAAAGTGAATAGAATCATACTTCAAAGAGTACTGGTACCTGCACTAGAATGTGGAGGCTCTGTTCATCATGTCAATAAAGGGCCCATGTATAGCCACTTAGGGTGCACAACTGCAAGTAGACCTAATCTCAGATGAGAATCCTAGCATATGAGTTCAGACAAGAAGAATTGTATATTTGAATCCATAAAAGTAACACTGCAATTCCTGAGAATAAATTATCCTACATATCACATCATTAGTGCAATGTATTCCATCACGTTGTTGAAGTCATTGAATTCTTCTGTTTCCCATGAAGCCAATCATCTTTTAGAACCTTCCTCATGTAAAATACCATCACTAACATATTAATTCCTTTTATTAAAAGCATACAAGTTAAGTGATATTTACATTCCCACGTGCCAATCATTTGTCAAGAAGTATGGAGCCACTAATCAATTTTTCCACTGTAATTGAACAAGAAGCTATGACAAACTCAGTATGAAGATTATTTATCACTCACAGTTGATATAATTGCACTTTGCCATCTGATGTGCAGATTTTGATGATATGAGCTGTGAGATGATATTTGGTCAAGAGCCTCTAGCATCGTCTGATGATCCAGCATTCAAGCAACCATGCTACAAATTATGTAATTATTCAACTATATCTTAATATTTATCCCTTTATAACCACACTACAGCTACATGTTGGGTCACTTCACCTGAACAGCCGATAAGCCAGGGGTAGACTGAAACAGGCAGCTTATAACCTTCTGAGGGTATATCATCCTGACTTGCGTTATTTTTGTAATTGTGCAGGTAAAGAAAGCCGAAGGCATACCCTGAAGTGCTCGACTTGATACAAAATACGGAAGTTGGACACTTTTGATTATTCAATCCTGACAAGTAATACTCATACATATGTCCTTCTCGTAGATGTGCAATACTCGTCATAGAACCGTGATCTGGAAATTCATAGAAGTGCTTTTCCATTTTCCTCAATATCAGGCATCTGTAAATGAGATTGAGACTCTGAATTTCAGGACAATCAGTTAAGAACATAACAATACATACTTATTATTTTAAGGAAAAAGGAAAAGAAAACAAGAACCTGAGCCAGTAACGGCCAAAACAATAACTTATATTTAGGAAAAATAATTGTGATTCCCGGCTACAAAATTCAGTTTCCTTGAAGAATTTTTCAATGTGCATTAAAATTTAAAGACACTAAACAGTTGCAATAGATATTAACATAGGTTGCTTGTCTTCTCTTCAAAAATAGAAAAACTGACCATTATTTGAAAAATAGTTGAACAGTCTTTTTTTATTTTTTGGCAAGAGAATTGCCCTTATTTTTCACATCTGATTTCAACTGTGAAGTTGGGATATAAAATGATCTTCCTAGGTTTAAATAAAATTAATGATGTAAGCATAGTAATCATGGATGCACGTTCAGCACAAACACACATTCAAGGGAATATGGAATCAAATCAATCGTAATGTCAGCTAGTACGCTTGAGGTTCAACTACAACATATAAACATACAATGCACAACTGTATGATGATTACTTGGCATTGGGTCTATGTTAGTGACCTTGTTGCAAATTGGACAAGTCAATGAAACATAGACTAAGGGGTTACCAAAGGAGGCAATCATCCAAATGAAGAGAATCATAGAAAATGAAAGAATCTGGTTACTGTATTAAAATGGACCGTTTAGTGATGAGTTCTTAAAGCATAGAGGTCGATACACTAGAGGCTTCTTTGCCATATTTAATAAGTCGTACATACACTAATTGCAGATGCAAATGCTTAGAATTTTGACTGAGGCTTTAATGTAGGGTTTGAGGTGAGCAAGGTGGGCCAAGAATGTCCACCACCTATTGTTTTGAGTGCGGAAAAATCACTAAGCTATGATTTCTCATGCTGTCTTGTCTCATTAAGAGAGTGATCTGACCCACTTTCGCCCGTTAAAAAAATTATCTGAAAGTGGGTAACCCAGCAATCTTGATAATAACATTTTGAAAGCTTTTGGTTGTTCATATTGTGTGAGACAAACGCAGCAAGTGGACGGACAAGGTGTATTTGGGGTTCATCCTAAGACAGCGTTTGGATCTCTACATCCACCAGCATTATGACCAAACTAACAAGATGATCATTAATTCCAAAAAAAAACTGATTAATAATTGAGAATTATTCCTGAAGAGATTTTCAAATTAAATCACAACACAACTGATCACACATTTAAATAGAATATAAACAAATTAATTAATAATGCTTGATCCTGAAGTAGTCAAGTAGAGATAAATCATTGTCTTAATGGAGCAGAGAACATGTACAAACTCACAGAGCAAATAGTGGAAATATAGAGACACGTGATAATCAGCATTGCAGCTTCACAAGCTCCACGACTAACAGGCTGGCTTCTTCGACTGAACTGAGAAACCGTGGTACTGAAATTTTGCGAGTCCTGCTTCCGTTCTTTGTTAAGAAATTTTATTCTGTAGAGGGGAGTTCTGCTCTGCAGGGCCGATCTCAAGTGACGAAAGTGGGACTTGGGGCAGTTTTATTATGTTTAGCAGAAATGGGCTTTGGATTACATAAGGCCCAAAAGGCTCTGAACATTATGCGAGCTGGTCGCACCATTCTTAATCACATAGGGCTCTGAACATGCTGGAACCCTCAAATTTTTCTCACCAGCCCCCATTGTTTGATTAACCCCATTTTATTTTTTAAATTATCCTAAAAGACAAAAATTTAACTAAAAAAAAAATCTAAAAACCCTAGTTACGCCTTCCACTGCAATTGTCACCACCTCAAGCCACCCTTCTTTACCATTCATTCCAATTTCAACCGTTTTATTGTTAGCCTATTTTTATTATTTTTCATTTATTGTAATTAATTTATAATTTATTGATCCGCATACTGAAATTATTCTTTACCTCTTTTTATTTGATATTACTTTTATTTTTTTATACTATCATAATAATCTCATTAAAATCAAATCAAACAAATGAGGGGTTTTGTTCTGCAGCCAGCTATTGTAGAATTTGCTATTAATGTCAAATCGGCGACTAAGGGCTTGCAGTGCAGTGGTGAATGTGATGGTGGGCGGCGGGTTTTTTGAAATTGCACTTATTTGTAATTATTTAACAGTAGCAATTACAAAAACAAGTGAAATTAATAAAAAGAACAGGAATTGATAAGATAGATTGAGAGAATCAAATATTGGTACTATTCTTGATCTGGACTCACTCAGCTTGTTAACCATCTAAAAGGCCTTCAGGTGGGACAATAATAGTTTCTTGATAACTGTCTATCTGGGATTGCATTTAGCCATAAGCTTCTAACTTATTTAGGTACCCAATAATAATGTATCAAAACAAGACAAAAACTACTCACTTCAAATATATTATGTATATATGTGTGTCATTAATAAGAAAACAATAGGCATAGACTTCGGTCCCCCAAACTACATGATCATGTTACTCGACTTGGTAGACAAATGAATGTACTTAAAACCCAATTGAATTTGAGCTCCAAACTATTACGTCATGGCCAATAATGGAGTTGCTTTTGCCAAGGGGCAAGGACCCAGAGCTCAGAGAGAGGAGACAGCGACACAGATGACATTGACAATCAAACGCGACAATGTTCGGAGAAGATTTAAATAAGTTCTCCATTTAAAATATGGCCGTAGTTGATCAATAACGTCATGTTCCGCATATTCATGTCTTTTCAATAATATTTAGAGCACATGTACTACAGATGACATGAAATTATCAAATTATTTTCCAAGTGAGATAGTTTAACGGCAGATTTGAACGATTTTGCTAATCTGAAAATGAGCAATTAAATGTTTTAAAAAGGTAAAAACGCAACTCTTAATTGTCAGAAAAGTCCATAGCAATGGCATGTGGCCATGCCAGTGCTCCATCCCATTTGCATTGCTCCATCTACATCTCTTGGTAGATACTAAGATAAGCTTGTGCCCTTTTTGGTATGGGATTTAGATTTAGTGTTGAGCTAATTTTTGTTCAACTTTTCATAATCTTCTGTCATATGTATATGTATAATAATATACAGTTAAGATTCAATTAGTTATATATATTTTTATCCAATAAATATCAATTATATATTGTTTCAAAGGTTAGTAAAAAGTTCATCACAATATTGAATCTAAATCTTTTTGTGTGACAGGAACCCCTTTTCTTTTTCTCTTCTTATTTAACAAATTCTTTTTTCAGCTTCCTTGCCTTTAAGAATTTCTAGTTTTCTACTGACGGAGTAAGCAAGCAAAGGAGTGGTCAAAAGGGGGCAGCATCACTCCTCACATTGTTAGGTGGCCATACCATATACATCAACTGTTGCCAGAGGGTGAACAATTAAGCCTGGAAAAAAAAAAAGTGGCAAATGGGACCAACCATGTGGGCAAATGGGCCACAACTCGAAAGCCCAATGATACAAAAAAAAAGTGATATTAAAGTGATTTTTGTAGGCCCACTTCTGAAGAAGGAACTATGCTGACGTTAGCTCTTATCTTTTCGGAAACACCAACAATAATTCAACCATTTTGTTCTTTTGAATCATGCATCCATCGCAAGGCATGACAAAAGCTTGCTATATAACATGATAAAAAGCTCAATAGGAAGAACCCACTGGCTTCATGCCAAATTATTGAGGAAGAAATGATAGTTCTTAATCATCATGCATTCAGATATTTGTATATTAACCATCTGATCCACAAACCGCCTGGACCCAACTGGGTTTGATATGGAATCAACCCATCTACAATCAAATGGTCAAAAAATGTGCATAACATGATTGATGTTCAACAGAGACGAGCTTGTTAGAATCCTAGAGAAAAATCGAAATCACAGATAAAACGTAAAATTTCTCCAAAAGAAGAATCCTGGGCACATGGTCCGATACAGGACTCATGTTATGCACTGGTGATTGAATCGACACTTGTACTGGTTTCCATAACTTCACTGATATCATGTGCGAGTTCCGAAGGGCAGAATCATATTAAGCTCGAATGGATCGGTTAGTTTGATTTCATTTATATTTGTTAGGTGGTGAAGGAGTGATCCGAAGTTATGAACTACACTGTTTAGAGTCATTTCAAACAGTTGCTTATGGCGGAAAAGAAATAATAAAGGACAAATGGAACACCTTTGGCCCTCAGTTCTGACCATGAAAAAGCTTACCATTCTTAAATGAACATTCTGCTTATTTAACACGCCTTGACACCCTGGCATCTAAAGGTCAATGACGAACTAAAATCACTTAATGATGACCAACCACCACAAGGTGGCAAGATTATTAATACCCTAATAGCTATAATTATCAACTCATAATTGCAGTTCAAAGGAATAATTTACTTCACTTAGAGACGAAGCTAATGCACTTTCCCTTTGCTTGAACGCTAAAAACAATGTCAATATTTGCATTCATTTTAAATATTAAATTGCTAAGCGTGGTTGCCAAATGCATGAAAGCTCACGCACCCACTTGACAGCATTTCAATTCCGGGCTCGAACTATATCGCACCTTTTTACAACTTCAAAAAGTAATCGTTTGATATGATGCCTGGATTTCAGGTTAATCAAATATCAAACATTTCCCAAATTTGTTAAACCGAAAAAAGGATGTCAAGCTTTAATTAATTTAAAAATATATATAAAAAGAAAAGAAAGCTAATAAAACAAAAAGCAACGAACCAATACCAAGCTAGTGAAATTAATTTAAAGGCTTCTAATTGGCCCTCACTTCCAGTTCAGAATATCAACTTCCTACGAGGCAGCCCCGCTACTGGATTACATTTCCCGGAAAAGGCAGCGAGATCACGGATGGTTTCCCCGATCAAATCTTTAAATATGAGCCGTTCTATGTCAAGCACTGCCTCGGACATCTCAATCGGGCAATCCCCGTTAATGGCATCCCCCGCTAAGTCCTTTTTTAGCACACCACATATGACATTAAACAAGTCCTCAGATGAGTCCCTCTCCCGGATTTTCTGAAATTCGAACCAAATTTGTTGCAGTGAAGCCTGCCCAGAATTGGAATTTGCATAAGAAACGACTTTCCATGGCGGCAATTCCCTCCTGCGAATCAGAATTTCATTGATAGTATCAAATATAAGCTTTCTCTGCAGTCTTGAGACCTTGGAGGTATCCTTTCCCTTGAGATATTGTTGCTTCTCTAGCAACAAAAACAAATCTGAATCTTCCAGTAGGAAATTCGATGCCCGGAGAATATCCGAAATGTAGGTGAAATCACAGTCATCGTCCTCCGATTTTGATTCCACAGATGAAATCCCTAGGCTCCAGCTATCATCTTCCAATTCGTTTTGTTGGTCTGTTATTTACACCAGGTAAAATGCACAAGAGTCAGATACGTAGCTGCTAACATAGCAAACAACAGTAGAAAATGTCAAAAGACTCAAAACCTATAGTAGAGCCCACACCATTGATCGAACGCCAAACAATTTTCATTCAATATGAGTAACATACTGACATAACAAAAGCTTAAAGATGCTGACAGTGACAAAGAAAGGACATTGAAGATGCCTCTGATTGGTTACCAACGTGGGCCACTCCATAGCAAAACCAAAGGCAGCAGCATAAAAATGCATAGCTATCGATGACATCCCAATGGACACCTGTCAGTAAGGTTCAGCGAATATTCCATTTCAAGATTCAACCAGGCTAAGCTAACCACTGGGATTTGATTTTACCCCGATCAGGTAATTTTGCAGAAAAAGAGGTTTCAGTCACTTTCCTTTTTTAAGTACCATCATCAATCACAGTTGTAGTTCACGCATTTAATTTTTCACTCCAAAATCCAGCTTCGTCGTTCTCGTCAGTGAATCCGACGATCGGCATCAGTGGGTACCATTAATAATCAATCCCACGTGATTGCTCGTGCCACATAAATAATTTAGATTTCCCACTACATCATACAGTCATGGTGTTCACTGTTACCTCTCTAAAACTTAGCTCAGCCTTTTTCTGTACCCGAACCAGGTAATCAACAATTTAATGTTAATTAAACAAATCGCACTGCATTAAAACCTAATTAATTTCATTTACTACCCAAAACAGGAGAGAGAGGACAGGGACAAATATCTACTACTATTGAGCGTACAGCATTGACTTAAACGGGCCTAGCAGTAGTGGCATACAATCACAGACGTCACCATAGTCAAATGCAAATCCAGAAAGCCAAGTCATCAATGTCGAACTGTGCACAAATTAAACGGAGTGGCAGGGAAAAAAAAATGAAAGAGTCTCGCACCTTTGAAATCAATGCTCCGTTTCATAACAGGAGAAGGAGACGACTCGTCCTTGTAAAACGATGAGTCAAGCACCGATACCGGACTCGGTTGCAACTCGCTCGCAGTTATTTCCGCTATACTGTGTAGCAGCTTATCACATCTCTCCAATAAGCTCCTCCCTTCCTTGTACTCCTCCACTTTTGATCTCTACATTACAATTTAGAAATTTAATTAATACTTGTTATTAAAACGGAAATAAAATAAACTTTTTTTCTTTATTTTTTGGAAATACTATAAGTTAGCAGCTTACCTCAGTATCAGTTTGAGAAGAGGTGCAGCTTATACTACATTCAGAAATCGTGGATACTTCATCCTCCGCTGGGGTGAATAACTTATCGTCCTTGTGACAAATCTCAGCCATTGGTTTGGCCAATCTCGGAGAACGGTTTGTCCTCTGATCTGATCCAATCCTTTTCACTTTACTCCTTGGAGATACTCTGCTCTGCTCCATAACCGTGGACTCATTATTTACTTTCCCCTGCGTATCGATACTCAACGGTCTTCTCCTGCTTGGACTTCTAATGCTGTTCTCGCTTCTGGTCGGCGAAATCGAGTTTCGTCCTCGGATAGGACTGCTATGGTTCCGTACATTCCGGTCAATCTCCGGTCTGTCACGTCTCGGGCTCAGCGCTGGCGACATCTCACCCGAGAAATTCAAGCTCCAACGAGTTCCTGCCCTCCTAAAACTTGAAGGAGATGACGAGTCGTTGCCGGCTCTTCCTTGCCGATTAATCGTCCCCGGCTTCATAACGACGATTGGAGATTCATCATAAGCGAAGTTTCTTAGACTTGAAGCCTGTCTTGAGGGTTTCTTCGGATGTAAAAGGCCTTTCAGTTGCAAAGCTTCAAGGATTTGCTTAAGAGTTTCGAGATCCTTAGAAGGCTCATCGATTCCTCGCATTTTAAGCCTCTTCTCAATCTCTCCGTATATGGAAACGCTCTGTTTCGGCTCGGGAAAAAAATCGGCCGAGTCGAAGAAGCTCTTCTTTTGCAGTTGAACTATTCCTCTTTGGGGTGCTTTAGCTGACTCGCTCCTCACACTTCGTACATTGAACTGCTTTGGATCTACACGTCGCCCATTCACCATTCGTTCTTCGGTACCTGCATTGTTTTGATTTTGCCTCGCATTCATCTGCGAATACGACGGCTGCGATTGTTTTAACTGAAAGTTAATCCCGTCGATGAAACGATACTGATCTTTGGAGACTCTAGACTCGGAAGCGGATCTTCGTAGCTCCGCTTTCTTGGCTGGTTCAGGATCCGAGTTAGGCAACGATTCAAGTCCCATGAGCCTCGCGATGACGCTCGTTGAACGTCGCTGCTTTTCTAACTCTTCTCCCGCTGATGCTTCTTCGGTGTTTTCACAACGGTTTGCCGATAAAATCGCAGCGTTAGTGCGGATCTCCCTGGGTTTGAGGCTTCCCTTGGCGTCAACAACGGCTCTGCTGTCCAGAGAAAGCCTGGGAGCTTCTTTGCAAAACTTCCATGACGATCTTGTACCTTCCTTGAATTCCAAAACCGGGAGAGGAGGCGCCACCTTGCTGTCAGTCTTCAACGAAGTTGCAGGCTCCTGCGCCGGAGACGGAGACGAAGACGGAGGCGGAAGTTCCGTCACTGGAGATTGCTTGAAGCGGTCCGGGGACGGTGTAGATTTCCCTTGCTGCAGCTCTCTCGAAATAGCAGAGGACTCAATACTCTTCTCCGATTCAAAGGTAGAATCAGCAGCCTGAATTTAGTTTCAAAACAATGAAATAAGCAGCCAAACAGAGCACAAATACAGAAAAAGACATAATGATAAACTGACCAGAGAGGGAGGGAGGCGTTTGGTGGAGCTAAGGCGTTTGCCGGTGAGAATATGATGGCGGTCAAAGATCTGGAGGAAACCAGCCATGCAACCCATTTGCTTCTCAATCTGTTTCTCTAGATTCTGCTCATGTACTATTCCGGTCGTCATTTTCTCTTATTATTTCTCACTTGCAATCTTTTTATTTTTTTTTTTAAAAGCACGCCTGCTCTCTTTTGTTGGCCTCAAAAAATCTCACTCTCTCACTTTCCAATCTCCATTTTTCACATTCCTCAGTTGCTCTGTTTGTATCTCTATAACTTCGCCTCTATCAACGTCTCCCGCTTTTCTGGTCTTTTAAAGGGTAGGCGAAGTTAAGGCTGATGACAGAATGCGGGGCCAAACAAAAAGACAGGAATTGCCCTTTTCTTTTGATAAAATTTCAGATAAGTCTTCCGCCAGAGTTTCGGCCTTTAGCTGTAAATGGCAATTGGGTCCTCCACCAAGGGTGGGCTTGAATTTGAGATTGCATATTTAGGGCCTTGTTCATGGTTGTACAAAGAGCACAAATCCTCCGTGGGTAATGCTGTCCACGTGTCCGATTCCACTTCCTTGATGTTCGTAACTTTGAACGATGACCACCTTTGACCAATATTTTTCCTAAACTAGCCCCGCCACTTGCGCACTGAATAACAAAATTGGTTCATAATGATTGATGACACACTCGTCTGCATGCAGTGACGCCCAATACCATATGACTTTTCAGTCCCTTGACTGTTCTACAACAGCTTATTAGCTAAAACCAAAATGCTCTGAACAATTCTTTGGCTATATTATAGAATACTAATGTAATTCTCCATTTTTAATTATCCTTTTCTCTAAGAAAGAATCAATTGGTAACTTACGTGTATTTTAAGGCCATATGATTTTCCCATATGAAGCAGAGACCGTTCTCTGCTATCTCCATTTATGATCATCAGTTGCGGGTGCATATGAACCAATTTAAGGCCGCAATAAGGATGAGAGAGTGGGGGGGGGGGGGGGGGGAATAATAACACTCATCACGAGCATAGTTGATAATTCTCGAATGTAAATGTAATAATGTTAGAGAAAAAGAAAAATACATTACATTGCATTACTCCGTTTAAACGGTAGATATATCATTTATATGATATAAAGTGTAGCCCGTGACCGTGAGCATTGGTAAATTTACCCACCATGACTCATGAGTCATTGGTAAGTAGCGTGCGTGCGTTAGCGACAATTTAAAAACTGAAGCCTTGCAGCCACGCCCACGCGGCATTCCATAAAACTAAACTTGATTTTCACCTCCGCCACCAACTGACCAAAACTACCCGACGGAGGTTCGGGAATTGGAACTCAGGCTCAGCCACCGCCTTTCCACGGTTGGAACACGTGGCGTCAATCTAGAGTCACAGCTAGCTACCAGGTAATACCACAGAGGTAGCTGACCATGACAAGTGACAACAGTTCTATATAATCAATGGGGTAAACAGTGGACCCCCTCACGGAGTATGCCACGTAAGCCACGAGAATGAGGGCAATTTAGTTTTTGCCATTCGCTTCACACGTAGGGCGCGTTTACTAGACATAATAAGAATACGGTGGAGGATGAGATGAGTTGTAATAACACTAAATTAGATATAATATTTTGTTATGGTTTGTGTAATTTAAGATAAATAATTATGTATTATATTTAGTATATTATTAGATTAGATAGGACTAATTAATAACTAATATATTTTTATATTTATTTTATGTTAAATTAATTATTATAGCAGAACTTATAATAATATTTTGCTCTTTGTTTTTATTTTTTTATTATTTTTAGTCTAACCCATTATCTAGTGACAAACCATTCTCTTATCCAGACTAATAACATAAGATAAGATTTTAGCTTTAAAAAACTTATAAGCTAAAATCTTATAATAAGGATTCTATAAGATTTATGTATTAGCTATTCTCATGATTAATTGGTGGGATTCAAATTACTAATCTTAACTCTATTTTGGCTCGAAAGTCCAAACGCTAGATTAAGGAGCAGTTTGGTAATGCTGTAACTTTTAAAATAATTATTAATAACTATGTTGTAAAAATAATCAACAGGAAAGATAATTTATTATCAAAAGTATGGTAAGTTTTATAAGTAGTAGTATGTGTTTAGTAAATTTATTATTAAAGTAATATAATAATATAAATAATTGAATTAAATATCATGTTGAATAAAATTTATTATACATTTATAAACATGTATATAAAATAATTTTTATTGTGTATATGTAATAATTGATAAATGAACTAAATATCTTATTCATTATCATTTAATTTTTTATTTTGGTATCTCAATATAATTAATAATAATAATAATCTATTTAAAATTAACCATTTTATTACATAATTAATAAAGATACTTTTGAATTTTTATAATATATATATATATATGGAATTGCAATGAGAATAAAATTGATTCTCAAAATCATAATTTGTTATCTATATTTTGAATTTTTATAAATAATTAAAAATTACTCCTTTTAATTTTTCTAAATCTACTATAGGATGAGGTAATTTTATCAAAAAATAATTTTTAAAAATATTTAACAAATATCAAAATAACTTTTAACTTTTAAAAATTACTTTAAAATCTTTTAAAAGCAATTTCAAACCAACCCTACCACTGCCTTAGCTTAAAATAATCCAATCCTAACATCTTTAAAAACCACCAAACAGCCCCTTAAGGCCTTTGTTGCTTTACATAAAAAGATCGCATCCTCACATCCCATGAACCCATGTCTGCGTACAAAATACAACGGCTAAAAGTTCGCCAATTATTTATTTTTTTATTATTATCATTATTTAATTTTCGTGTACTTATATATTATAGGCCGATTGGAAAGCCAAAGAATTTTCGGATTACTTTTACTGATTAGATCATGCATGTGGTCGAATGAAAAGGGCACTGTTTATGCATTGAAACGGTAACGTCTTTTCAAAAAGTGCACGTATCTCTGAATCTCGTGAGCGTTGATTTGATATTATACTGGTTGTAAGCTTAGAAAAATCCACTCTTCACTATTCTCATAATCCTTTTAATCTACCAAATGACTGATTCACTTCTCCAATGCGGATTTCAAAAATCTGGCTTCCTCACTAAATTAATCTTAAAAGATTAGTTAAGGCGCTATTACACCGGTGATTTTTTCTTTTAATATATTGCATGACGATTTCCTAATATTTTGGTATATAAGAAACATAAAGTGAATGGTTTTGATCTATGCATCGACAATGGGCATAACTCAAAATCTGCTTCAATAAAAGAGAAAATCTATTTCAATCGCTATCCAAAATCCAAACAATGATCATCGTTTACCATCTTTGTCGCTAATTATTAATATATCTAATGGAGTAATATAATTCCTGACCGGGATGGCTTCGAAAAATGGTCCTATGAAAGAAACCCTAATTTACAATTTTAATTTTTCTCTCAAGTTGATAAACTAAAGGCTATCGGTTGGAAGCAATCCATAGTCTTATAAGGGATTAGGGTCGGGGACGGGGATCATGGTCCCGCCCCCAAACCCGCACCATTTACCTTGCCTGATCTTATAGAAATTAATTTAGTTTATTTCTCCTGCAGAGTAAACTTTATGTGGCCGTGTTCTTTTCATTTCTTTTCTTTTTCCTTGTTTGAAGATAATTTTAATATCTCTGTTAAGCTATCTAATAAGATTATATACTTACGGTAACTTATCTTTTACGAAAATTTCAACATTTTTTTAATTTCAAACAAAGGTGTGACGTATCATCTCTATATATATATATATATATATATATATATATATATATATGAATTCTATTTTGTTATCAACAGTATCTTTCTAGGGGCTTGTGCATTCAATATCTGTTTTGAATTTTATATATGCCTGTGTCCTTTCTTAATTGGGATTTATTCCCCGAGTAACGGTAAACTTACTGCATAAAATGTTATTTATTAATTTGTTCATTTATTTATTTTTTGTGAGAAACATAAAAACTAAATTTAAGTAACATTGAAGGCAACTTTGCTTGTGGCTTCAACAATTCAATATACGGTTGATATAACGCCACAACATCACATACTCTTACTATATATATATATGGAGAGATAGGAAAATATTTCAAATTAGAATATTGAATTTGTGAAAGTTCACAAAATTATTAAAACGTATTATTTAATAGTCTTTTCTTATTTTAATAAAGTTCAAGATTCTGATCCACATCAATTTGTGTGTGTATATGTATGTATTGGGCTTTTCAATTAAATTCTACTCGATGATTTCTTAATTTAGAAAGAAGATTTGATTGTTTCTAAATTTTCATTAATTAATATTTATCCTCAATGTTTGTGAAGTGGAAACATGCAACTTGCTCTAGTGGGAAAGTAGAGGCAGAAGTTGATGTAACGAAAACTAGAGTTAATCCGACCCAAATGCTGATCGACGCACTTGTATGCTTAATCATACTGAATTAAACTCCAAATGCTAAGTTTACTCGCTCGGAAATTGAGGATCCAATAGCAATCAAATTCAGGCAGGCACTTTTGGTGCAAATTTTGGTAAGTGTTCGATACTAGTCTTAGAGTACGCAAATTGAGTTGAGATCTTTCGTATTTTGATTTAAGCAACTTCATGGCCAAGATGGTCACTTGATTTAAGCAACTTCATGGCCAAGTTGCCAAGAAGAGTCAATATCTTAAAGTAGAGAAAATTAGGATATCTTATATATATATATATGTAGCAATATTCTTACAAATCTGCGCACAAAGGTTTGCACAAAACGGTGCGTTTTGTACAAACCTTTAAAAGGCTCCACGTACGTGCACCAAACAAGACACACGCACGTTACGTTTCGTTCTCCCTTTACTGCAACAGCTTGGTTTTTACTGCAACTATGCAACAGCTCTGTTTCCATTCTAAAAGGCTCATTTCATTGAAGCAAAAACCCAGCAGCTTCGTTCTCCACACAGCAATAACTTCGTTCTCGGTTGTCCTCACTCTCTTAGCTCGGTTTTCTCTCATTCTTGGTGGCTTCATTCTCCCTCACTCTCTCGGCATCGATCTCCCTCAATCTCTTGATCTCATCAGTAGTATTTTGCCTCATTTCGGGTACTTCACCTAACCTAATGTGGAACCTTAATTTTTGTCATATTTGTCGAATTTTGTGAGCCTTTGAGGAATTAGGTTCTATTTAGTTCTTGATTTGTTCTATTTAAATTTTAAAGAGCATATATTGCAATTGCCGATTAATGTTGATTGTGTTGTTCAATTTATTACAAAAGTGGGTTGTTTGCAGCCATTGCAAGAGTATTGTTAGTCTATGCGATTTTTGTCAAGTTGAATGAAATCTGAGAAAACCCAGTTGCTTGCTCTGTTCATGTGGCTTAGAGATTTGTGAGTGATTATGCATTTGCAACATGGTTTTGCAGCTGAAAATGGTTTGGTTAGGAAGGTGGAAATGTTTAGCTTTTTGTCGCATTCAAGCCGTGATTTTGGCGTGCATATGCTTCGTGCTAACAGATGTGACCTTGATTCCATGTTCAGCAATACCTTGTGCTGGGAATGGTATCACTACAACGTGAGGTTCCCTGTCTATTGAAATGAGTTCAAACTTTTCCTTGTGAACCGAAAGCTATACATGATTTAATGCAAAGTTACAAATAATAGAAAATAATATTTCAACCATAAACATAATTTTCATTGCAAATATGAGAAGGTAATACATTAGTTGAATATACAATTTAAATACAATATATATTAAAATACATATAATTATTTATGGGACATATTTTAAAATAGTACTTGGTTGCGAACTTCGTTAAAGTTTTATTTCAAGCAATTCAAATTTAAGAGACAAGCGTTCCATTTGATGCCCCAGCTTGCGCACTTTTCCTAGTAAGAGATCAATTTTAATCTCGCTCATATTTCGATCTTCCACCCCTCGACACACAATATTTTCATTGTTCTTCCGATCGTCGTCCTATTCAAATGCCCCACATCCTTTGCACTTCCAAAACTTATGATTCAGATTCTCTCTTGTGTACGAAGTTCGTAAGATCTTATCATTACATCACTTTTCACAAGTTTTTATATGTGGATTTGGAACTTCACTCATGCTAGAGGACATTGTGATAGAAATATCCAACCAATTTAAGCAACTGACAAGGAGAAAAAAAAAGGCCGTAATAGTTAGTGAGCATTAAGCAATTGGACAGGGAAACAATATAGGACACACCAACTACTAATCAATTCTAAAAGAAAAAAACAGCCACAACAATATTGCTCTCAAGGTTTTTGCTGACTATCTCCTTTAAACTTAATATCTATCTAATAATGTTTGTCAATCACATCTAAATATTTTTTATTTACTGAACTAATGACAAAGAATATCACTGCCTCACATTGTTCAAATAATTTGCAACATTACTTGCATGAATTTGTTTTTTAAGCTCAAGTTTGCATTATTTAGAATAGTGAATAACATGAAAAAAGCAAGATAATAGCTCAAGTTTACACATATCTATTGTTTTACCTTCCTTTCATATTGAATTCTGAGTCACGGAGAAGAAATCCATTTCCATCAGCATTTCCATCCTTATCTACAAGGCATGACACTAGGATATCACCAAAAGCAAGGTAACGAGCCGTGTGAGGATAAGATAATCATGTCTTTTGTATAATATTTGCAGGCTCAACAACTTTATGTAAAGAGGGAGCCCTTAGATTTTTTTGTGTGTCAACTACGTATACCAAATCTGAAAGTAACAATGATAATTTATTTAACTTCTTTTTCTTTACAAATCTTGATGCATTTATATAATACGTGCAATGTGTTTTGATTTTCCTAGATGACCGAGATAGGAAAAATAAATCAATTCGTTCAAAATCCAAAGCTAATATCAAGACAATCCAAAATCACTATACCCTCAACAATAACCATTCAAAATCCAAGTGGCCGAAATGGGGTAATATAATTAATTTTCAATTAATTACAAATTTAAGCAATAAATTGAACACCAACCTTAACAAGCTCCGTTAATTAGTTGTGTTGGGGTAGAGAGAGTGATGAAACTGAGATTGAGAGATTGAGGCAGATCGGAACTGAGACAATGAGGGAAGTGGAGCCACCGAGAATAAGGGTGATCGGAGCCGAGAGAGTGTGGCAAAATAGATCCAGCGAGAATGAGGAAGTACAAAGCCGAGAGCGAGGGAGAATGGTGCCTAGAGAATGAGGAAGCTGCTGAGTTTTTGTTGCAGTGAAAGGAGGCAGTGGTTTTTTGTTGCAGTGAAAGGAGGCATACGCGAGTGGGAGGAGCTAGGAAGAGTGAGTGTGTTGTTGTGCACGTACGAAGAGCCTTTTAAAGGTGCACAAAACGCACCGTTTTGTGCAAACGTGTGTGCGTGAATGTGTGAGAACATCATTTTCCTATTTTTATCTAAGCAACCTCCCAAAGAATCACGTGATCTTATGTTTCTTCTTTATTGGATTGGATCCTCAATTTTTTTTCAAATATATATGTTACAAATTCACAATCTACTACTATTATCATATTTGTTATGGCACAATTTAAATTTAATTTATGCTCTCATAAATATTAGAGAACATCTATTTCACCCACAAGAAAAAAAATATTTATACTCAATTTTTTTATTTAAGAAAAAAATTATAAGAATCCCTAAGATGGGACTGGAACTCGCGCTAGCACAATAACGGGGACATTTTTCTTTTTCAAATTACCTTCCAAATAACAAGAAGGTCCGCTTCTTAAGTTTGATAGTGTATTTATACATAGCCAAGGTCGATTATATATATATATATATTTATAAACTTTTTTCCGCTTATGGCCTCGGCTTTTTAGCTGCTCAATTTATAGATTTTATTCTATAATTATTTAAGTCTATGGTTTCTACATTATAGCTCTCATTTAACCAAAATTCCAACTCCATGGTTCGCTGACGCTGAAGCATCATAGCATTTAAATAATGTCATATTAGGGAGCCATTTATTTTAAGCGTGAGTTCAAATATTTTCCGAGTACGCCAGACTTGTTATTATTATTATTTTTGGTAAATTATCATTGAATCATATTTATTTTGTCTTATGTCCATGCAATTATTATAAAATTTTAACATGTATTTTGCATTACATTTTTTTTTACATTTGTATCAACTAGTCAGTTTGCATTAACACTATTAAAAAAATTTAATAAAATAAAAATTTTACCCCCAAATAAATTAAAAGATTATTTTATCTTATAAAAAATTTTAAAATTAAAAATTGTAATTATAAAAATATCCCTAAATTTAATAAAAATAAATCTGAAATAGAGGTGCTCAACCGATTTTTACTAAATCTAGATTTTACAAATTTTATTAAAAATTACAATTTTACAAAATTTTAATAAAAATAAATGAATTTATTTATTAAAAATTATAATTTTGTAAAATTTTATTAAAATAACTAAATTTATTTCTTAAAAGAATAAATCCTAAAATTTTAATAATTTTGGAGATTTTTATTAAATCCCAAAATTTTACAATTATAAATTTTTATTAAAAATAAAAATTCAAATTTTGGGATTTATTTTTATTAAATTTAGGGATATTTTTGTCATTATATTTTTTTTATTTTTTAAAAATTTTATAGACTAAAATAGTCTTTTAATTTATTTGGAGATAAAATTATTATTTTATTAAAATTATAAGTGTATTTTAAAATTTTATAGTAGTTGAATGAAAAAAATGGTGTCATGATAATTTCTTTTTTTTTGGGTTATAATAATAGCAGAAAGTGGATGTAGCTCTCTCGTTGAAAGAAACCGCTTTAAATTTGTGTCTGATTACTTGCTTTTTTTTTTTTCAAAGAAAAAATTTACTATTGCTGCTTTGCAGTAAGAATTAGGACGTATAATCCCTATCAAGACTGAATTACTTGTGAATGTGACAACAAAGATTTGTCCCCGATCTTATATATATATGTATATAAAGTATAAACCCCTGTTAACTGTAATTAAGAAATAGAGAAGAATATAAAATTAACTGAATCCTGAGGAATGGGATCGAAGAGCAGCTAGCAGAAGAATGCAATAGAAAATCAATTTCCTGGCTTCCAAACAGACCTCATGAACTATAATGATTGGTGGGGTTGCAATTCCAATCTTGAAACTGCGGGGTGAGCGTCAGGGTCAGAGGTCAGGCTTGCTGCCACCCATGTGATATGTCTTCAGGACAGAAAAAACGAAACCTTTCTGGGTTGCATCATGTGAGCCTACATTTCTTTTTGAGTACATGCCTAGCTAGCCACTTAACTATTCTATTATTATTCTTCGTTTCATTTTCTATATGTCTATAGATATAATGGACCTAACATCTCAGTCATATGTCTTGTCGATGCTCTTATATTCGTGTTCACAATTATATTTCACACAAAGCATGCACCTTTTATCTCTCTCTTTTCATTTAACCCACATGCATCTCAGATCTCTGCAGGCACCTTCCTTAACTTTTCATAAATACAATTTCATCCTCACCCTCGGCCTAGCCATCTGAATCTGACACTTACAAGTGTAAACATGCAGAAACCCAGTAGTAAATTATTAGAATCCAACTTTATAGTAAGCATCTAGGGAACTTAATAATATATTGTGGGCCACTCTCTCCTAAGGTTTCCATGTCCTGGTTGAATGAATATGGTGAGTCCGCACATTTTTCAATCTGTAAATCCCATGTTCTATATATATCAACCGACCCTCTTCCTCTGCACACATTCCTTCATTTTCTATTGTGGTTCAAAAGCAGATTTCACATTCTCCCTATGCACTATAATAATAAAATAAAAGAAAAAACAATAATTAGACTGTCGTTTTTAAAGCCCCATCCTGATAAAAATATCACTAACCGCTTGCCTCTAAAGTTACTGCTCGACCCGTGAATGAAGATGTAGATTTTATTTTACATAGGGTTGATAAGATAGTTGCAGGTAGCTAGAGATGTATAGATAGGATGAATTAATAATATTCAAAGTTCCTGTCAGGGGGGAAAATGTGCAGATATAATTTTATACAAAGTGCTGAGAGAAAGCACTTCCCAAATAACTTATGTTAACAAATAGTTGATTGGTCTAGATGAATATGGGAATGCTGAATCAATGATGAAGAAGGAGATGGGATTCTGATTCCCTCTCTCTAGGGCTTAGCGGTTGGACCACTCTCAACTTTGAAGACTATGCCATCTCTACGCCCCCTCCACATGGCACTTCATATGATATATATTTTGTATTGTGTCATGTGAATTGCGAAGTGATCACCACCCCTTGCCTCTTGAACATAAATAATCCCTTAAGGCAGCTCCAAATTTTGCCGCTTCATTTTCATTCCAGATTCTTGTATTTATTATTATTATTATTACATCAGTTTTGCAAAAAGAATGTAGAAGAAAATTGGCCGTAGAACTTCTCTCTTCACTCACTGCCAAGGTCAAGTCAAGTAGCATCCTTCAAGGAAATAAAGATAAAGATGCTTGAATGATGAAACTTACTTAGTCTTTAATTTTTTTATTTTATCTTTTTGTTTCTATCTGTTTTTTACTACACTTACCAAACATTGAATGTGCAAATAATTTTTACCCTGATTTCAAACTTTTAGATTTACCCCACTATCATATATACTTAATTTATTAAACATCTTATTATAGAATATTTTTCGTTATTGGTCATGTAGCGTTGGAGGCCAGCTATCTGTGGCTAATCCAATGTTCATCTCTCTTCTACTGAATAAATTATTACTGTAAAATGGTAGGAGTCCTGTGTCCAGCTCTTATTGCTAGCTAACATTGGATGGAATAAGTGTCAGGATGAAGCTGAATCAAGAGTCGAAATTTCACTATTTTCTAAAAACAAGTGCATTTGCTAGCCGATCACTAACGTGCATTGCACACGACATTATTTTTACTTTTACTTTTAGGGAACACTGAAAAGCACCAAGAAATTTTCTAAGCAAATAACCGATGCACATGACTTGACATATTTGCATGCCTTTTCATGTTTTGTGTTAGATCTTGCCTCTGTTTTCTCCTAAATTCTTCATAAATTATCCAAAACTAGACATCTAAATCATGCAATTGTAGTTAAAGAGCGGCATCAAATTATTTTCTACGCTATGTTGCAACTAATACGTGGATCAATGTTTTTAACTTTACCCGAGTTTGGTCCCAAAGAGGCCAGAGCACTTGAACAGCAACGGGTTTTGTCAGTTATGTTCTCCTTTTTAGCCTCAGCCATGTGAGTGCTTATAATTGAAGGATTATCGTTCCCTTCCTAATTTAATTTTTCTTAAGTTTTTAAACATCTTGTACCACTTATATTTTAATATTAGTATATAATTAAAATTTAATTATTTTTATTTTTTAATTTATCAACCACCAATTAATAAATTTTACTTAAAAGAATATCAAACAATAAGAAAATTCAATTACATTATGAAATGAGGTTTAGTTTCCCTTTGTTTTTCTACTAGCATGTAGGGGTGGGTAGAGTTAAACCATGCCTAAAAAATTACTAGTTTGGTTCGGTAGTTTTTCTTAAGAAAAAATTGATATTATGATTCTGTGTAAAACCGAATGGATTATATCGAAACCAAGCCAAAAAGAAATTTTCAAACCAATTATTTAAAATTCTTGAGCTGAACTGAATAAAAAAATTTCAGTTTATTCCAAAATTGAACTGAACCAAACTAGAGCTCATAATAATTTAACTGAAACTGAAGAAACCGAATTGAATCAGAAAATTGAATAGAACTAGTCCAATTCAACACGCACCTAGAAGTCGCGTGGCAATTTTTATTTAAAAAATTTAATTTTTTGATTTTTGGGCTTGATTTTCAAATTTGAAATTTTAAACAGAAAATTGATTTGCTATTTTATCTACCATGGATCAAACAAAATATCTAAGGGTAAAGTAGTAAAAAAAAAATTGAAAATAAACTGTTGATACTTAACCTACAGGTGTTTTCAATTAATTTTGAAACTTGATGAGAGAAAATGATATACTGTAACAAGTTAAAATTAAAAGCTATGCACATTTTGCTAAAATGAGGATGCCAATAATAAATAAAAAATATATATTTCAATGTATTAATAGATAAATACAGTTTTCAATATATTGAAATATGTGTGGCATCGGATATCCTCATTAGAGTAGAACTATGCATATAGTGAGCATGCTACTAACATATACAAATAAATACAATAATAGACAAAAAAATACATACTCTTTAATGTATTGAAATTTATTTTTTATTTTCAAATATTTTAGTGGCATTCTCATTTTACACAGAGAGAGAGAGAGAGAGAGAGAGAGAGAGAGAGAGAGAGAGAGAGAGAGAGAGAGAGAGAGAGAGAGAAAATTTTCTCCAATGTAGAGATCTCATTTTAACAAAATGAGGAGGCTATTAACATATAAAAAATATAGATGTTAATGCACTTACATACACAAATACAGTCTCTCAAATATTTAAATATGTGTTTTTTTTTATATTTAATCATTTCATCACTTTATTAAAATAAATGTGTGTATAGAGGATAAAATGATTGCTTTTTTGAAATGATAGAGGGTTTTGCTTGTTTATCCAAATGAAATACCTCAAGCCAATAAGAGAAATTATTCATTCTCTATTTTCTTTCATTTTTTTTCATGATGTTAGACCTTATCCTAACTTAAAGTATTTGTGATAGACGTGTATATATTGCACACAAATTGGAGAATTTATGTTACATTAATAAATTTTATGTATTTATTTTAATGTGAAAACTTTAAATTTCTATTTACATTGATAAAAATTAAGATTGAGTATTTTATATGTCATTTTTTTAATAATTTATAAATTTATAGTTTGAATTATATAGTTTAAATTTTATAATTTATATTTATACTTTTGAAAAAAAAAAAGGAAAATCATTGGGTGCTAATATGAGTTTGGCAATTGCTCAAACTTGCAGTGGGTGCAATGTGGATTTAATAATTTTGTTATTTTGCGGCACCCGAGCCTGGCCGTTGCCATCCCCACTAGTGATCTCATTAAGAAACTTTGGCGCGTTTGCAAGCAGATTCATTCTCTTTGGACATTATATTAGATTTTAGAGAATTGTTAATTGTCTTTATACTTTAATTTGTACGAGTAATTAATTTAACCGGCCAAAGAAGAGGACAGCGTGAAAGTGATGGTAAAGGAACTAAACCATACGTTACTTAACGGCTGTTTTCCAAAAAATAAAATAAAATAAAATCTTAAGGGTCTTTTTGGTTCCCCCATTTATATATATATATATTAATTAAGTAATTTTTTTTCCTCGGAAGAACGCAATTAACTAGTCGCTTCTTTCACTTTCCCCCTTTAATTTGCCTGGGAAGCGTAGCCAAACTGCCAAAAAGTAGTGGGCTTTTTCATCGAAGCATGCCCACTTCACGTGGCTTGCGAGGCGTGCCTCTCTCTTCTTCATCGAACAAATTAATTTTATTTTTATAATCGTTATATGATTATGTAATATAAAAATCTCCTAATCGTAATTATAATGCAATAAGAATTCTGTGGCAAAGTTTTAGTTCTTTTGACAGTTACACTTTGCTGTGACCCCGTACTTAAGAGGTTTCTAAGGTTTTCATAATTCAGTGATATAATTTTTTTTAATTACTGCAATTATATGTTTATTAATATTTATAATAGATATTTATTGGAACTACTTAAATCAATTTTACTCTGACATAATTTAAATGCTCACCCTCACAAATATTAAAGTATATCTGCTCCACCACAAATCAATAAGAACGGCATCAACCTCTAATCAATTTAAAAAATTGAGAAAGAAAATGGAAGTCTCTTTACAACTCGAACTGCATAGTAGCTTAATTGATATTGTGTATGTTTTATTTTTCTTTTAAAAAAAATTAGATTATCATGTGTATGTAAAGAGTGCCCCCGTTTTAGATTAACTATTAAAATAAAACAAAAAAACATGAGAAATTATAATAAGTACTGTTGTGATCGTAATTTATTCTATGGTGTTGTGATTAAAATCACTGCATCAACACTGTGATTGAACATAAATTATGTAAATGAAATGTAAACCTTGTCAATTTAATGTAAAATTTATAAATTAATATTAACTATAAAATAAAAGATAAATTGTATAAATAAAATAAAACTTATAAGTGAAAAATAAAATAAGTAAATAAATATAAGAGTAGTAAATTAGAGTATTATTGGTAAACTAAACAAAAGCCTACAAATAAAACATAAAATTTATAAATCAACGTTAATGCGAAATAAATAAAACATAAATTATATAAATTAAGAATATGACTACTAAATAAGAGGTAAAACAAGCAAATTAAAAAAGAGTAATTAATTGACATATTATTGGTTAAAATTTAAAAATATAATATAAAACTAGTAAATCAATATTGTGTCAAAATAAAATATAAATTTGGAAATGAAATATAAGATGTGCAAAATGAAAGATAAAATAATTAAATTAATATAAAATTGGTAAATCAATATATTAATGGTAAATAAATTAAAAACTTACAGTCATAACATCAAAACTAGTAAATTAACATTAAATGCAAAATAAAACATAAATTTTGAAAATGAAACATAAGAGTGATTGAACAAAAACTACATGTGTAAAATAAAAACTCATTATAATATTGATTACTTTATATATAAATTGATTTTATTTTTAAATTGAATAATAATAGTTTTGGATTTATGTAATACTAGTGCTCTTTTATTAACGATAAAACTTATTTTTGAAATCATATTTTAAAAAACTATTTTTTCAATGTTTTTCAAAACTATTGTAAGATTAATTGATTTTGATTTTTGCATCATTCCACACCTCCTCGACAACAACTCCAACTAAATACAAGTAAGGAACAAGTTTAAAGTCACATGAATGAAATATACACAAGACTAAAAAATTATACATAATTTTATCAATATATCAAATATGTTTCTAGTAAGATAAGAATATCTTTTTATTTTGCTTTGACTTGATCCACATCAAGACAAATATTTTCACTTAACCAATTTGTGTAGAAAACAAATATTATGTAAAAAATGAAACAAAAAGTTTATAAATGTCCTATAATTAATATATAATTTATGGTTAAACTAATTTAATAAAACTTATTCTACTTGTTTTCAATAATTTTTTTTTTTCAATTGATGAGTTTTTTTATTTAAGTAAAATAAATAAATAAACTATTTTTTACTAACTAGAAACTATGTTAACTGTGCTAATAATTTATAATTTTATATTAATTTATTTATGTCACCTTTCATTTATTAATCATACGTATAATTTAAAATTTTTATATTATCATGACGTTGACACTGATGTCATAACATTATAATATTTTGCTGTAATTGTATATGGCTTTCGTTTGGTACGATGAATAGAGAACAAATGGCCAAATAAATAAGCCTAATTAAATTAATAAAAATGATTAAGTTTGGACACCCTTGACTCTATAGTTTCACCAATGGAAGTAATAGCTGAATTTATAGGTTTCAAATATTTTAAATATTTTTGCCTGACTAGGAATTGGGACAATCTGAACCAAACTGAACCCAAAATTTGACTCGAGTTCTGTTCAGTTTGAGTTGACTCTTAAACCTGAATGAGTTGCAAACTAAAACCTTATCGGTTTGGATTTCGGTTCGGGTATAATTTCAGTATTTACTGTTCACTTCTACGAAAGCAGACAGCACCCAGCCACCCGCCAACTCAAATCCCTCAGCAGTAAGCTAACCGTCGTCATCCTCGTTAGTTTCCGTCATCATCTTCCAGCTTCGCGAACGAACGGCCCCCGTTGAGGATTTTTTATGGCCGTCGTGTTCGTCATCAGTTCCTATCCATTCATTCTAAAGTTTTCAACTTTTTCATTTTGCTGTTCCATAAGCCATCGGTGTTCGATGATCAGATTAAGCTAAATACAGCATGCCCAATTGCCCATTTCCTTATATTCTCAAAAGTTTGTATCCTTTTCGAGTATACTTCCCCAATGTTTTGGATTAGTTTACTTCGGATTTATTGTTGAACGCAAATGAATTGAATTCTCCAAGTTGTTATCTAAACCAAAACCGATTTGCCCGCCTATGGTGCCGGTCAACTCTCAATTAACTTTTTAATTGGCAACTCTCAGTGTATTATTTTAACTCCAATTGGATCTAACGGTCCATATCCGCAACTTACTTTTTGGAGGAAAAGTTTTTGTTATCCTTCGGAGTAAAGTTTTTAAGCGCCTAACGACCAAATGACTGGTGACAATGGCATTTATTTTATCTATTACAAAAACTCTCACACAACTACTCCGCTTTTTAAAATAATTAGTACTCCTACCGAAGTTAAAACAACTCTTAATTATTTTTAAAATATGATGGATTGACCAATGGGTCTTTGGTCTAATAGGAGAAGCTTTTCATTTACAACGTTGAGTGCAAGAATTCGAGCTTCTATAAGAATATTATGGAGGTTAGTTTTAGTTCTTCTTCAATTATCAACTAATCAAGTGGAGATAATGTCTCCCTTACGAAATGTGAATAGAGTAAGCACCCCTCGAATATTATCGAGGGTTTAAAGTATTTGGGCAAGTGCTTCGGTGGGTTAATATATGGCGGTGGTCCTAATTGTTTAGTACAATTATAAATATTATAATTATAATAATTATAACGTCCGATATAATAGCAGTAACAATCTGTGTATAACTGAATTAAAAAAATAAATAAATAAATGATGGATTGAATTATCTTAGTCAGTCTTGTTGATGTGTACGCACTAACAAATCACAAGTGGTAAGAGTCGTGAGGACCTTCTTATCTCGTTCTTGAGACACTAGAATTTAAATCTTTCCATATCGATTTTGAACGTTAATTTTCTGTCAAGTACCTAAATGCACTTACCCCCTTAGCAACAGAATGAACTTACGAAGAACAAAAGGTTGGGCTCGGGCATGCCAATGCACTAATGCTTTCAGCCATTCATTGCTAGTTGGTTCTCAGGGTAGTGTAAAATCTTGGGTCTTCGTAGTGGGCCGTCTTCTTGGTGGTATGTATAACTGTTTTGGGCTGTTCTATAGCAGAACCCAAGCTGGTTTATGAGACGGACCATTGAAATGAGAATGCATTAGAAGTAGGCTACATTGACACTGAGCATAGCCCATGGCCCCTTCCGGATGAGAAGTTTGTTGTGCTTGCCAGCGAATGAATCGGCAGATGCTGCCATATTTCCGATGTGTCTCCAAAATGAAGCAGAGGTTTTGGATTCCGACAATTTCGTGATGCCATCAAAGACAGAATTAAACTCTGTTAAAAGGGCTTAGAGAAGGATATGGGACATTTGGCGTAGATCACCAAAACAATCAACACTAATTTTTCGGATACAATCCATTTATTTAGACGAGATATGCGGCAGGCAAGCAACCCCACTTTCATGTCGTGTCATAGTCATCCCAACAATTGGAAAAGTGCATCCTTTTGCTTTGGTAAATTAGTAAGTTATTATGTATAAAAAAAAAACTAAGAGTAGATTATTATCCCTTTGGGCCGAAGCTTCGTTTGGACGTCCAGATAATATCATTCTATCAACAATGAGCGAAAATCTCACTTACACAACGAGTGATATTACGTCAAAATTCAACACTCTAATCACATGTACATGTTCAAGTTGAAAAATAACCTCACAAGTTAAGTAGATACTCTAGCTACATTGTGAATAAATGATTACATACTTTGATTTTCTGTCCCCTATTTATTTATTTTAAAATCAAAATCACACCTTCTTTCACTATTTTTTTAAATGCTTTAGTGATCATTAATTTTTCGAAACTATTTTTTTTCCTCAACTTTACTACCAAAACCATAAAAAAAATTACTCTTTGTAATACTCATGATTTTTTATTTATTATTTTAAGGGCTAAATTATTTCAACTTAAATTTATATATTAAAAGCCGTTCCCAATATTATTAGCTGTTTCTTGAAATTGATAAGATGGACTTTGTATATCATGTTTAACATAGAAAAAAAAGTCTTATAATAATCTAATTAGTATTACTAACTAATATTATATTTTTTAAAAGTAGGAAATTTCCTAGTAAATTAATAATTTAATAATTTATTACTAAATTAATAGAATTTTTTTACGGCGAACGAAGTTATTAATTTATGGGAGATTTAAATGTATATAATTTTTTTTGTTTGAACCGCTTACAAATGGTCCCCAACAAGGAAGGTTTTGTTTAGTCCGAACAGGAAATGCGGTTATTTACGTAAAAGGAGTAGATGCGGATACGAAACTAATGGTCCATTACCATACCATTACAGAGACTAACCACGAAACTTGAAACCGGTTTAAGTTACTGTCACTTGTGCTAATCTTTTAGATAATTGTATATTAATATTATTTTAATTAAAACAAAAAATATCAATATACGCCATTCTGTGCGAAGCTGTGACCATGGAATGAATGATCATAACAAAGCTGTGTTCTGTCCTGTTCGTTAATATTTATCTCTCTTTTCCAGGTCTGTCCCACTTCTATTTTTCTCAATCACGTTTATTTTTTTTTTGTGATTTTATTCCATAACGGTGTTTTCAAATTCAAATACCCATATGGGTCACTTTAGTTTTAGCTCTTGTATTTACAATTTCTATCTTTTCTTGTAAGTATATTGAGGTTTTTTTTTTTTTTTTTGGCCCCCTCTCTTTCCTTTTCTGTGGCTTCAATTTATTTTTTCCAATATTTTATCTTAGCACGCGGCTGATAATATTTGACCAGAAAACTGGTGTCAAGGGATTTTGTGGGGATTGATGTAGAGTGCTTTAGTTTTCTAAATTTTGTGTGTTTTGGTTTATTTTCTTGTTCTGCTAACGGTATGTATCACTGAAAATTATATATTTTTCTTATTTGTCATTTTTTATTATTCATTCTGATCTTTGTTTATTCGTTTGTATTTGTGATTTCTCTGTTAATGGGTTTGTCACTTGCTGAGTTTTGAAGCTTGAAATCTTTCAAGTGCTTTGAGGTTTCAAAATTCTATATTTCAGTGTGTATGGGTTGGGTGGAGTGACTTGTGTAAATTCTACATACACTAATTAACAATCATAATTTATGATGATGTAGGTTTTTGAATCTTTTCTAATTAGCTTTTATGTATTATCGGATTTTTTAGGTGTAATATTAGAGTTTGGAATAATGAAGTTCAGAAAAGGGGATTCGGTTGAGGTACTGAGAAGAGTACATGATCCGTGCGGCTCCTGGTTTCCTGGAACTATAGTTTCAGTAGATGGAAATGACTATGTCATTAGGTACAAATATCTGTTGGACAATGAAGGAGAGTTAATCTTGGAGAAGCTTCCTGGTGTGGACATTAGGCCTCTGCCCCTGAGCGAGGCAGCAAACACATGGAGGGTTGGTGATATAGCTGAGGTGTTTGATAATCAATGTTGGAGGGTTGGCAAGATTGCGAAGGTGTTGCAGAACAATGGTTATGTAGTTAGGTTGTCTGGGTCCATCCAGCTTAAAGAATTTCATGTAGCTAATATAAGAGTTCGGAAGTCCTGGCATAACAGCCAGTTGTCAGTGACTGGGAAGGTAAAGACATGTTGTCTCTCGTTATTTGACCTTGTGTGCAGTCTGGTATTACCAGTTGGTTGTAGTTATATTTACCTCTATTTCATTTAATTGTTTATTTATAATTCTTCTTCACTTTAATTATTATTCACAAAATCTTCAGTTTTGGTGGTAGTTTTTGGCAATTTAGGTTTATCGGGATTATGTCAATAGAACCACAGCGTTAGTTTTGTTTTCTTTATATAGTCATTCAAGCTGATTTCCAGAGCTTTTCAAGTTTCTGATGACGTATGCCTTTGCTTTCAGGTTGCTCAAGATAAACAGTTTACCACCAAAAACGATTCAAAATATTCTTTGGACTTGTTGTCAATGGCTCCATCACTAAAGATAGGCAAGGATTTGCCTCTAGGGGAGGATGGCCGCAATGATTCCAAAATGTATTTCCGAATGGGAACCATGAAAAGGTGCCATGCTGACTATTTTGAAAGAAACTCCAAGAACCTGGTTATTGCAGGAAGCCACAAGAAAAGAAACTCAAGTACTTGGGCGGGCGGATGCAATAGACCTCAAACAGGAACCCCTCCTCTCTTTAGACAGGTAGTTGATATTTCTTTCCCAAGGGTTCAATTGGATGAGAAATTCATTGGAGGATCCACTGATATGGAAACTAAAATGGCTAAAGCAACTACTGACGGGTTTCATATTTCTTCTACACCGCTTTTGTCTAATGAAAATAGCAATCAATGTTCTGTTGCTAGCTGTAGTTCGAATGATTTTGATGACTATCCTGCCGAAAATGTTCATGCATCAGTAGAAAATATATCTAGCAATTCTGATGCCGAGTCATCATTCCCTAGTTTGTCCGGCAAAAAACATGAATTCCCATCTTCTAGACACAAACTCGAGGTCGACATCCATGAATTAGAACTTCATGCATACGAGTCAACGGTGCAGGCACTGTATGCTTCAGGCCCGTTAAGTTGGGAGCAGGAGTCTCTCTTAACAAATCTCCGCCTCTCCCTTAACATATCAGATGAGGAACATCTACTCCAGTTGAGACACCTGTTGTCTGCTCAAGTTGCCTAGTCATTGTTTTCCTCTACATTCTCAGTCGTCGTAGCTCAGGCACAATTGTCTTACAGGTGAACCGAATAGAAATATTAAAGTTTCTTTCTTGTAAATGTCCAGTGGCCGGAATGATTTCCTAATTTGTGTATTTCTAGATTAGATCAACTGTACAAAATAAAAGTTTCCTTTTCAGTATCCGTCTTATTTAGTGGTGTAATAGTTGATATCCTGAGCGACTCATTCCCTATTTCAAATTGCACATGCTTTGATCCTTGTGCAAGTTAAACTGAATCAATAAAGCCACAGACTAAGTTTCATTTCAAAACATTGTCATTTGGTGAAATATTCAGCTCACTAGTTTCTGCATGGAACCTGTAGTCATAGTTTTGTGAATGACAACACTAAAGCTTACTTCGCCGATGAAAATTGGCTTTGCATAGTGTTGGTTTCTCCTGACTTAGTGGTCCAAACAAAACAAAACGAAACACATTTAAATAATTTAATTTTATGTTCCTGTTTCAGGTGCTAAAATTGATTCAAAGATAAGTTGAAATTATGAGATAATTCAGAATATTTGGAAGAATTTAATAGGGGCAATGGAATGGAAAATCCAGAATGACTTCAACTATGGTGCAGTTGCCATTATCAGTTGGAACTGTTTCAAAAGGTGAAAGAGGAAGACAATCACTCTACTGGCGTTCTAAAACACAATTTCATCAGGTAGCCTCTCGGGCGGACCCTATACAAAGGAGCTGATAAATCAGCTTGATCTGTTAAGAATCTCAGGGTTTCTGCAGTGGATATACTTCATTTACAAAATTTATCTGATACACAAATTGGAGTAACCTAAAAATTCGGTATTGCAAAGGAGAAAGGACAGAAAATTCATTCAACAATTAGATGTAGCATGTTAACATGTTCAACGTGGAAGATATTTTGACCCGTTGTGGAACAAATAGCAACAAATGTTGGACTCCTTTTAAGTCAGAGTATCATGCATCTGCATCCTCGTGCATCCTGGGGACCTTCAAACCATCGATCCCATATTGGATTTATGGGGCTGTTTGTTCTGTGATTGAAACAAAATTAACCAAAAAGCATCAGAGATATAATATCAACTTTAAGACTAACAAGGTAAGCATATACGTTGTTTGAAATTACACTGAGAGAAGTGGATCAGGTCTGGCTTCCATAAACGATAGCAATCTGAAAGAGAGCAACAAATGTGCAATTAGTCTGATCAATGTTTTTACCATATATTTTATGAGAGTCAATGCTCTGCTGTATACTATGCACAGTATGCTACCAGTATTAGAGGACAAAAAAAGGAGACTGGCTGGGAGGCCCTTTGTTATGGGTTGCTGACAGTAAACCAAACAGAGGAATCCAAGTCTCCACTAAATCTAAAATAATTTAATGTTGGCTAAAAAGAACATTGTAGTCTCTACTCACAGCATAGTTCAAAGAATGTATACTTACTCGTCACATATTGTTGAGACATTCTCAGTTTTATCAAGCTCTTCCAACTCTTCCTGTAAAGAAAATAATAAGATAATATCAACTGAGGATGCACTATAAATCATAATGTATATCCCAAGCCATCCAAAATTGAACTGATTTTAATTGAGAAGCACAGATGAAAATACTATAAAAGATAATACTTAGTAAATCTGTAAACAGTGTTGGAAAATGCCCTGAGCAACTAGGAAACTGATGCTAACATACATGATGTAGTAACAGAATTTTTTTTTCTTTTTTGCTTTTTCCTTTTTACTAGAGTTGAAAGAAAGTTCTAGAGCATGTGAACAAACAGCATATAAGCATAGGTACCAATATGGTAATAATAGCAATCTCAGAGTGTCGCACGTTATGTTTACTGCAGGAGAAGCGTAGGAATTTAGATAATTTTCTATAATCATAGACAAAAAGTTTGAAATAGCCTATAATTATGCCAAAAATATAAAATTCTCAGTGTAACACCCAAGAATCTTGGTAGACAAGCCATAGTATTGACAAGTCCTGTGTTATCAAGGAGGTAAATAAACCTAGGCCATCAACGATTCTGAACAAGAAATTGGGCTTGATCAAGCACTTTGTGGCGATGTTATTCCACACAGTGCACTCCAAAGAAAAGAAAGTTTACTTTAATTTGGACTATTCTGAAAGTTTAGCATAGACAGTCAAGAATGCTATTATTTACTTCTTTGCAAAATCTTCAAAGTCCACAAACTCATCCCAAATAATTTCTTCTGGATGAAAGAAATTTTGACATCCTACCTCTCGCAGCCATGACAGTAATGCTCTACTGCATTCTTATATAGAATTTTGATCATTATTTGTCACCAGCAATGCAACATCATCATGAAATTAACAGGTTCAAGCAATCTGGTTTCACGAAGAAAACAGTAGAAAATTGCATCAAACATCCCTAAGACAAATTAAAAAAGGAAAAAAAATTCACAAGCAAATGGTAACACAACACAGAAAAATCAGCTCGACAACAAGTCTAGAATCAGATTACTGTCCAAAACCCAGAAATTGGATTATATCTTCTCTGCTCAGTACAGAAGCTCATCAGGCACTAAAAACCTTATGTGCCTGCCTTGGCTTAACTCACTAATACTATAAAAACCCAAATCATGGAATTAACCAGAAATCCTCATCTGATGCTATCAGCCAAACCAAGCCCACACAGTGTCCACAAATGTCAAATGCATAGATGCATTATGCCATGCTGACTGTTCTAAACTCAAACTCCAGCCGTGTCATACCACCAAATCGCCTCCCCCAAATAACTCTTAGGAGTTTAGCTGCCTCCTAAAGGTTACAAACAAACAATACTGGACAAGGAATGCGCTTATGAACATCAAGGATTTCAAAGCGTTTTTCGAACCAATCTGCTTCCTTTTCCCTCATTGTTATTACAATCCTCCACCATCGGAGTGATTTTTTTCCCCTTCTAAAAGGGAGGAAACATCAAAAGGAAAAGTTGTAATCTTGAATAGAGAAGTATAAAAAGTATTTTCCTTTATATTTTAGGAAAGAAAATAAATTCCAAAGCTTCGGAAAGACATCAACTTTAAACCAAAATATAGACTGAATATAGTACCAGGGACAGCTAAAAGTCTAAAAGAAAAAGCTTTGAACCTAAAAAGGCAATTTCTTTCTCCTCGAATCCCTAGTACACTAATCTAAAACCACCATTACGACTCCCGTTCTTCAGTACTAAAAACAAGGCATATTTCCTTTTTTTGGGGGGGGGGGGGGGGGAAGAAATTAATAAGCACACAGAATAAAACAAGTATTAAAAAAAAACCTCCAAGAATCTTGATTCTTGCTCGACACGTTTCAGTTCGGCAAGAATCCGATGCTTTCCAGTCGTATCGGAACCTCCTCCGGCTGCTGCTCTTGAACCTGCCATCTGTTCATCCCCCAACGACGCCGTTTCACCGTCCATTATTATGATTCAAAATTCAGAATTCAGATACGCCAAGAAGTGTTCTCATTCATTCGCTCAACGACGCTGCGGCTGCTGCTGCATCGTATGGAAATGGATATGCAGATGCCCCTGCATTCAAAACGCAGATCTGACTCAATCCAAAAGCAAACAGTCCGTACCAGTTTGATTCTTTCTTCTGACAGCGTAATCCCCCAACCGGCCCTTGTCTCTGTACACACCAATCACTTTCCTCTCCAAAGCTGTTTTTCTTTTCTCCTTAAAATAAAAATCATATCAAAAAACCGATTTTCATTTTATTTTTAATTTTTTTCTCCTTTTTGTCGTTTTTAATAAGTGACAGCGGTTTGGAGGAATATAAGGAATTAAAAAAAAAAACCCCGCAATTTGACCAGTCAAATTACATTACGGCGTTTGTATGTGGAATACGAAACTCATTTGCTGCTTTGCTCCTGGGTACTAGCCAACGGATCTGGTAATTCGTCTCGTCGTATTATCTATCACACCAGCTGGTGTTGTTCCCAATTAATTTTTTTTTTCGTTTTTTTAACGCACAAATCAATTATTGTTATTTTTTTTAAGCATTACAACCTGGGTTTAAAATATAATTTGAACTCTGAGAATTTAGATTCACAATCGTACAGCACAAAATTTCACCCAACAGATGACTTTTTAACTACTATACGGTTTGTTTTTCTATTTCTTTTAGTGGCAGCTTTGCTGTCTTGCATCATTCCGCTAAGTATTAAACTAACAAATAAATAAATAAAACAATTTGAGGCCAAAAATTCAAAAGTGATATTTTACAACGGTATCGACATGAGGCACGAATGTCTAAATCAACTATTTCTTTTCTTATCTCTTTTGTATTTAAAAAGAAAAAAGTAAAAAAAATGTAGCTGCTGTGATTTCCGAGTGTGGTGGCCACTAGGAACGTCCTTTAAAAATAATAATAATAATAATAATTGGCCAGCTAATGGGGTTTCTCCATTTTCATTTGCAAAGTGACTTTCACGGTTGTCCTTTTTCTGTTTTGCCCATTGTTTTATTCTATGCAATTCCTCTGCAAATTTTACAATATATTTATAAATAAAACGTTGCTTGGAATTAACATAGAAAAGGCAGCCACCCACACACAAACGTAATCTTGTGAGAAAAAGGAAAAAAAAAAGTCATGAGAAAAATCTAACAAAAGTGAAAACAGTTGAGATGTTATTGAAGCAAATGATCACTACGAGTACATCAAATATCATGTTATCAATCAAGCCCAATTAGAAAAAAGAGGGGAACCGACAAAGCAAATGCGTGCAATATATTCTCCCATTCTAAGCCATTTCAAGCTCACCCTTTGAGACAGCTGGAGGGAAGTCTTCAGCACCATAAGCTGAATTAATCCTAGACTCGAACTTCTCCCCATCCCCCCACAATGCATAAGCTTCCTCTCCATGAATGGCGTCGTCTCCAGTTTGCAACTCTTCATCTGTCAATCTAAGCGGAACTACAATCCTTATCAACACGCATATGACACTGGTGGTGAAAATGTTGAGAGCAATGACAAACGAAATTCCTAGCAACTGAACTCCCATTTGCCTGAATCCTGCAGAGGCGCGGTTGCTCTGGAAGCCATAGGCAAGGCCAATGTAGTGTTCCCAGTCATCAACCAAGTAGAATATGCGGTTAAGTTTTGGGTTCGCAAAGAATCCAGCAAGGATGCCGCCTAGGCTGCCGGCGACGGCGTGCGTGTGGAACACTGCCATGGTGTCATCAACTCGCTTTAGCATTGGGATTTTCTTGTGAAGAACCATCATTGTGTACCATGGAATGCTGCCAGACATCAGTCCCATAAGTATCGCTGCCCACCCTTGCACCACTCCTGAATTTACGAGTCCCAAGTTATATTAATATTACTAATACTACACTAATTACTTTACTTATACAGTCTTTTTTTTGTGCACTTTACTTATACAGTTGAAACTAAATAATTAATTAATTAATATCTCCATCTGATTAACGAACCAAGGAGTAGATAGTTTATCCGAAATGAAATCATGTGATGGTATATTGGTGAAGTTTATTGTCCGGGTACCTGCAGCAGGGGTGATGCAGACCAAGCCAGTGATCATGCCCTGAGTGGCACCAATAACAGAGGGCTTTCCAAAGAAAAGAATGTCGAGAATAAGCCAAGTAAGCAGGCTGGTAGCGGTGCACACGTGGGTGTTAAGGACGGCTAGCGATGCATCTATGCCGGCGTTGTAAGGGTCTCCACCGTTGAAGCCAGTCCATCCCATCCAAAGGAGACCTGCTCCTGCCAACATCAGCAAGATGTTGTTTGGAGGGAACCGCTCCCTGTCCTTGGTCGCCCTTGGTCCCACCTGCACATTAATTATTTTTTGAACTTTAGATTCAAAGTTGATCACTTCAGTTATATAAACATATATACGTATTATGACTACGTACGGTAATGTATTATATTGTATTTTTCAATTGGTAGTTATTTAGTTAGTTACCACTTACCCAGTAAGCTGCAGTGAAGCCAGCGACACCAGAGGATAAATGAATGACAAATCCTCCCGAATAATCAATAATGCCTAGCTTAGCTAGCCAGCCTTCTGGGCACCATATACTATATGCACCAATGGTGTAGGAAAAGGTCATCCACAGCGGCACAAATAGCATCCATGCATGAAAATTCATCCTGCCAAGCAATGCTCCCGCAATCAGGATCAAAGTAATAGCCGCAAACACAAACTGAAAGTAAACCATTGTTGCATTCGGCAAGAAGCCCGAGAAGGCTTGACTCAGGAGAAAATTCTCGTCCAAGGACACATCGGGCCTTCCCCAGAAATGAATCATCTTTTTCCCAAACGACATATGGTAGCCCCATCCGACCCAGCACACCAACACGGCCGCGAAGGCGTAGAGGGCCATGAAGGCCGAGTTCACGGCCCATTTCTTCTTGACGATGCTGCCGTAGAGGATGACAAGGCCCGGCACGCTTTGGAGGCCCACCAGCGTTGCCGCGGTGAGCTGCCATGCATTGTCGGCTTTGTTCATCCATTCCGGGCTTGCGTCGTCAGGCAGCAAGTTCTCCGGGAGGGCACTCCCATTAAAACTCATCTTCGGAATCGAGTTGGGCTTGTCTTTCGAGGATATTAAAATAACGATGATACTGCGCAGTGGAATGAATGGATGGCGTGCATTCCTTATTTATACATATTAAGAGTTTTTTTTGTTTTTGGATCTGCTGTAACATGCTTGGATTGTGTCACTTTCTTGTAAATTGGTTGTGTATAAAGGACGACAAGACAGCTTTGTTCTGAAATTAATGATTTGCCCTTGGATTACACATGAGTTGATATCGTCATTCTCGGGACAACTGCGTCAACATATTGGAAGATGGTGTCTGTTTCTTCATCAGCGGAGAATCCAACAGTTGCTGCTCCAGGCACTGGAAATTCCGCCCATAACTGGTTCGCACTTCTAATTAGGCTTCTGATTGATACTTTCAAAGTGCTTGTGAATTGTGAGATTGTTGGCAAATAAAGCTATAAAGGGGTAATTTGGCTTTACTCAGTGAGCTAAGCTATCCAGACCAGGAGGTCAATGTGTAAGCTGTATGTTGACGATCAGAAATCATTAGCTTAGTTAAATGAACGTAATTGGTGAATTCTGTTGCATGAAAGCGAAGACAAAATTGATGCAAGAATATGTGAAATCCTAGGCAAGCTGTGCTGAGATGGGAAGTGAAAATATTGTTATTATTATTATTATTATTATTTTAAAGCCGATATTAGGTTCCGCAAACTTACGTAATTAAGGTTTATTAATTATCAAATATGTTGACGTAAACTTATACAAATTAAGTTTTTTTTTGGGTATAAGTTAATTTTGTATACACAGTACATAGGGAGTATCGCATAAATTGTCTTATCATTATTCCCGAGTATATACAATGCAATTTTTTTGTTGCTCCTTTATACATTATCAGTGGAAAACCAATTCAGTAAAAAAATTCGACTTGTTGCTCCAAAATTCTTATGATTTTTTTTTATTTGGTAAAAACGTCAAAGTTTAATTCGTGATATTTTTATTTCTCATGCTTTTGAAGAATGAATAGTTGATTCAATATTTTCAAAGGATCAAATATAGTTATAATGCTAAAAAACACAAACAGATAAAATAAAATATGTGGTTACGACTGATTTTACATTATAATTTTGATAAATTCATAATAATCCAAAATTTAAAACATAATAAAAATCAAGATGTATAACTACTATAGTAAAAGATTTTAATTACCTCTTATGCAAACTATAACCTATTATATTACTACCGTTTATGATCTTTGAAAAAGTCTTATCCCTTATTCCTCCCCCTCTGATTTACCTCGAGAAGAAGCTAATAGAGAGAGATTAATGAAGAAAAAGAGTACTTAAAATTTATGATTAACAAACTTGATATTTTCAACTTCTTAATACCTTGAATTATTAAAAATATCATATTCTCTAAGTTGGAAGTTAATCTATTATTGGATTTTTTAATAACTTATTTCAAAAATATTGAATAAGTTATTTATTTATAAAGGTTGGAGATTGATAAAACCTAAACTAATTCTTTTTTTTTTCTATGAAATTTAATCCTAATAAAAGCCTATTGATAATAATCATAAACTTAATGTTAGAATCAACTCAATTTTGACAACTGTTGTCTGGTGGTATTATAGTCATGTTCTGAATTGAAGTGTTTTAATTTTTAAGGTTGAAAAAAATTTTAATTATGAAATATAAATTAATAATTTGTAGTATATATAAATTTTAAATAATAATTTTGATAAAATTATTAAATATGTAATAATTTTTTTATAATACAAATAAAAAATTACATCAACATAATTTTTAAAATATAATAACTAATATTTATTAAATATTTTAATATTATAATTTTTCAGTTATGACAGTGTAATTTCAATTTCAAATTCACCATGTGCCATCAAAACTTCGAACAAATTGTCACCGAATTTGTGGTGCCAACGATCAAAGCATCAGGACTTAAAAGATATTTCATGAAAATGACTGTGAAATAGACGAACTTCAACTAAAGTGGTGCCGACGGAACAAGCCATTAGCCACTCCGACCGAAAAATATTCAATCCAACTAAGTGCGGAGCGACGTCGTCAGGGTTAGTGCTTCTTTTAATCAATTTTACATTGTTCAATCATAATAATATGCATCCCAAAAAAAAATCATAATTTTTTTGGGCATAATAATCAAGAAATGATTATAAAATTAAAAAATAAAAATAAAAAAAGTGAAAAATAGACCTCGCTGCTGGTGTATGTGATTGTTACCGTTCGAATTTATGGACCCCACAAGAGAACTAGTTATGGTTCAAATAAATTGCCTTTTTGTATGATTGGCGTGGGCGGGTCGTGAGGCCAAAACCAGTGTGTGTGGTTCACATGTTTCAGTTCCACTTCAGCACACACAGCACAACGCAAGCATTTTGTCTTTTCATCACATCGTCTCACTTCAGTTGGCTGTCGAGCCCTAGTTCTAATTGCTCAGTTGCTCTCTGTATCAGCATAACAATTCAGAACCCTAAGATACAATTAAATTGCTTTTATTTTGCAAGTGGGCATTCCTCAATTTGTTTCCAAGTTGGTGAAAAAAATAAAATAAAATCACAACTCTTTCTTTGCGGGATTTCTTAGTTTTGTCAATCTATGGCCTCTTCAATGCTCAATGGAGCTGAAACCTTCACACTTATCAGAGGCATGACCCCAAAGGGACCAAGTTTCTTGGCTTCAGATTTTCACGGGAAGCATATTCCCAAACTGAGTTTAATTGCCAAGCCAAGAACAGTACAGTCTATCAAGTGCAGTTTATCAGCAACCTCTAGGCCAGCCTCACAGCCGAGATTCATTCAACACAAAAAGGAGGCATTTTGGTTTTACAGATTTCTCTCAATTGTGTATGACCATGTGATAAACCCCGGTCATTGGACTGAGGACATGAGAGACGATGCGCTAGAGCCCGCTGATCTCAGCAACAGGAACATGCTTGTGGTTGATGTTGGCGGCGGCACTGGCTTTACCACTCTTGGTATTGTTAAACATGTGGATGCCAAGAATGTTACAATTCTTGATCAGTCACCTCATCAGCTTGCTAAGGCTAAGCAAAAGGAGCCACTGAAAGAATGTAAGATTGTTGAGGGCGATGCCGAGGATTTACCATTTCCTACCGATTATGCTGATAGATATGTTTCTGCTGGGAGGTGCAAATTTTTATATTTTGGCCTTTTTTTTATTGTTTGGTGGTTGAAACCAGAGTCTTGATTGTTCATGATGGTTTTTTTGGCATTTGTGTTAATTTTTTCGATTCTTGAGCTACTTGCGCTTGCATATACTAAATATTTCAAGTTAACTTGTCGGTCATCTCTTCATTGTTTGGTATCTATTATACTATTGGAATCACATTAATGCCTACCCCTGTGAGTTTGAGATTCCCAAGGGTTTTACGTTTAAAATTTTCTTACTTTGATTTTGAGAGAAAAGGGGAGGGATTACATTCTTTGTAGTATATTTAACAAGGACTGTTGCGTCTTCTCAGTATTGAGTACTGGCCAGATCCACAACGTGGCATCAGGGAGGCATACAGAGTCTTGAAGCTCGGAGGAAAGGCCTGTATAATTGGTCCTGTGTATCCAACATTTTGGTTGTCTCGCTATTTTGCTGATGTTTGGATGCTGTTCCCAAAAGAGGAAGAATACATTGAGTGGTTCCAGAAGGCTGGATTCAAGGATGTCCAACTGAAAAGGATTGGACCAAAATGGTATCGTGGTGTTCGCCGGCATGGGTTGATCATGGGTTGTTCTGTGACAGGTGTTAAACCTGCATCAGGGGACTCACCATTGCAGGTAACTATTGTTTAATACTTGATGCATTCTTTGGCATTTGGTTAAACCTCTATCTTGTTGTTTTTTCTCCTTGTATGACTGCTTGAGTACGTCAAAGAAATTAAACAACTTTATTATCTGCTATGCGAAAAAACCTCTGCAAGAACTTTAATGTTGATAAATTGCTTCCTTTATGGTCAGTTAGTGATATTATCATAAACCTTAAGAAATTTTTTTTTTTTAAATTCTTTTTCCCATGACATTTGCAGTGATTCTATTTGGATCAATGTGAATACATATCTATAAATTCATTTGAGATATACTTGAGTCACTAATGTAGATTCACTATTAGGATGTTTTTTCTGAAGAAACTAGAAGAAGAAAATAAGGGAAAAAAATGTCAACAATCTTGGCAATAGTAGTAGCTACAGTCTGTACAAAGTAGCTGATGATCTCCATCTCTATAATATCTTGTGCATTCCAAAGTCTTTCATAGTTGGTGTAAATTCCTCAGTGTTTTGGTTCTTTGATAGGGGAATCCTTTTTCTTTTTTTCTTTTTCCTGTTTGTGAACAATTGTTGGCTTGGACTTCTTCCTTCAGAAAATTTAGGTTACTGGAGAGGCTGTGATATGTGCATTCAGGGATAAGTTCAGCATCATCATCATTATGTTGTTACACTTGCATGTCTATTATCACCTTTGGGATAACCTAGTTGGTTCAGCCTTGCGGTGGAAGCAAGAGGTCAAGGGATTGATTTTCCCTCACACCAAACTTGGTGGGAAAATTCTTTAATTAGTGTTTGTGCATGGGGTGGGGGTGGGGTGGGAGTGGGAGTGGGATTCAGGTGTGTGGAGTGCCAAAAAGGAAAAAAGAAATCCCTATAAATATTGAAATTTAGGGCTAAAATCCTAACTTGAGCAAATATGGGCTGAAATTTACGTTAAAATGTTTTCTTTCTTTCTTAATCGGGACTGAACCCTTCTTTATGCGGCTGGATGGTGAAAAAAGGATTTACCTTCCTACTCAAAGTTGTCGGGAATAAACACTATGCTACAGAAATATACTTGTAGAAGTGACCACTAAATTATTGATTCTGATGCGTGAGACTCTTGTTTGGACTCCTTATTACTAGTGTATATTTTTATACTATAAAAATCTTTTTCCTGTTCTTTGCAGCTTGGTCCGAAGGCAGAAGACTTATCCAAACCTGTAAATCCATTTGTACTCCTACTGCGTTTTGTATTAGGTGCCTTGGCTGCAACATACTTTGTACTGGTTCCTATATACATGTGGCTCAAAGATCAAATTGTACCCAAAGGTCAACCAATCTGAGGACAAATAAGAGCTGCTTGTGACACTTCTTATTTACAGATGTTTCTTTTGTTTCATGGTTAATAATTTCCTTCCCCTTTGAATTTTTAATCCTTAAGAACAATCAAAATATAGCATGGAAATTATTTTCAGATGTTTTTGGGCATGCATTAGCTTATCATCATAATTCACAAAATTGGTTTCTAGTTTTAATTTTCCAAGTTTCAGAAGTCACGGGCGTAGTAAACGGGTGCAAATGTTGTAACAGGTTACCATTTTAGCTTTCTTGTTCTGCCTCAAAGTCCGTGTCAGGTATCGTGGTTAGACACTTATAACTTCAAAAGTATTATATAAATACTTCATCTTGAGATTTAAAAGTTGAATTGATTTTTTTTTTTATATTTGGATGATGAAAAAATTTATAATATTTTTATTGTTTTTATTAAAATTATTATTTAATAGTCATTTTTGTTACACTATTAACGCTTATTATTTTTTAAAAAATTACTTTACTGCACATTGTTAATTTTATTTTTATAATTGTAATTTTTCTTTATGAAAAGAGTTTTTTATTACACATTATTAATTTTTATCTTATGGTTGTAGTTTTTTCTCTACGCGAAGAGTTTAAAAATTACAGTATTTTAACACTAAATAAGGCCTAAAGTATTTAGTGAAAATTTTTAGTTGTTTCAAAATTAAGTTGATCTTGTGATCGATTTTATTTTGCACTTGTATAACATTTTTGTCATTTTACTGGGCACAATAGCATTGTCATTGAAAACGTGGACAATAAAAATCAGGACTTGTGAGATATCCATTGATTTTAGAATTAAAATATCCATTTGTTTATAACCAAAATAAGCACGGGATAGCAAGTTTAAACAACATTTCCTACACTCATTTGAGTGACATCTTTATGGATTGGAAAGTTTATTTGAATTGAAGAAAATCTTAACCTAAAATAAACATTCAATAAGACACGTTACAAGAAAATATGGGAATCTCGACGGTCTAACATACCTTACATTGCAAAAGGAACGCTCAAGCTTAATGCCACATTCATAAGCTTTTCTCGTAATGCCTAAAAGATTCAAATTCAATATCAAATAAGGTGCCAAGGCATATACTGTTTTCATAGAGGTTTTTATTAGAACCCAAGCTTGGTTCCCCACTTCCATGATCAAGAAGGCAACCTGGTTCCAGTTCAGAACTAATCTCTATAGGAAACCAAACCCCTTTGCCCAGATGGGGAGCTTGATCTGGATCTACTCGGAGATGCAGAAGATGTTTTACCATGATTCTTTGGCGGTGAAGCCTCTGGAGATTTAGAACGAGAAGAGTCAAGGCTCCTGGATCTGGACCTGGACCTTGACCTGTATCTTCGTTTGGCAGGTGAGTGCTCTTCATCAATTGTAGGACCAAGGCGACATTTTAACCCCTCACTAATGGTAGGACGCTTAGCTCTCGGACTAGAACTCCGGCTCTGGCCATCGTCCCTGTAACGACCACGATAACCATCTGGACTGCGAGAAATGCTCCTACTTCGGCGGCTTCTTCGGTGGCTTCTTCGTTGGTATCTATTAAAAGAATGAGGCATACATTAGTTCCTTCAGTAATGGCAGTGCATTTGCTTAGAAGACTAAATCACACAACTTAAAAGTCTTTGAAGAAAAGAAATGATTATATCCTAGTGCAGCCTAAAACTTAAGAACTCCACAAAAATAAATTTAATGATGAGGTGAATCTGCATGCACAAATTCTAACTTTCACACCCTATAAATCGCAGACACAAGCATGGCAAGAGAAGGGAGAGAGAACCTGGGGGGACTCCGGCCTCTTGGTGGGCTTCTGTAATGTCTGCGTGGAGAGCGATCAGAATAACCTCTCTGACTTGAATACCTGTATAAAAAATCACACAAAATTAAGATATATGACAAAAACCAGCCCTTAAAAAAAAGGATAAATTTGGAGACAACATTGGCTTTTTTATTTTTTAATAAATGAAAATCAAAAGTGTAATAATGGATAAAAATCAAAATAGAGAATGGACCAGTTGTCCACTAAGCAAGCAAAGAAGACTATACAAAAGTATAACCTCGGCTTAATTCAGTTACATAAAACTGTCATTACCTATTTTGGGTCCTTTCATGAATATTTCTTCCACCATATCGGTAGTATCTAGGAGGTGAACGCTCTGGAGTACGGTAACGACGTGCAAAAGAGTATCGTTCAGTGAAGCCACGTCCTTTTCTAACTCGTTTGGGAGTGCCATCTGGTGATGGGCTTCGAGACAAACCCCGACTACGGTTTGAAGCAGAAGGTTCAGAAACTCTGCGGGCAGGACTCTGGTCACCCAATTTCTTGGGAGGACTTCTTCCATCATTCCCCAGGATCTTTTTCGGACTCATGCTAGGGCTGCTCCTCGATCTGTTGCTTGACCTTCTCTTGGGGCTACGAGTCAAGCTCCTGCCAGTAATGTAGCCATCAAAACTTTATCAACAGAATTAGATAAAAGTACTCAGGATTGCATGTGAAAAACAAATAACAATACAATGTCAAGACATTCAGAAAGAAAAGAAGAAATCAAAGAGAAAAACCGGGATTTGCTTGAATTGTCAGAATAGGGATGTTGATTAGCAGTTCTATTAGATTTTGCTTCAGTGCCATGCCCGTTGTTTTGAAGCTTATCATTCTTCAGCAATAATTCACCTTCTTCATGAGATGAATTGTCATCAGTTTTCTTCAAATCATGATTGCTTTGCCGTTCCATAACAGTTTGTTTTCCTGAGGGAGGGGTCAGGGATTTCTTTCCCACATCTGTAAGGTGAAAGTCAGAGCCGATAGCTTCAATCCAATTGTTATATTTAATTATCACTTGCACAATCATTACTCAAACACTCAGTACTCTACGTAAGTATATGAGAAAAAAACAGACTGCATTGGTAAGAATACATAGAATGACGTGCCCAGATTTTCGGAACTTTAATACTTCTTGACTTACCAGTTCTTTCATCAGCAGAGCTGCCACTACTACTCAAACTCTCAGAATCACTTGAACTCCTCGAACTCCTATAAACAAAGGCAATATCAACACATATAAGCCCAATGAACAAAGGGGAAAAAAATAGGGGCAGAAAATAATATTTGAACTTGACCCAAATATAAACCAGACATTTTAGATCTGCGTCTCAACCGTTTGTCACGCTGACTTCTCCTCTTTTCCCTATGCCCATCCTTCTTTTTCCTTCCACGCTCTCGCTTACCTCTTTTAACTGGTTTCCTTTTCCTACGCCTTCTATCACCAGAGGAACTTGATTCAGATGGTGAGGATTCAGAATCTGAATCTGAATCAGATTCTGAAGAATAAGAGTCAGAGCTGGATGAATCAGATGAAGGGTATCTCCTCTTCCTTTTCTGTCTTCTTTTCTTTGAAGACTTTTTGTGCCTTCTTACTGTTTCGCCATCAGAACTATCCTCTGAAGAAGAAACATGGCTTGCTTTTTTCTTTTTGACTGAAGAAAAACCAAATTATGAATTTTATATACTGAGACCAGAACTAATGTTATATACAATTACGATCAGTTCGATAAGGAAATCTGGACATCACTGCTGCAACTCATGCAGATTACCTTTCTCTTTGCCATCCTGAATTTTACTTTCAGAAAATTCACCGCAATCTATAATTTTAACAGGTTGAGCAGGTTTACCGTCACCTGTTCCCACCTGCTCAATTTTCTTAACGATGTCCAATCCCTTTACAACCTTCCCAAAAACAACATGTTTCCTGCCAAACAATGAATAAATGAGAATCTGATAACTGACAATAGACAAAATCTCAGCCTGATACATTTAGACGTTTTACAAGATAGTCAAAGAAAAACAGTTAAAAGCTTGAGGTACCATGCGGAAGAATTTAATATGTAAGAAAACATAAGAGGCATTTTACCCATCAAGATGGTGTTGCCGCCTGAAGGTTATAAAGAACTGAGACCCATTTGTGTTTGCACCACTATTTGCCATAGAGAGAATGCCAGGTCCATTATGATCCAGTTTAAAGTTCTCGTCTGCAAAGAAAAAGTAGACCTTCTGATTAATCAAAAATATCCAGCATGCATGCACATTTATCTTTACATACAGAAAACCTACCAGCAAATTTCCCTCCATATATACTTTCTCCACCAGTGCCTGCAAACCAATTAAAGGTTGTTCCTTACAAGTCTGGGCATAAATATAGAAGTCAAATAGAGAATCTGCATTCAAGAAAGCAAGTTTATCCTTTAAAAATGCCAGAATAATAGCGCATACCATTTCCCTTGGAAAAGTCACCACCCTGAAGGGGAAAAAAAGGTTGGATAATTAGTACATGGTCAAACAAATGTACTGTAAAAGAAAAAAAAAAAACAAAAGACTCATTCCTTACTCATTTCAACAATGTTCTTCCACTCCAGAGTTATATCACCCATATTTTAAAAGTAAAGAGCACAACTGAAATTGCTAACTAAGAGAAAACTGTAACAGATAGCTCAAGCCAAAACTGTGAAGGGATGAGTATCATTACAAACATCCCGAGATAATAACATACCTGGATCATAAATCCCTTAATTATTCGATGAAACATAGTTCCTTTGTAGTGGAGAGGTTTGCCGGTTGACTTTCCAATGCCCTTCTCTCCTATGACGGATCAAATCACAAACCCATCAATGTTTACCACAATCTTGTACAACCAATCAACAGTGCTTTAACACACCAAATACTAGCAGAAGTAAGTTAATTCAATTGTATTATACTAATCCAAGCAAATAGTTTCCCCACATCAATACAACAAAAAATAATATCACAAATATGAAAAAAGATTTGTTCGCCAAACTAAGAGATATGACAAATTGATGAGAAACTTGATATCTTTACACCAAAACAATATAAGGACATCAAAAGATAGCAAATATTTCTGTTTTCCATTCTAGTCCACTTTACAAATCATCATTTTACTAATTATCCACATCATTGAAGATGTATTTGGCTAATTATTAGGGTACAAGCTTTGAGAAACCAAGCAAGTCTTCAATAGGTGAGGGAAAAAAAAAGGCATGTTTCACAAACAGATTCCATGCACACGAATAGCTTGATCTGAAGACATCTTTGGCAATGAGGGAATCAAATTTACAGATCAATTTTTTTTTGGTATTTTTTTGCCGGGGGGGGGGGGGGGGTGGGGGGTGTAGATGTGGCAGGCTTTGGAATCAGGGATATTCTACAGTTGTGTGAGTCTTAGCAGAGATGATAGTGAAATGCATAAAAAGTGCAGCCTATGGTCTCATGTCAAGTAAAGCTTCATGATATAAGCAAAGACCAGCAGCAACTGTGCATATACTTCATTTTACTACAAAACAATCTAACAACCAACCAAATTGAGAACAAAGATGATGAAAATATGCATGCTCGTTGCAACCCTTCAACACCACATGGGAATTAGACAGCAGATGGACATTACTGAATCGCGCAACAGCATGAAATATATAGTAGAACTAATAATTTCATATAAAATCAACATTTACTGTACATTTCATCATTAAAAAAAATAAAATAAAAATGAATTACCAGTACAGAGTGCCCTAAAATTCTCTGCAGTCTTGGGAACAACATCAGCAAAAAGCTAATCATCCAAAAAAGAAAACAGAATTATTAATATACATCCTAGTAGCAGACTGAAACCTGCTATTTCCTTCCAACGAAAGGCTTAAAAATAAAGTAAATAACATTTTGAACAATGAGTTACCTCAATAACAATTTTTTCCACAGGATCCCCATCAATTGATACATCTAAGAAAACAAGAGGGTTCTTTTTTTCACTCATGACTCTTCACTCCAAAATGCTGAAATGAAAAGTCAAAGTCTGCAAATATCCTGTCATAGCATTATATAAATGAAATCTGGTTTAGGTTTATGCATAAGGTTGATCTGTTATGGAGTATGCACATTCATTGTATCCAGAGTGAGTGCAGAAACTTATCAGTGTAGATTGAATCATGCAAAATTGGACCTAACTAGCTAGTAGTTTCATTCAACTTGCGGCAGACCAGTTATATTAAGAATTTTATTCTCCTACTAACACATTTGGATTACCTAACACGAATGCAAAAAGGAGGTGCGGAACCTTAAGGCGTAAACAAAGCTTGAGGCATCAAAAGAAAGTATGTTTCAGTAAAGACCGATGCTTCAAACATTCAATAGTAATTTGTCTATTTCAGCGTCGAAACATGCACCTATAATCTTCAACTATTTTGACAGCATTTTCAACTGTCTAATTGTAACAAACTCCACAAAACCCTAAACCCTAATTTTCATTCAAGCTCTATTTCTGTACAAGAAGCTTCAATTATAACAAATTCGTCTGAAATTTCACAAATTCCAAAGGAAATGTCACAGTTTCCAAAGAACAGAAACGAATTGTAGAACTTGAAAGCTTAAATTCCGTGAAGTTGAAAACAAGCGACCTGCATAAGTAAAACGTAAACGAAGAAGAGTGCCGAGTTTACCTGCGACTTTGCCAAGATCCGACCGGTTTAACTCAGATTACAACTCGAGAATTAAAACGGCGCCGATAACCACGGGCGTATTGTTGAAGTGATTTGCTTGCGTTTTGAGAGAGGCTTTACCTATTTGCTGCTTGCGAGCTGAGGAGGAATCTACTAAACTGCGCGACCACTGTTTTAGGGTAGACCTTCATGGTTGCTGGCTTTCTTTTATCCACGTGTCATTCGTATCTCTCGAGGGTATAGAGTTGCGTCGTCCTTACTACTAAGTTTCTCGTTTTCTTTATGAGTAATGATAGAATAAAATTTTTATATAAATTTATTTTATACAAATTTATTTGATGTGATAAGATTAATTTAATTAAATATTATTTAATTCATATAATTTATTTTTATTATTTTATATTTTTATTTAATTAATGAATTAATACCACATTAATTTATATAAGATAAATTTATACATAAATTTGTAACTCTATCATCACTTTTTCTTTAAGTGTCACGATTACCAATCCACAATGAATCCCATTTTTTTCGCGTATTAAAAAGAAAGCTATCGCGCATATTAAAAAAAGATATTATCATTTTATTATTAAAATTTTTTTACATATTAAATCAGTATCATAATTTAATAAAATTTATATTTTATTACTAAATGTTTAATTTGTTATTATTTTACTATTTTTTTATTAAAAATAATTTAATATTTAACTGAATATGAGTTAAAAGACTATTTTGGCCATGAAAAGGAACGAAATAAAAAAAAAAAGAAAACTATCAATTACTGTAGCAAGTATCCATTAATTAAAAACACCTCGCATAAGATTTTCTGATAATTAAGATGGTGATACAAATGAAAAAAGAATCTGGCAATGACAAACCTACACACAAGGATCAAAGAGATAGAAACAGATAAAATACTTCTGCTAGATATAAAAGGCTAAAGAGAGAACGTCATACAGACAAATTCTGATCAAACAAACCCATGATTTTAATAATATCAAAAGACATGAACATGCAGCCTATAAAGCAAAAAGAAAAAAGAAAAACAAACAGGGCCACATTGGCTGATTTTAGAGAACCAGCTAGGAATAACAGAGGAAATACGATCAAGTTGTTTCTTAGAGTAGATCTCCATCGAGACATTCCCGTTATTGTTGTTATTTGCCTCCTTCTCTTTGTCATCTCTCAGCCTCTTCATCTGCAAATCACTGCCAGTAACAAACCCAGTTTCCGCCATAACATATATTATTATTTATTATTCTCTCTGCTTTCAAACCCCTAAAAACCAGCAACCATTTCACTTTTAATGAAAATTAGTTGCCGAGGCAACTCTTGAGAGTCAAGAGTCGCCACGCAAACGCAATCGTGGTCCCTTTTTGCTGTATATGTATAAAAAAGAAGAAGCAAGCAGCAAGTGCTGGGAGAAATCTTTTATTTAAAAAAAAAAGGAGAAAAGAAAAGTTAGAGATTTGGCTTTGCAAAGATGCGGCTCCGGTGTGTGTTTGTGTTTTGTTTGTTGCTTCTAGTGCTTGGTTGACTGTGAGAGAGAGAGAGAGAGAGATCGAAGATGGATGGTTACAATTTTTTTACTTTTTTAATTATTTACCTTGCAAGACTATATGTTTATTTTCCAGTTACAAATGCAGTGTTTTGACTTCAGCCGAAAATGTCTTAAAAGTCCTTGTGACATTAGCAAATGTTTAGCTGTGTTAAAGGAATGGTAAGTAAAATGAAAACAAATTAAATGTTTGGTGGTAAAATATAATTTTTATTAAAGTATGGTACTGACTTGATTTGTCAGAAAAACTTTAGTAGGAAAGTGATAATATTCCTAAAAAAATGAGACCAAATACACATAGATCAACTGATTTAATTCAAGACTTCTAAATTAATCATGTTAAATATTTATTGAAAGAATTTTACCGTCTTAATAATTTTATCTGGTTTGACCTTAGATTAATTTGAATCGGAATTAGTCGGAATCCGATGTGATCTTCGGATACTAAATTATTTAATATATTTCGCTTGAATTTTGATTAATCGAAACCCAATATAATATTCAGATATCATAATATATGAAAAAAAAGGTGTTTTTTTGGGAAGTGCTTACCAATGATGTAATTTTAGAAAACATTCAAGTGGAAAAAGTTATGAAACATAAGTCGGATCTTTAACAACGCGCATTATTAACATATTCCGTATGGCAAAAATGAGAGTAATTATTTTCGACTAGGAATTTGGACATTTTCGTTTTATAATTTAAAGAAGAATGAAATATTTTATTCAAAAAAATTGGTGAGAGTGAAGCGATACGATGTTTGTAAGAATAATTCTTCAAAATTGACGACGGGCCAATTTTAGTTATTTGATTCTTTAAAGCGTTAGAAAGTGGTAGATTTGAGTATTGTTTGGATTTGAATTCGTTTTACGATGAGATCGACCGGTGGGTACCGCATTTGACCCGCACCAGCCAGTTGTGTATTCCATTTCCATCATCTCGGGGTCAAATAGATTCGGCCGTAATTTCTTAGCGCAACTCGAGTGCTTGCATTCGTAAAATAAAGTACTAAACTTGAGCATCGCTACACATGTTGGGTACATATTATGTACTACATAATTTACATACAGCACATGAATTATGTACTACATAATTTGTAGTACATAATTCATCATTTATTAATAGGCTGTGTAAGATTTTTAAATTAATGATTAAAAAGAAATATAGTTATAACCCATGATACGTATATCATTTCTGCATCTCCATTATGTACATACAATAGTATTGATTTCTATAACCAAATAATATTTTCTTAAGAAGTGAGATTATTTTATCAATCTTCTATCATTTTTTTTTTTCCAATTAGTACAATAACAAAGTTTCTATAAAGATCCAAAACTTAAATTGATATGTTGAATTCAAACCTTTCAAAATAGGCAAAGCATATTTTACAAACAATGTAACAATCATCCAATAGATATAGATAATTGATGTTGATATTCCTTAAATCTAATGATAAAAGCAATTTTAACATGAAATGAGGTATGGGTGCAATAGTATTTTATAAAAAAAATTCATTTTTAATCACATATTTACTTATTTTTTTCAAATAAGTCCTCATTAATTTTTTATAACTAAATAAGTTTGTAGTTCATCTCTTCTACATCTATTTAAAAACTTTATAAAACTTTTACTGTGTTTTTATAAAAATTTAATTGATTATTATATTCAATAAAGATTTACAACTTTTGAATAAATATTTGCACCTTCATTTATAATTTCTTGTTCCTTTTGAAACATAGACTAAATTTTTCTTCTAACACACACACACATTCAATCTACTTTCCTATCCTAATACATACCATCAATGTTGTTACATAGATTCTGTAATCTACATTTATTATTCTAAATTATGAGAGATTATTTTATATGATAAATATCTCATGATCTAAGATATATTACATAGGATAAATATCTCATGAATCTAATAAACCATTAAAAACATGGAACAAATGAGTAAATAATCAAAACCTCAAATAATTTCATAAAACATAGAAACCAATACGTTATCACTTTCTAATTATAGGCAAAGATGATTTTTCTATGAAAGATTTCAACCCTTTGATCTGATCAATGATTCAAAAATGTGGAGAAATAATAAATTAATTTGAATGTCACAATATTTATTAAATAAATTAAGAAACCCAAATTTATCTATTAATGATATAGAATCTGTAAATAAAATTTTAGAAATTATATAATTTCAATATTGAAAATTATGATATATTAAAGTAAAGAGATCATTAATATAATTAATAAAAACTTAATAGATATAAGATTAAACAAGTTAGAGATTCAATTAAATAAAATAGAAAAAAATTATTGAGCAATTTAGTTCTAAATTTACTATAAATATAAATAGAAAATTAAAAAAAATTAAACTTATAACAGTACTATTGTCTGGCTGTTACTTGGGCTTTAAAGTAAAAGTTAAAATCTTATTGATGTTTTTAATAATTATTATCTTTTCTAAGGATTTAAAAATTTTTAACTGTAACGTATAGCTAATGTAAGATAAACTTTTCCTTCGAAACATGTGAGTACGTTGATCTCACTATATTGTACCAAAAAAGACAAATGAAATTTACTTGTATGTAGTACGCTACCTTAATAATATATTATGGAACAAGCTAGCTATCACCCTCATTGCCTTTTTGATCCGTTCTGATTCTTCTTTGAAATCAGATCAGTTTTTTGAACATCTTGATCTTAGAATTTAGAAAATGAAGCTTCCCAGAAAATTTCAGCCTTAGTTGACGAATAAAATGAAAGCTCCCCAGATTGGAGCAATATGAAAATTTCTTAATCCCATCGTTGACGCGAGACTATGTCCTCAAGAAAATTTCAGCCTTTTTGAATGGAAATTATTAATCCCTTCCCAAGCGTGTCTCTCTGACTGTTTCTTCAAGCCCCGCCCGCCCCAACGTCGATTCTTATATATACATATATATATTTATTTATTTATATATTACCTAAGACTAATTCTTGCTCACCATTAATTAGCCTGCGCCAAACCAACCATCTTCTTGCCTTAATTCCCCCGCTAACGTCGCTTTCTTTTCTCATCTTTTAGCAAAAGAAATAAAATTAGTTTTTGATCATCACTTTGTTATTCAAAACTAAACATGGCCGATGCATTAACAGAAGATCAAATTGCTGAGTTCCAGGAAGCCTTTTGCATGATTGACAAAGACTCCGACTGTGTGTTAATTCATTAGGTGTTGACAGTGTGCACACGTTCTATAGCTAATCATTTTGGTTTTTTTTTTTTTAATACCGCTGCGGCTTCATTTTATTAATTCGTTATCAATGGTGTTGTGTGTATTAATATTATATTATAATATATGTAGGTTTAATTACCATGAAAGAACTTGCAGCAGTGATCCAATCAGTACAAGGATGGACATTCTAGGAAAGAAGAAGTTCAAGAGATGATTAGTGAAGTTGATTTTGATGGAAATGGGTCCATCGATTTTTTAGAGTTTTTGAATATCATGGGAAGAAAGAATGAAGGTTACAAACATACATACGTATCTGTATATATGAATATCAAATTAATTAAATTGATGCATATGTTTTGGTGCAAATTAAACGAAACATGACTTGTTATTTATTTTATCAGGAAAATGTTTCTGAAGAGCTAAAAGAAGCTTTTAAAGTATTTGACAGATATCAAGATAGGTTCATATCAGCAGCTGAGGTAAATGTGTATATCTACCGCTATACAGTACACGTATCATTTTTCCTCTAATATGAAACCAATCTAGCTAGTAGTATTAACTTATTTTTTGTGATGTGTGATTTTACTTGATCAATCTCTCCCTGTACAAAAACGATTTTGTGTGCATGCAGCTAAGGAATGTAATGATGAATTTGGGTGAAAAGACTGAGCGATGGAGAAACTGAGCAAATGATCAGAGAAGCTGATTTAGATGGTGATTGGTCTCGTCAGCGTCGAGGAATTTGCAAGAAATGATGATGGCATTCTGATTATTGGTTGGGTCCTAATATTTCATATGCAGAATTCTTGTATTATTTTGTTAAATTTGTAATGGCGCCAGCCTTGTTACGTTGAAATGTAATTACAATACATGCGTTGTACATACAATTATTAAAAGGCTACTCCCACCCAAACCATGCAAAAGTCGACATCTCCACATTACATTAATATAGAACCATATATGTGCATTGTGCAGGTCGTTTAAAAATCCTATTCTGTGTTACGTCATACGTCTACGTTAATGTGAAGTTTAATACCATAAAATGGTGATAGCAATTTACTTATACATATATAAAATTGCTAATATGTTGAGATGATTAAACTATTTAACAGAGCCCAAAACAACATATAAAATTTGAATTAGGCTTTGATCACCTTTCTACCTCTTATTTAAGGAAAAAAAAATCATACAATTATAAATAGATAGAATTTTTTTGATATTTTAGAATGAAATTGTTATTATTGAGAAAAACAAAATGATGTACGGTAAAACCTATACAAAATAAATTGTTGGGACTAAGAAAAAAAAAATCATCTTAGTAAGGATATATATTTATTAATAGATAAATAATTTATTAATTTATCATCAGATTTAAGAAGAGTTTTTATGTTTTATAGTTTATAGTGTCATCTTAGTACGTAATCATTCATTAGACCAAGAAACATGAATTGTGTATGTAAAAAAAAAAGAAGAGAAATTGTTAAATTTTAGAACATTTACATAAAAATTTTATGTAAGTACATTGTACTTAGACATAAAATTGATGTGCATATTTTTTAAATTTAACACCCTATTTTTAAATTTAACACCCTATATGATAAAGTATTTGATATTCTTAAAGTACGTAGAATATAAACATGTAGAATATAAACTCTATAAATGCATCATTAGTTTTTATTTTTAGTATCAAATATTAGATATATATTTTGGAAAATAGTTGAATTGAGAAAACTTAAGTTATCAAGAAAAAAAATCCTTAATATTATGAACTTTATATGTTTTAAAAAAATTATTATCTTATACATTTAGCAAAATTATTAGTTCAGTACATTAACCTAAGTCAAAATTGAAAGATTTTATTACTTAATCAAGATTATCAATTTATCGAATATTCGTTTATTAAGGTTTTACTATATATAAACAAATCAATTGTTACTTTCTCAAATAGTCTCATAAATTGTCTCAAGATTTGACCATTTAATTGTACATCAGTTTCTTTAAATGACTACTTGGGTTCTAATCATGGACAAATAGGACTAAAACAAAAAAAAGATGAGTCTATTAGGACTTTTAAAATAGACATTGAACGTTCTTATGGATATTTTAGTAAAATTTTATTAAAAATAAAATTCTTCAACGTATATTAAAATAAATTTATTATTAAGGCAAATTTAGAAAAATAAATTAAAATACTTTTACCCGCAAACCACTAAATGTTTACATATCACATATGAGTTTCAAATAAATATCAAATCTAATCTATCATTCAAATAATATAAAAAGTATTTATTCATAGAAACGCAAATCGTTATTTTAAAAATATTTTTTTTCATTATTTGAAAAGATTTATCGATACCATTATTTTATTTCTTCATTCACGAATCTTCTCGGGTAAACTGATTCTGATCCAGTCATCCCACCGATCCTTTTTAATTGAATAGGAATCGTTAGTTGATATTTATTATTTTTAAATCTTTAATGTAGTTGTTGAATATCTGATCTGTGCATGAGAGAAAATAATATATCAACCCAACTAGTTTAATTAAGGGTTATTTCAGTACTTATAAGAGTGTGTAAAAGTAAAATTTTAAATTTATCAGATAAGTGAACAAAGTAAAAAAAAATCAAAATATATTTTTGAGTACAAATTCACCGACTCATAATAAAATGGACAAGGATCGCTTCTTAATTTTTTTTTCCCTCTCTCAGTCTCTTCTAATAAAATAAGTGGTTATAAGTGAATTTTAAATTTTGATATTGACAATCAAGCTGATTTGTTTTGTTTTATTTGCAATTAAGCCATTTTTTTAATTAGATTTAAGAGACTATTAGAGATTAGGAAAGAAAAAGAGGATCATAATCCTAATAAAATCGAACTTTCCCTACCTTGAATTGAAATAAAAAAAATTGATAATTATTTGTTTATGTCTCATCACTTTAGCGTTAAAATAAAGGTATAAAACTACAAGCTAAACTATGTTAGAATATCATTAAAAAAATTAATAAATAACATTGTACTACTTATTTAAAGAGGCACATCAACAAAAATAGTTTTAAAAGACTCTCCAAAAAAATTCTTTAAATGAGATAATATTGATTTTCTTACATCTTACTTGGAGCGTATTTTAGAGCTTTTAATTTAGTATTATATTATTTTTTATCTCATTATTTTTTAAGAAAGAAAAGTTTTATAATTGCTATCATTTTTGTGGTGGAATGAGTTTGATTAAAATCACACAACTTTATTTTAGAGATGATTTTTTTTTACTTTTATATTTATCACATAAATAAATAAATAAATATTTAAAGAGTTAAATTATTAAAAAATTGTTATGCTTTTATATATATAAGAGTAATTTATCATCAGCCCCCAATTATTTTGACATTTAGCACCGGGCACTCACATCTTTCGACCATGTGCACCACGCCTCCATTTCCATAAAAAAAATCAGTTAATTCTAACGGTTCACGCTGTTATTAATAAAAGATCATACTACCCATGTTTTAAATTGAATTGATATATAAGTACTAAAATACCCCTTACAACTTAAAAAATTAACATTAAGAAATAAATATTTATTATAAATTTTTTTTTTTATATTTTTTTTACAATTAAATTGAAACGATTTTTTTTTAGTATCATAACAAAATTGTAAAGGGGGGAAACTTCAAAATGAGAGACAAAGCATGATTCCAAAAGGAAAGAAGAAAATCAAATACAGAATCATCATCAGATTACAAAAAAAAAAATCCAATATTAAAGAAATCTAATCTAATTATGCCAAACACTTGCAGTAAATTTCATTGTAAAAGTTTATTACAAAAGACCCAAACTACGGAAATTTAACAAAAAGGAATCCAAAAATAAAAAATCCTAAAACTAAAGATTTTAAACCCTAAATCAAATTATAGAGGTGGTGGAGATGATGACAACTTCAAGTGGTGGTGTTGGCGGTTCCATGCTGCAGTGGAGGCGATGGTTTTGAGCGATGGCAAATCACGTAGCACGCCATTTTGTTGTTGTCGATTCAAGTCGGTGGTTGATCACTCTGACAGGCGCCAGTAGTAAAAGACAAGAAGAAGAAAAAGGAGAATAAGAAGAAAAAAGAAGACGAAGAAGAAGAAAAAGGAGAATAAGAAGAAAAAAGAAGACGAAGAAGAAGGCGAAGAATAGAAAAAAGGAAGAAGAAGAAGAACAAAGGAATACGGACGGGAAGAAGAAGAGGAAGGGAAAAAAAAAAGAAAAACAAAACATAGAAAATAAAAAGAAACGAGGGATAAAGAGTTCGTTCTTAAAAAATTATCATTTTATCATATTTTTTTGTTAAATTAACGGTACATTGACGGAAATGGAGGCATGATGCACATGCTCGAAAGATGTGGGAGCGCAATACTAAATGTCAAAATATTTTTGTGGTAGAATGAGTTTGATTAAAATAATATAACTTTCTTTTTAGAGATGGATTTATTTTTTTTACTTTCATATTTATCACATAAATAAATAAATAAATATTTAAAAAATTAAATTAGAAAAAAAATTATTATGCTTTTATATATATATATATAAAATTATAAGTTGTTTATAATAACTTAACTACTACCACTAATCGATTAACCGTTGGACATAACGATTAGTGGTAGTTGATGCCAGATGATGACAATTTGCTGCTAGTGCTGAATGGAAAATGGACAGTACGGCGACAAATTCTAACATGGAGGAATATTCAGCCGCATCGACGGTTATCAAATTCGATAAACCAATCCCATTACTACGGGGGCCCGTCCCAGACGACGACCCATCGAGCGGCTCATATCTCCTCGCCTTCAGGAGCCCCCAGTCGTGGGCTTCGGCGTACGAATCCTGCGAGTCCAAGATACTCTCGCAGTGCGAACATGGCGCTAGGATCGGTTGCTCCGTCAATGCGTCCAAAAAGTGCAAGCCTCCTTGGTGGCGAAACCTAATTGGACAAAGACCCGCCGACTTCAAGGAGCTTGAGGACTGCGAAGTGCGTGAAATGGAAGCGTGTTTGATTGTCGCCAAGGACAAGTGCGCGGGCTTTGCGAAAGACAGATTGTTGAGGCCGTTTCAAGATGCGAGAATTGCGGGGGAGAGTGGGACCCAAGGAGGTCAAGAAGTTGGTTTGCTTGGCATCGTTGCCTGAGACTGAGAGGAGTTTGTGGAGGGATTTCATTGGCTCGGAATGGCTGGGTGAGCGCGAATTTAGGGTCAGGACGAATTATAGGGCTGCTGACTTGCTTGGCTCTGATAACAATTACAAACGCTTCTTGGGTTAATGATCTGCAAAGGTATGATTATCTATCTGTTTAACTTAGTTTTTCATTATATGCAAGCATGTTCGTCAATATTGTCAGATTAGCGATGATAGAGCTTATTGAATCAGGGAATTGTAGAATATCGTTATGTCGAACTGTTAAATCCCGAGTGACTGGTAGAATCTCCTTGTTATTGTCTGCTCTCCACAAGTAACACAGTGACTTTTAATTCTGGGTAATGTTAGCATGTAAGTTGTTTCACGGGCATCTTAGTACTGCATATTAGTTTTATGCCGGTGTTCCTTTGCTGTTATAATGTATGCCCTTTCAAAGTGATTCTCTCATGTCTAGTTTTTCTCGGCACCTCTTCCTTTTTTATTTTCAAACAATTAACTTTTCTACTCTGTTTTATTATTATTTTTTTTAAGTACTTAACTATGAGAGAAAACTAAGCTGCCCAGGAGCACACCTTGAATTGTAGGAATCTGATTTTTATGATGGTTCATACCACAATCATGAGTGAGAGTGACGCTGAAACTGCGGACTGGATTTGGTACTCTTTTGCGCGTTATTGACATCTATTTTGTTGCTATTTGGACATTAAAGCTCTGAGCTCATGGTAATCAGTATATTTCTTTATTCATCAAAATGCATTGAGGGTAATTATCAGGTCATTATGCCAGCACCACAACAATCAGTCAAATCACCACAATCACAACTACTTCTTCTATCTTCTCCCGTTGCAAATTTGCTCTCTATGTCCATTACAAGCACCTTTGCGAAGTGACTTGTGTTTTTTGGTTACAACAGCCATTAGACAACAGCCAATTAGCACTGGTTTTCTGAAAAGCTGGATGAATGTTATTATTAGCACCCTGCACCACCAATATTTTCACACTGAAAATATTGCCCTGTTTTGGTTTGTTTTCATTTCTGTCTTCAAGAAATTTCTGCCCCTTGATCTAGGAATCACTTAGTAATTTCTGTTTCAATAACTAAATGTGTGATTATTGCTTCATTTTAATTAGTTAGTGTACTCTTGTAATCCTTTCATTTCAATCATAATCATCATGTGAATTACAGCTGCATTTGTGCTAATGTTCCCCGAGCTAGCATTCCAGAACATTGTATTTGTATATATATAATAGGATTGATAGCCTGTTGCCATGATTTGGAGTTGGCATAACAATTTTAGGTAGTCAAATAATCCAATGGACAGGGGCTCTACTCGGCCATGAAGAGCCGGTTGGTGTTTTTGAGGGGCTTGGACAGCAGTTCTGATAAGAGTGGATCTTTTAACACCCCTCCAAAATGCTTATGACACCCTTTTTGAATTTTATTTTCTAAAAATACTCAATTTAATTTATACAATACAAAATCACAAATTAAAAATCAATCATCTTGCCATAAAACTTCACACTATTAAGAGAATTTTTTAATATATGAAAGAGATGCAAATCCTAAAATCTTAAATTATTTTCTTATTGCGTAGTTTTTACCACCATAGTACTAAATTATCACAAATTTCTAAATCTTTAAATAGTTTTTCAATTAAAATTTAAAATATAAATATATACTATGAAGTGAGGAGGGTGAAAAGGTTTGTAAAAAGAATAACTTATTATTTAATTGAATTTTCATTCAAAATAAGATATGAATTCATTTGTCTTTGGTTGTTAGATAATTTTATTGAAAGGAGGCTTTATGAGGAATTTTCCTTTTTTGGTAAGGGGTTTTATGAGGAATTTAAAAGTGTGTCAAAGAGACCTACCCTAGCAGATTTGTCATTTCATAATTTTTTTCTCAGAGCTATTGGCACCCTTCAAAAATCCTCTTAAAATCCCCAATTTTGTATGTACCCTTTTTCTCAGAACAAGAGGTTGATTATCAGCAATTGAATCTCCAATTTTTGTTTATAATTTGTTGTATACCTGCATGAATTAATTGTAAGTATGGTAATGTACATCCTTATCCTTCCAGTCTCCTGTTTAAACACTGAACAAGAGAAAAATCTTAAAAAGAGAATATTCACTGTTCATCATCATACAAATTTCATTCGCTTTTCTGTTTCAAGATTTCTTTTTTGTTTTGAACTCCCAATTTCACTAGAGTTTTTGTTTTAACTATCACTCCTACATTTCATAAGTGTAATCATCTATTTCTTTGTCTTTGCCCCCACTTCTTTTCTTCTATAAATTCAAGCAGAGAGACTCCACTATTTCTGGAATTGAAGAAGGGTATTTAGGGAATTAACGTAGATTTTATTGGGAAAAAAAGTGAATTCTTTTAAAAGGGTGAGGATATTTGAATCCATAACTTTACTAATTAAAATTATTTTCTCAATAAATCTACCATTAAAATTTAGATATTAGATTTTTACTATATATTACCCTATAAAAATCTCAAAAATAACCTCAACTAAAATATCATTCTTTTTATATTTTTTACACCCATTATTAACTTCTCTATTTTTACTTGGGTCAGTCTCTGTAGCCTCTCCAAAACAGGTAATATCTTTTTCTAACTTCCTGTAGAGTTCAATTTCTTTTTAATTAATTGACAAGAGATTAAAGCCTAAACATGGGCCATCTTCTTAAAACCCATGACAAATTGGACTTTTTTTTGTTTTCTCCTGCCCTTGTGGTTTTGTTTCATATATAATAATTATACTATCGGCTTTATCGAACGAATTTTAATATAAAATGTCTTCATAGTGTAGTGTAAGAACATGACATACAAGAAATCTAGCAGCTGTGCCTGTAATTGTTCTTTGCTTTGTTTCTTGATTACCAGAATTTGAAGTTTATGTCAAGAAGAAGAGAAGAAAAAAAGGAAAAAAAAAAGCAATGTCAAGTTCTTTCTCAAGCAAAACCTACAAAGAGAATTATAGTTCTTTGTTTTGGGAATTCTTCTATAAACTAGTTTACATTTTTTTTTTCATTAATGACTCCATAGGCATGAGAGAAAGAGTAGATATGGTTTATCAAAAAATGGGTATAATTAAATTACAGTTTTTATTTGTTTAATTTGTTTAAATTTTATTGTTCTTTATGTAATTTTATTTAAGGATAAATTAATAATTAAAAATTTTGTTGAATGATGGATCCAAAGAGTAAATTAATGGGTTCAAATAGGTTCACCTCTTTCAAAACTATTTAAGGGGTACAGTGAGAAAAAGGGGTTTTAAGAGGATTACGGAGGGGTGCTAGTAGCACTTCTCTTTAGCGAGTGTTCGATTGAAAAATTTTGGGTTTTTGCTCTGGGGCGGAATTCGGCCTTCGTTCAGACCTAATTAATTGTTCATTGGACTCGTCCAAAAGAGAAATTGGGCTTGAAGTGTAGTCGGCGTCGCCGGTTACTATGAATTTGAAGCTAATGGGCTACGCTTATATGATTGAGTAGCTTTCATCATGCGATGACAAATATTTGACGCTTTTAGAAATTGATTTTCGCGCAAGCGATAGAATTCCTCCAAAATATTAAATTCTTATCTTGGCTGCTTGGAACTTGGGCGCCTATTCTAGTAAAACTAAAGCAAACTAAAGCAGTGTTTTCTGACTTGCAAATGAATTTATCTATTTTGACAAAACGTTATCATAGACGAATCATTTTCCGGTCAAAATTCTGGGATTCCAAGTCCAATTTGGGTTTTTTGAATTACTTAATTTGGGCTTCGTTACTAGTAGACCAATGTTATCTCCAAATCACCTCGCATCAAGCAGTTTACAGACAAGTTTTGCAAGTTGAGTGGTGTGAACTCTGAAGCAAACTATCTAAATGATATTGGTTCCTGGTCCAAAATGTTAAAGAGTCAGATTTTTTTTGTTTTTGTTTTTATAAGAAACTAGAAAATGTATTAGCGCAAAAGACTTGAAAACTCATAATGGACCAGCTGTCCGTTAACAAAGTAGAAACTAGGACTGCTTGTTGCTCGACACGAAAGGCAATTTAAAATCGGATTGTCGACGGCAAAAGTTTGTTTAGCCGTCATTGTTGACATTTACAGAGAAAAACAACAGCCGCAGCAAGAACAACGACAACGGCACGCATTATTAGACAAACCATACCAAAGAAAAATCAAACAATAAAGACGTGGTGGGCAGAAGTGCAGGCCAGAGTTGAAATCTCACCTTGCGTCTGTCATCATTGGTTGTTGCCACGTTCGGTTCATTCTGGCCACTGGTCTTGGTCAAAACAGACTCATTAAATTCTTACTAATATTATTATTAGAGTATATACAGTTACAAATTTTTATATAAATTTATTTTATATAAATTAACGTGATATTAATTTATTAGTTGAGTAAAAATATAAATTAATAAAAATATATCATGTGGATCAAGTGATATTTAATTCAATCAATAAATTTATATTACATCAATTTATATAAAATAAATTTATATAAAAATTTATAACTGTATCATTACTCTAATTATTAACACCAGATTGCAGATGTCGTCTATCTTTCCAACGTAAACTCAGACACAGCCAGCTCAAGAGGAAACTGCGAGGAAGCTGCATTGACAGCAACTGAAAGAAAACTTTCATTTCCCTTTTTTTCCAAAGCACGAGCATGTACGACAATAGATTAACATCACAGCTGTGTCTGAGTCAACATCGCCCTTTCCGTCACATAAAGGAACCAAAAACACGGGGCTATGTCGACAACTGCCGAAAGGGCCCCAAAAAAAATAAAAAAATGTGCGTTTAATTACCGCACATTCCAGGAAATTGCCACAGTGTGGAAAAAAAAAAAGAAAAAGAAGAAAAAGGTGGAACTGCAAATTACATTTAGTGTACGTTGCACTTGTCACAAGCTTTCAACTATATTGCGTCGTTGTTAATTGTTTTTCCCCGGAACTTAGTCTTAATTTAAGATGTGTGTTACACGACATTATGAAAAACTTTTACAAATTGTGAGCTTGACCCGCTGACCATTTGGCCTTGAACATTGTGTAGTTAGATGAACAACCGGCAGCTGCAAGTTGAAGTATGTTACATTACACTTGTGCGGACGATTGGCAGTTTAAACTTCAAACTAAGACATTGGTGTCTTAATTTCGTGCAACTAAAAAGTAGCTTTCGTTGTCTGTGCTTTATCACCTGAATCATTTTTCTTTGGTTGAAACGCCAGCAAAGGAAACAGGGAAGGAATACTGGATTTAATTGAATTCTTTTATCTTTTGTAGTTGCGTTTTTCGTTTTAACAAGTTTAGTCCACTCCCGTTTCTTGACGCCATAGTAAATGTAAAGACTCTATACACTAAGCCAAAGACCCATTGATAGTTTAGGTTTTTATATTTATATTTAAATAGAAAAAAATGTAAAGACTCCATCATTGAGACAAAGACCCATTAATAGTTTAGATTTTTAGATATAAATATTTAAACAAAAAAATAAACTTTTGTAAATATTATATGAATAAGTAAAATATTTGACCTATAGTTAATATTATGTTGAAAAAATCTATTAAATATAATTATTTTTTAAATTATAAAATTTAATCTTTTTATTTTAATTTGCAAAGACATAAATGTTAGATAATCATTTTAAGATATTTTTAATTTATAAAAATAAATAAGATATTAATTATATTTGGATATTAAAAAATAAAAAATAAATAGACTATTCAAACATTTATATTATGATTTATCCATACTTCAAAAAAAAAATTCCAATTCATTTAAATTTTGAGTAAAAAAATAAATGCGACCTTAAATTGATGGGTGTGAACGTAAATATTTCTCAAGGAAGGGAATACTCAAGTTAAAAATTGTATTGACGTAAACTTTAAGTTACTGGAGTAAATTTTTCTTTTTACTTTAAAAAAGAAAAGTACTCTCTTTTTTGAAAAATTTGTACGAAGATGAATTGATTATCGTTCGTCCCTACTCGTTAGTACTTTGGTAAGAGCATGAATCACGCCAGAAAATGACAAAATCCGTACATTCAACGCAAAACATAAAATTGGCCAGGGATTCCTCCAAGTGTACCGTACTCATATCAAACAAAAATATTAATAATTTTTTTTGCTCCTGATTTGAGCCCATCGGTGAAGTCATGTCCGGCCAGGCGGCAATTCCGGAGGCTACATGATAAATCCAAACGTATATGGACAAAAGTAGCATCGAACAAGACAAATGATGTTCATAAATTCATTTGCTTATTTGTCCGACTTCTTTTGAGAAATCCGATATAATATTGTCAAACTTGCTAAAAAAATAGTGATTGTAAGTGTTTTTTTTTTTTTTTTTGAAGTGCCATTTGAATACAGCAAATACATATGAATTGGTTGTATTCAACCGGGAAATTTCCCACCTCTGGATGTCAAACTTGCTGAATTCATCTTGTAAGATTAATATATATTACACTTCCACAAAGACAAAGCAGCCGTCGTCTCTAAATTAAGCCTAAACCTATTCAGATTCCAAATGGATGTTGTTCCAATTCCAGGACTTTCATCCTTACCGGCTAACTAGTAATTGTGTGAATGTTATATAGAATTTTAATTACAGTAGGTAGGTATATTGTTAATTCTTGGGCGAGATTTGGTCGAGTGTGAGGCAAAAAGTTCAGTGAAGAGGGCATGTGGCGAACCTAAAAAGTCATGAACATGGCTTTGTGAACACGTTAATGTTCCCGGATCTCTCTAACGTATATTTAATGTATGTTACTCCACTTATATGAACAATAAGTGGTGTTGGGACAAGCAGCCCAGTACCAGAAAAGTTTCTCATCCTGACCATTTCTCTCGGCCTGGAGAATAAAATAAATCTGATGTTGGATGCATTTTTATTTAGGTGGTGTTTTGTTAAGAGGAGAGAATGGAAGAAAGGGAAGTAATTTAAATTCTCTTTTTATTTTTATTATTTGGTTTGATAAAATATATAAAAACTTAATTTCTATTAGAATTTAATATCCATTATAATGAAGAATTTTGATTCCACACCAAGTAATGAAGAATTTAAATTCCTCTTATGTTGTAAACTAACGTTTTTCAAAATTACCCTTCAACTTTTTAACTTATTTAATGCCATTAATAATAATTATTTATAATTTTAATTTATTGATTTAATATTATAAATGGACTTTTGTTGGAAAGTTGCTAGAACTCTCTTGGACTTCACTGAAAAGTCGCTGAACCTTTGTCGAACTTCACCGGACCTCCACTAGTTGCTATCGGATTGCCATTTTATTATATATATATATATCATTATTAATATAAATAATTTAATATTTAAGGTAAGAGATAAATTTTTCTAAATAAATTTGTAATTTCTTTTATTATCAAATTTTATATCAAACCAAACGATAAAATTTAATTTAACAATTCTTCTCCCTTCCTCTCCATTTTGTTATTTTTCTCTCCTCACTTTTCTTCAAACCAAACACCACATTACAGTATTTAGTAAACTATTTTTCTTTACACTTATAGGGTATCTTTGGGCTAATCACTTATAAATTAGATTTGATAATAATAAGTTTTTTAATTAAATTCATAACATGTTTAGTTTACTTATATGATGAAATAATTACTTTTTAATAAATTTAGCATACATGTTTGATAAATTGATTCAAAATGTATGGTATCTGCAAACAATGACTATTTCGGTGAAAAGTTGAACGGAGCAAATGCACATTACAACACTTGTGCTACAGAGTTTTATACAATGATCTAAGCATTAAAATATTGGCGTTATTATCTAGTTTATAGAGACTTTATTTTATACATTGCTCATATTGCATTGAAACATTTCAATGGTTAAGGTTAGTTTTCTCATCAACATGTTACTTCAACTACTTACTTTTGTAGTAAAACATACTTATGGTGAATCCAATAGCGTAGTAGGTTGGTTAGTTGAAGATCGTCCTTGTTGACACGAATGCATAATCAAGTCCTTAGATTTGACACATTTCGAGAGTTATATGCTACTAACCATTTTTTCACTTCTTCATTAGAAGATACTATTGTAGGGTTCTACTCAGATTATCATTTGCATGACGGATTACTTTACAAAGATAATCAATTATATGTTCCTGAACAAGTTTGAGACTAAAGATCTTTGTCGAACTATATAACGAAAGATAAATAGGTTGTGACAAAACTCTAGCTCTATAGCCAATACTTATTTTTAGTTTACTATGAGGTGTAATGTTTATCATTATGTCGAGACTTGTCGCATTTGTCAAGTTTCTAAAGGCATTGCAACAAATGCAAGATTATATTTGTCATTGCCAATTCTAACACAACCTTAGGCTGACATTAGTATTGACTTTGTTTTGAGATTACCCCATACTTAGAGGGGTATGGATTTAATATTTGTTATTTTTCATAGATTCTTGAAAATAGCTTATTTCATTGCATGCAAGAAGAATGTAGACACCTTAATTGTTGCTTCCCTATTCTTCAAGGAAGTCTATAAATTGCATGGTTTACTGAGTTCTATGGTATTTGACTGAATTTCTAGTCATTTTAGAGGACATTATTAAAGTTAACTAACATCGTCTAAGTTTCGAAAGTGCTCTTCACCCTTAGATAGACGGTCAAATTAAAATTGTCAACTACTCTTTAGGAAACCATCTACGTAATCTAGTTGGCGATAACTTGGAAACATAAGATCAAAAGTTTTACTAAATTGAGTTTACTTATAATTGTTAGATTAAGCGTAATATTGATTTAAGTCCTCTTTAGGTGAATTATGGATATAATCCACGAGCACCTATTGACTTAGTCTCAGTCCTAGATTTAGTTTGTAACAACAAGATAGAAGGCTTTATTAAGTAGCTTAAAAAATTTCATACAACTATAGAAGAGTCTATGAAAAACCACCGAAGGTTATATAAGTGAAGTAGATAAAAGGTGTCGAGCTTTAGAATTTTAGTGGGGGAAGTCATTTTGGCTGTCCTAACCAAAAATAGGTTTTCAATTAGAGAATTCAATAAGCTTTCAGCCAAGAAAATTAGACCTTCGGAGATTATAAAGAAAAATAAATCCTAACACATACATATTGAAGCTTTTTAGTCGTACTTGCGCTGCATATGTATTCAATGTCAAGTATCTGATTTGTTTTAGAGGTGATCATGATAAAAATATTGTTGATGACAATACAAATTCAAGGGTGAATTCTCTCTATCCTATGGTGGTCATACAAATTAGCAATCCCCATCATATTTAACTTAGTTTCCTTATTGGCTAAAGTTTATTATTCTTTTTCTTCGTAGTTTAAGACTATGCTTTTCTTTTTCTTCATGTTTAGGTGTTTAGATAATTATTAGTAGTATAAATAACATTTTCTTGTAGCCTTTAAAGGCATATTTAAATTCAATAATATTTTTATTTTGGTTTAGTTAATTTTAGTTATTTTGTGGGATCAATGAGTCTTATCTCTCCTAGATGCACAATATTATTTCAAATCAAAGTGAATATAAACCGTTCTTTTAATTTAATATTCTCTAAAATTAATGAAATATTAAAACATTAAATTTTTGCTGCGTCATGGCAGCTTATGGTGCAAAACCACTTGATTCTGAGTTACAGTTTTTTGATATATCAGATGGTGACCACCACTCACCTGCATTCACTTCCGTATGATGGTGGCATTGTAGTGGCCGTTCTATATTGGAGGGATGTGCATCACTTCCAATTCTATTTCACCAACAATCTCATCTTTGTTCTATAAGGCAAACAATTTCGAATCTAAACGAATTGGTAGTTTCAAGTAAATAGTAACTCGTTGAAAGCCATTGATGTCACTAGAGGAAATTACCGACAATGGTAGATGCTATATTTTATTTTTGAGTTAAAAATTTTATATATAACTAAATTAACTTTTTTTTAATAGAGTATAATTGGAATATGATTTTGAGATCAGTATAATTTGGTACTATACATTACAAAATCAGATTCTAAAAAAAATCCTCAATTTCAAGCTCCCAATAACTTTCAAAATTTAATACAAAAATATATTATTTTGATAATAAGATTTTCAAGAAATCAATTTTGAAAAATTAGGTATTAGATTGTTAAATAATTATTTATTCGACAATATAAAATAATCCCAAAGATACTCTTACGTGTATTAGTAGATGTTGATTTTCTTTCATATGTTCAAAGATAAATCTAACCTGTAGTAAGAAAAATATTCGAATTGCACTATCTTGAATCTAATCATGGAGGATTTTTTTGACAATAAATATCAGCATTTTACAGTATAGATTCCACAATACTAAATAATTGCGGTAGCCCCAGTTGTACACGGTACCACTAGTTTTATTTATTTATTTCTCTGCGTTTTTTAAAAGCCTTGGAACTGCTTGCTTTTACAATTTAAAGACTTTCTGAAATTCTGCGAACTATTCATTGTCGCCGCCTGATCTATATATTGAGAAGTAAGCTATCCATGTTAGAAAATTCTTCCCTTCGTACTGGTTTAAGTATATAGTTTCCAACCAACTTCATCGAGAAGTAACCATGTCTGACACTAAAATCCCACGTTATGATTGCAGCACATTGCTCATTAACGTCACCACCAGCACCCTCACAAAATCCCAGAAGCGATGGCGCCTTGCCTACTGGACAATCTATTCTTTCCGTGCTATGCTTTCTGTTCTACCCAAAGGCCGGCTTCTCTCAGCCGAAATCCTGACAAGTCATGATTATGTTGCCCTTGATGTTGAGCCTGAGCCTAGCAGCTCTCATGATGAGGCAAATAAACTTGTTTCCAACTCCATTGATCCTGATATGGATGGAATAAGACTCGCCGAAATGGTGAAGAACAAAGACACGCATACCCTCAGCCTTCTTGGAGGAGTTGAAGGCGTGGCCAACGCTCTTGGGACAAATCCTGAATACGGAATCAATGGCAATGATGAAGATGTCAGTAGGAGGTCTCAACTCTTTGGTGCCAACACTTATCATAAGCCACCTCCTAAAGGGCTTTTACATTTCGTGCTGGAAGCTTTCAAAGACACCACCATTCTAATCCTTCTCGTATGCGCTGCCCTGTCTCTTGGTTTTGGCATCAAAGAACATGGGGCAGAAGAAGGTTGGTATGAAGGCGGAAGTATCTTTGTAGCCGTCTTTCTGGTTATTGTTGTCTCTGCTTTTAGTAACTTCAGACAGGCAAGACAGTTTGACAAGCTATCAAAAATAAGTAACAACATCAAAGTTGAAGTTGTTAGAGAAGCCCGGCGCCTGCAGATATCCATATTTGACCTTGTAGTTGGAGATATTGTCTTCCTCAAAATTGGAGACCAAATTCCTGCTGATGGGTTGTTCTTGGACGGACATTCTTTGCAAGTTGATGAGTCAAGCATGACCGGAGAGAGTGACCATGTTGAAGTAGATTCAACGAATAATCCATTCTTGTTCTCTGGTTCAAAGGTGGCAGATGGGTATGCTCAAATGCTTGTGGTGTCCGTGGGGATGAATACTGCGTGGGGAGAAATGATGAGCTCAATATCAAGTGATTCCAATGAAAGAACTCCATTACAGGCTCGGCTTGACAAGCTAACCTCTACTATTGGAAAAATAGGCCTTGCAGTGGCTTTCCTAGTGCTTGTAGTTCTATTAGCTCGTTATTTCACGGGGAATACAAAAGACGAAAATGGAATTAAGGAGTATAACGGTAGCAACACAGACATAGATGATGTTTTCAATGCTGTTGTAAGCATTGTCGCGGCTGCAGTCACCATTGTGGTGGTGGCTATCCCGGAAGGTTTACCATTGGCTGTCACTCTCACTCTTGCCTATTCCATGAAGAGAATGATGACTGAGCAGGCAATGGTAAGGAAACTTCCCGCTTGTGAGACAATGGGTTCTGCAACAGTTATTTGTACAGACAAAACAGGCACCTTGACATTAAATCAGATGAAAGTGACCAAGTTTTGGCTTGGTCAAGAATCCATTGTAGAAGAAACTTACTGTAAAATTGCCTCAAGTATTCGTGATTTGTTCCACCAAGGAGTCGGTTTGAACACAACTGGCAGCGTCAGCAAACTGAAACCTGGATCATCAGTAGCCGAGTTTTCCGGTAGTCCAACCGAAAAAGCTATTCTTTCCTGGGCAGTTCTAGAAATGGGTATGGAAATGGATAAAGTGAAGCAAAAATACGCCATTCTCCATGTTGAAACCTTCAACTCAGAGAAGAAAAGAAGTGGAGTTTTGATTAGGAGAAAAGCTGATAACACAACTCATATACACTGGAAAGGAGCTGCTGAGATAATTTTAGCAATGTGTTCTCATTATTATGAGAGCAATGGAGTGATCAAGTCCATGGATGGAAATGGCAGGAGCCAAATGGAAAATATAATACATGGAATGGCAGCCACTAGCCTTAGATGCATTGCTTTTGCTTACAAACAAGTTTCGGAAGAAGAAACTGCATACAACAATGATGTAAAGGCCCGCCGACGGCTCAAAGAAGAAGGATTGACCTTGCTGGGGATAGTTGGCATCAAAGATCCGTGTCGACCTCGGGTGAAGAAAGCTGTAGAAGCCTGCCAATCAGCAGGGGTAGAAATCAAAATGATCACAGGAGATAATGTTTTCACGGCAAAAGCTATAGCCACAGAATGTGGGATTCTAAGGTTGGATCAACAAGTGGAAAAGGGGGAGGTGGTAGAAGGTGTAGAGTTCCGCAACTATACAGATGAGGAGAGAATTCAGAAGGTTGACAAGATCCGAGTGATGGCAAGATCTTCTCCATTCGACAAGCTTCTAATGGTCCAGTGCTTGAAAAAGAAAGGCCATGTTGTTGCAGTCACTGGAGATGGCACAAATGATGCTCCAGCCTTGAAAGAAGCTGATGTAGGACTTTCCATGGGCATTCAAGGAACTGAGGTTGCCAAGGAAAGCTCGGACATCGTCATATTGGATGATGACTTTGCTTCAGTGGCCACCGTTCTAAGGTGGGGAAGATGTGTTTATACCAACATCCAAAAATTCATTCAGTTTCAACTAACAGTTAATGTTGCAGCCCTGGTGATCAACTTCATAGCGGCTGTTTCAGCTGGTGAAGTTCCTTTAACAGCAGTTCAATTGTTGTGGGTGAACCTCATCATGGACACACTTGGAGCTCTGGCTCTTGCTACAGACAGGCCAACTGATGAGCTAATGCAAAGGCCGCCCGTGGGTCGCACTGAACCCCTTATAACTAACATTATGTGGAGAAATCTTCTATCTCAGGCTCTATATCAGATAACAATCCTACTGATCTTACAATTTAAAGGTGAATCCATCTTCAACGTGAGTCCTGAAGTAAACGATACACTGATTTTCAACACTTTTGTTTTTTGCCAAGTTTTCAATGAATTCAATGCAAGGAAGTTGGAGAAGAGGAATGTATTCAAAGGCATTCACAAGAACAAATTGTTTCTTGGAATCATCGGGATAACTGTAGTTCTTCAAGTGGTGATGGTGGAGTTTTTAAAGAAGTTTGCTGACACAGAGAGGTTGAATTGGCAGCAATGGTTAGCTTGTATCGCAATGGCAGCCTTCACATGGCCAATTGGTTGGGCTGTGAAGTTTATACCTGTTACAGAGAAACCAATATTCAGTTACCTCAAGCGGTTAAGATTACTCAAGGAAGATGCTTCTTTATGGTAGATTGTTTGCTTAATCTTTGTGAAGTTTATACCTGTTACAGAGAAACCAATATTCAGTTACCTCAAGCGGTTAAGATTGATATTTACAAAAATTAAGCAAACAATCTACCACAAAGAAGTATCTTCCTTCAGGCTCGGAACAGCATGAGGAATATGGTGAGGTCCTGAACCGCCAAGGAACAGCATGAGGAATATGGTGAGGTCCTGAACCGCCAAGGGCATACCTGGGAAGATTTATATCCCTGGGTGGCTCAGGATTGAGCGTATCTTTCTTTTTGTGAAATCAAAATAGAAACATAAGCTCTGCCCTGAGCCACTTGAGAATGCAACTCTTCTCATGTGTGCCATTATCAATTCAGAAACTGACCTGTGAGGCTCACAATTGAGAGTATCATACACTCCAAATGTACATCAATCTGATCAAATTATAAATACTCGTACAAGTATTTACTAATTCTATCATGTACGAATATGGTTATCTTTTTCAACTTAAAAGAGGGCAGTCCGGCTACAATTTAGGGATTTTTCTTCGTTGTTTGACATCGTAGCATCCATAAACCACATCTCCCAACCAAGATTGTTCATATTAACAGTTTCGAATTATTAGCATTGTTCTGATTTGTATAACTAATTGCAACGCAACCAATAATAAATTCAACAGAACAACCAAATGCAACCCATTTTTCTCAAAACTTTCGGAGCAAGTTTTCTTTAGTGTGTGTAGGTCCCGTATTCCAAAAGGCACCAAACCATGCCACATGTCCGTCTTATAAGATAATAAAAGATATTCCAGAGTGTTTGTGGCTGATTTTGGATCAATGAATAAAAAATCACAAAACCAACCCAAGAATAATGAATTTATATTTTTGTCGGGGAGTGGGGTACCTTGCTTGCTCAGCACATGCGGAATGTTTAGGCTTTTTGTGGAGTGAAGGAAGATTGAGATGGCGGTGGATATGGAGGAGGTCTGACTTCAAGTACGGAGAGCTAGTGAAACTTGTCTTAAACCTGCAAAACAACCAAAAAAGAGATTAGGGGTGAAGTCGAGGGTGACCAGCGACCACACTCCGACGCTCAAGTCAGAGTTGGGTTATCTCATGTTAGAAAGCTTGCACGCTCTCGGTAATAGAGGTTTTAGGATTGAAGAAACCATAGTTTTTGGTGGTGTGTGTGTTAACTTATTTGATAAAAATTAAATTTGAGTATTTATATAGTGTACCTCGATCGCCATGCCACCTGGCGTTATTTTAGTGGCGTTCCCTGCTGTCATGTCAGTAATATTATTATTTTCATACGTATGGCGGCTTAGGTGTTTTGAAAATATGCGTGGAGAGTAAGTTTGTGGCGTATGCATGTGCTGGGTGTAATTGACTGGTCCCACGTATCTCTGAAATTCCATTGTATTTTTGCAGGTATAACAGGAAAAGCTGGTGGTCCCAACTGTCATAATATCAAACTTTTGGTAGATTCGCTGGCGTGACAGGCGGCTATCTCCTCTTTTGCAGCACGAGATTTCCTCGTCGATTCCTTATTTTTGACACGTATTAAACCGATCTGTTTGAGATCCAGGGTCAGGGCCGACATATCCTTTTACATTTTTACGAAGACTTTTTACATCTTTACATGGTGTACCTGAGGTACCCCTAGAGTGCCTAGGGTATCTAAGGTACCCAAGGTAAGCTAATCTCTTGAATATCGACACGTGGCGCTTTATCATTGGCCTCATATTTCCTTTCTAAATACGGAGTAAATAACACCCAAGTTATTCCGGGGGAATAACATTTAAGGTAAAACTTCTTCTAGAATTCATAAAAATGGCAAGAGGGGGAATTAATTCCGCAATCCATTAGCCTAAGGAAATCACATCCAAATGTTATACAAATAAGGAAATATACAAGGCCGGAATAATTCCCTAGATCATATTCACCTCCGCGTGTAAATGAATGATGAGTGACACATATCGTTAGATTGAAAGTTCAAAGCAAAATCCTAAATCCATATCATTCATCATCTATAAATAGATATTCATCTCTATGAAAAAAAAAGGGGTCTTTGACCTATACAAAAAGCATTGTTCATATTTAGAGAGAGAAAAACTTATTTTCTCCATTTTCCTCTTTCTTTTATTTTAATTAAAAACTAACTTGGACATCAGAGTGTCTTTTGCAGGTTTTTACCCCTTCGGATTTGAGGTTAAGGATCGTGACAAGTTCTCCACAAGTTACAAATTCTTGTGAAGGTAAAAAAGTTCTAGTCACCTTCAGTGTGCTTTTGAAATGCAATAAACCGAGATACCAGAAATATTTCTAAAAGATAGTTTAATACATTTAAGATAAAATTATACTCTCTCTATATTTTAATTATAATTTAGAGCTTATAATAGCGTATATTGTGTAACACATCAATTCTACTAACAAGGCATTATAGTGGAATTGAAGTGAAATATTTCATCAATCTCATTTGTAAAGCCACCAAAATAACATCCAATGATAAATGTTCCAAAACCTCCAAAAGAAAATAAATTCTAAAATAACTTATCCTCAGATAAAAATCATCTCAAAGGAAACTAAATGATTCTTGGAATATCAACATAACATTAATCTCAAAAGTAACTGAGCTTTTATTTTGTTGGTTTAAAAATATTTTACATCGGAAATATTTGGATTACAATTCCATACAATATAAAAAATTACCATAATCCAGATATCATACATTTTCTTTTTTATTAAAATAATTTATGCTCGTAGATCACGATCCGTCACCATCACTCTTGTTAGATCATGATCCGTCACCACTAATCTTGTTAGATCACGTTCCGTCACAATGATCTTTCAGGTTATGACTCAAGTTTGATATGCACTTGACGCGTGAGCCTCTTTTTCACCACTAAAAGCAGTAGTAAGAGAAAAATTCCTCTCAAAATTAGAAAGAAAAACTCTTTTTCTTTGATCTAGATATTGTGGCTCCTCTGTCTTTTTGTGGAGAAAAAAATTCTATTTATATCTCTATTTAGTATAAACCATAGGCTCCATATTAATTTTTTTAATTTTATTAAATCAAAACCAAAAGTGTTAATGTTATAAGGGCCCACGTTGTAAAATAATACAAGACCCCTTACATACAAGCACATTAAATAGTGTTTCTCACTAAATAATATATTTGAACTTTTAACCCAAGTAGACATAATAAAGACCAAAAATAAAAATCAACATAATTTTAAGAGATTATTGGAATACACAGAAAAATCACAGAATCAAACATGCTGCTGAAAATCAAAATTTTCTAGCACTACTATTCCACTTTCGAAAATTCACAACAAATTAATTACTTGAAATCTCATTGCACAAAATTTATTAGTGAATGCCTTAGAATGTTTAGTTTAATTCTATGGTAACTTTCGTGGAAAAAATTGAATCAAAGACAAAGAGAAAATAGTACTTAAATCACAACACTCATGTCTCAATCACAACACTCATGTCTCACAACATTCATGATAAAAAAGAACAATACATGCATTCGTCATCAAACACATAATATTACAAAATATGTACTAGAGAAAGATAATTACCTCAAAAGTTATTAAAACGTGCATAAAAGAAAACCTTAGAATTCTTTACTTTTATAGGATTATTAGGTTAAAGAGTTTTAATTGTAGAGAGAAAGAAAGAGTTTGAGTTTTGTAAATATACATTTTTTAAAAATAAATAAATAAAAGAATTATGCTTTATCTCAAATAATACTAATCAAATAATTTAACACAAGCAACGATAAACAACTAAACAAATAAGCATAATCAAACAAACAAGGAACAATTGTTACATATTAAAACGAGTATGAATCAAGAAACCCAGCCGAAAAGGAAAAACCTGCGACTTTGAGTGAATATAATTAGTGATGGGCAATACTTATGTGGACAATTAATTAAAGGCAAGAGGCAATTGCTATTCACGTCTTATGATCATAGCCTCAGTTTATTCACCAGAAAATCACATGACGATGATTGGCAAAAAGACGATCAACAAATGCAAGTGAACTAAAGAAGAGAAGAGGATCATGAATCAGCAGCTATTATGGTTTTGCAAACAAAATTGCTCAAAGAAATCACAAGATCAAAGTAAAGAATAGAGAAAGAATTAACAAGATCAAAGAACAAAACTAAAAATACAATGAATAAGCTTCATTGTTTGAAGGAAAAACAACATGCCTTTTATTACTCAAACTTATTACAAATCAATCAACTTTTACAGAAGAGATTACAAGCTTTCAAAGAAAATAAGAACCACTAAATTTGGTTAAAAAACGAATGAGAAAGAACCCAAAAAATTAGGTGCTATGTAACAAACTTTCTTAATGTTTCTAGAAATTTTCCAAAATTACACTTCACAACCTTAACGACATTACTTACGTCAGCAAAATTATTTGCACACTTACTCTTAGATTGTAGTTAATCAGCACTCTAACCCATGAATTCTCTCTAGTTTGCACTTAGGTCCCATAAAGAGAATTCATTTATTCACAGTCTCCACTTTACTGATACGATATAGTTTAACACTCAACCACAAAATTTGCTAAAAAAAAAAAAAATTGAAGCACACAACTATCATAGTAATTGTACAAAGTAATTAACAAGTATCGACTATAACTCCTATCTAATCAACTTAAAACTTAAACTTAGTAGCAGAGATGACCTTGGTAAGCACATCAGCTTAGTTAACATCATTATGTATTTTGGATACTACCACAACACCTTTAGCTACCTCATCTCTTATTAAATAAAGTTTTAACATTAATGTTCTTAGTCTTCTCATGATAAATCAAATTTTTAATAAGATGAATGACACTTTAACTATCACAAAAATTGTAACTGTCTTTTGTTCTAACTAAAGTTTATTTAAGATCCCATTAAACCATTTTGCTTCTTTTACAACTTTAATAGTAACAACAAACTCAGCTTCTGTAGAAGACAAAGTGGTAGTAGGCTATGAGCTTGCTTTCCAGCTGATCAGACAATCATTCACCAAGATTAGATAACTTGATATTGACTTTTTGCCATTCAAATCCCCAGCAAAGTCAGAATCAATATATCCCACAATTATCTCATCATTCTGCTTTGCTTTACCATATATTAAAGCATGATTTGAGCTGCCTTTAAGGCATCTTATGATCTCTTAATTACATCTTAGTGTTTCTTACCATGATCACTTATAAACCTACTGATAACACTAATAACATAAGAAATGTCAGCCCTTGTACAAATTATAGCATATATAAGGCTTCCAACTTCTTGTGCATATAGTACTTTATCCACCAAGAACCTATATTGTCTTGTTGAAAGTGCTTGTAACTTGGAGAGTTTGAATTGCGGACCCAAAGAAGTCAAAATAGACTTTGTATTTAGCATGTCAAACTTGTCAAGAACTTTTTTAATACATCTTTTTTGGCTGACAAACAAGGTATTTTTGCTTTTATTTTTGATAATGTCCACCCTAAGTATCCTTTTTGTATAACCAAGGTCCTTCATTTCAAATTCTCCACTTAGAAGCCTCTTAAGTTTCTCACTCTCCACTTTTATTTTTCTGGCAATCAGCATATCATTAATACATAGCAGAAGATAAATTGTTCTACCTAAATTTGAGCCACCAAAATAGACACAACTGTCATAATTGCTTTTGAAATAGTCATTTGAGTTTGTGAACTCATCAAACCTCTTATAGCATTGCCTAGGAGATTGTTTAAAGCTAGAGAGAGATTTGTTCAACAAATAAACATGATATTCCTTCCCTTTTACTTCAAACCCCAAAGGTAAAAGTCTTTTCTTCTATATTCCCATGTAGAAAATCAATTTTTACATCTATTTGGTCTAGCTCTAAATTAATCAAAGCCACCATAAACAGCAATATCCTTATGGAGTTGTGTTTCGCTGTAAAAGAGAAAACTTCATTGAAGTTCGCTTTTTTCTCTATGTAAATCCCGTAGCAACTAGTCTTGCTTTGATTTTTGAAGCCTTTGCACTTAAAATCCCTTCTTTTCTTTTAAAAATCCACTTACAACTCACTAGTGTCCTATTCCCTGGATTTGGAATAAGAGTCTAGGTTGATTTCTCATTAGGGAATCCATTTTTTCAGACATGGCCTTTATCTAATTACTGCTATCATTGTATTTAACTGTTTCTGATTAGTTCCTAAGCTCTTCAACTACAATATCTTCTACATTGATGAGTGCACATGCAATCATCCTAACATATGCATATTTGACAGGTCGTTTAATCTGATTTTGTCCTTTGCTAGTTGGTAATTTTGTAAATCAATTTCAGATGCTCTTAGTTTATCCACTTCAGACCTTTCTTAAAAGCCTTTTATGACATCCTTATCTTGAACTTCATTATCACTGCTACTAGATGACTTTACCTCAATTTTGGAATTTTTCACAATTGTGATTTCCTTTATTGACTCATTAGTATAGGGATTCATATCAAAGACAACAATATCTTTATAATTGATTATTACTTACTTATAAATGTCACATCTCTATTAATAATACATTTGTGAGTAATCTTATACCAGACTTTGTACCCTTTAACCCCTTCATGATATCCTACAAACACCCTTTTAGAGCCTTTGTATTAAGCTTCCCTTGCTTCACATTAACATATATTAGACAATAAAAAATTCTCAAATATTTGTAGTTTGTAGGGAAATCAGCCTAAATTTCTTCTGGTGTCTTTAAATTTAAGGTTGCAGAAAGACTCATATTCACCAAGTAACCAAGTAACCAGTTGTATTAGAAACTTCTTCCTAAAAGCTTCTTAGTAATTTGGAGTTAACTAGTACACATCTTGTCTTATTAATGAGAGTCTTATTCATTCTCGCAACTAAGTCATTTAGCAGACACCTTACGTTCTTGTGCATGATAATTCCATACATTTAGCTATAATAATCAAATTCTTTATTATGAAATTCAAGCCCATTATCAATCTTTAAAACCTTCACCTGTAAACCAATATAATTCTCAATAATAGCTTTCCATATTTTAAACTTCTGAAGAGGTTGATCATTTGTTTTAACTATATACAACCATATGTTTCTTGAGTTGTCATCTGTTAAAGTCATGAATTACTTTCCACTACTTAATGATGGAATTTGAGCAAGCCCCCATAGATTAGAATGCATATATTCCAATTACATTCTTGACTTTATGCAATCCCTTTTCAAATTTTACTCTGGGAGCCTTTTTAAAGATGTAATTTTCACAAAAATCCAGCTCTTTAATTTTATCACTATACACTTACATTAGCCCCTGCTTACTCAATTCTTGCATGCCCTTAGTATTTATGTGGCCAAGTCTTAGATGCCACAACTTAGCTTTGTCAACATTAGGTTCAATATATAGAGCAGATAACATAGTCGCAAATAAGCCTTCCAACACGTAGAGCCCATTTTTCTTGACATTTTTCATCACTACATCAGTGTTTTTCATTATCTTTAAACTACTGTGGTATAATTTAAAGAAATACCTCGAGCTATCTTGCATGCCTAAAAACTTAGATTCTCTTTTAGTCCAGAAATATGCCTTATATATTTTAGAGTCTTTGTTGTTCTATCATACATTTTGATTTTCACAGTACCAATACTAATAATTCATAAGCATTGTGGTTACTAATCAATACTCTATCACCATCAGTAGGCTCAAATTCATGAAAAAGACTCTTATCAGGACTCATTTGGAAAGAACACCAAGAGTCAATAACCTTTACCTAAATGTGAAGGCTTTATTCATGAAAAGGGCTTTTGAATCTTTTTTTTTTTGGCACAAGCAAACCTTCACATGTTCTAACTTAAGGGTTGTTCTACATATAACATGGTGTTAACAAAGCCCTTATGAGACTTTGGTAGTGAGCTCAATAATTATAATAAAAAGGTCTTGTCTTCACCACCAATCTTGATATTTTCAACCCTTTCAAGATCAAGAATGATATTGTTGAAAACATCAATGTGATCTTGCATTAAGATAACTTCTTTCATGAAAAATGTATACAACTTCTTCTTTAAGAATAACCTATGAGCCAATAACTTCTTCAAGCATAAAGCCTCCACTTTATTCCAGATACTAAGGCTGTTTTTTTTCCTTGAAATCTCCCAAGATTACATCATTAAGATTCAAAATCAATATGTTGTGTGCTGTTAAAATCTACCTTTTCTTTTCATTAGGTTTAGAACTTGTTACACTATCTAAATCTTTTTCTTTTTCTTTTAGGGCTGACTTAAGCCCTTGATGAATTAGCAATGCCCTCGTCTTCAATTTCCAGAGAGAGTAATCACCAATAATAATGAACTTCTCAATGTCTAATTTAGAAAGAGACATAATTGTTATGGTTTTGCAAAAAAAAAAAAATTGCTCAAAGAGATCACAAGACTAAAGTAAAGAATATAGAAAGAATCAATCATATTAAAGAAGAAACTAAAAACACAATGAACAAGTTTCATTGTTTAAAGGAGAAACAACATGCTTTTATTATTCAAAGGGATTATAAATCAATCACCCTTTACTGAAGGGGTTACAAACTTTCAAAGAAAACAAGAATTATTGAATTTGGTTGAGAAACAACTCAAAAAACTAGGCGCTATCCAATAGCCCTGAAATTTTCTAGAAACACAATTAGCAATCTTAGCGACGCTAGCCACGTCAGCAAAATTATTTGCACAATCACCCCTAAACTATAGTCAATCAGCACTCTGATCCACGAACTCTCTCTCGTTTGCACTTAGGTCTCAAAAACAAAATTCATTTCTTCACAGCAGCGTATCCCGATAAACTAAGGCTATGTTCAGTTGGCAGGAGAGAAGCCTGGAAAGGAAAGAACCTCAGTTTCCTAAGAAGTTTCCTCTTGTCGGTTTGCAACAATTTACTGTTGAAACCAAATTCTGAGAAATCCACATTCTGTGACGAGGAATTGACTTTCCTCTTTGATTAGCAAGGATGGCGAGGGAGGGAATCTCATTTAAATAGAGTGAGTTTCCATTTTACCTTTACTTAAATATTAATTTCGTATTTCAATCTTTAACCAAATTAAATGAAATATGACCCTAATTCGCATTTCGTGTTCAGCATCTCTCTTATCTGAACTATCGGCAGCTATCACCGGCGAAATGCAGCTATTGGGACGGCGTTTGAATCTTATTACCTTTCGCCGATGAGCTCCAAGCCAATGACAAAGACCTTCATTGCTATAGGCGACGACATTTGAATCGTATGAGCTTTCTCATCCCTTTCAACCATTTTAATTTTGTTTCTTTGGTTATTTTGATGGTATTGCTGATTTGAAGAGGGCTACTGAGTCTTTTGTTGCTTGAATTTGGATTAGTTTTTGTTATTTCAGATGTGGGATTTTGTGTCGCTGTTGTAGATTTTGTTGTTTTATGTTGTTTATGGATGATTAAGTTTTATTTCGTAGCTTACTGTTCAGAGTTGACAAAACGTAAATAGCAAGCCCATTTATAATTTGAATATGATCTCTTGTTCTGTTGCTTTTTAATTAATGGTCAATTGTGCAAGTTAATTTTCATGGAAGGTTGTTATTGATCATCAACTTAATCTTCAATTTTCATGTTTAACTAGATGCCATGATTATGATGATTAGTTTAACTGGGAATGTCCTTTTCAATTTGCAACCATGACAAGGAGATGGGGTTCAGGACGAAGGGTAATAATCTCTGCTACCTTTCTGGGGAAGTTTGCGTGTATATATAGAATCATGGACGGTTTTAGGAGTACAAGTGTCCAGCTTTTTAATTTTCTTTTTCTTTTAGCCTTTATTCCATTGCCTACTTTTGTTTTCTATCAGTTACAACATTTTCTTTTACTAGTTTATCAACAGATCGGGATTATTTCATGAATAATTGCTAAAAGTCGAACTACCAATACCCCATAGAAATGTCCAATATGTTAACATAGCCAGCCACTGCCTGGTTCCTTTTTATCTTTCTGTTGCTTTATGCCTCTTGGGCTTAATATTTCTAAAATTATTGGCCTAAAAGTAATTAAACCCTGTTAGTTGCTGTTTTCACTTATTACACTCGGCATAATACCCACATTGAAAGTAATTCTAGGCCTAGGAAGAGGATATAAATCATTTTCAGCCCAGCAAGGCCCCATTACTTGAGACTTTTTGGAAAACATTTGGACTATCCTTTGATTGAAAAATGAAGTATTATTGACCAATTGATTGAAAAAGAAATGAATATATTTGTATATATTAATTCAATTTGATTATCTGGTGAAATGCCCGTGAAACAGCAGCTAGGCTAAGGCTAGCAATGGACATGCAAATGCTGTTTCCAAATAAACACCTTTGTGCTGCTGCTTTAGTTGAAATTAGCGTCATCAGCAGTGAATATATTGCTCTATTGGATTCAAATGGTGAATTAATTTGAAAGAAAAAGTGAGAAAATTAATGATGAGTGATAAATGCCAACGTTGTATGTTCACGGACTGAGAGTTGGATAATAATACTTGGTGCATTTAAGTAATTAAAATTTAGAGACATTGTATGATCATCCACTGAGAACTGGATAATAATTGCGACACGGCTAGCAATTTTTGTCAAAGTCCTTGATTCAATATTCTGTAAACAAAAGCTAGCTGGCTTGTATAAATTGTCTAAATTTGTATCTAGTTTCACCTTTGAAAAACTTGGTCTTTCACTTCTAATATTAGTGATGGCTTAATAGATATTAATTTGGAAATTTTGATTGATTTTAGAAGGCTGTGAAGTTTGATTTGTTAAATGAGACAGCTGAAAATTAGTGATGACTTAATAGATATTTCAACGTAAACACTGTTAAAAGATTTATTTTTATTTTTTCTTTTGGTTGTGGAATTATTTGTTGATATAACTAAACAATGTCTTTTCTTTTTGTTTTATTGGTTACAATAATGAATGACTTGTGCTTAACTGTGTTTGCTAATATCAGTAGTGATTCTTTATATATATATCTGTATATCTACATAAGAACATGCTCTGTTTCCTCAGCTGCATCTCAACTGCAGTTTGAATTTAATTCAGCTGGTGGAGATGATGGAACCATAAGGTATAATCGAGCCACGTCAATGCATGCAGCCAGAGATCGTTGATCACATTCATCCTAAGCTTCAGATTACAATGACTTGGCTAGAAGAAAGAAGATAGCAGTATTTTTTATTCATTTCTTCCCACAATTGATATTCATGATGAATTTCCTGTGTTTCATCATGTTAATTATGTTTATCCTTTTTTATATTAAAAAAATTATGTTTTTATTTAAGTTTTTATTATTTCATTTTCTGAGCTGTGGATACAATAATATTCATGTCGCAAATCATGGCAAGAGCACTTCCAATAAAAAGCTCTAAAAGTACTATAAACCATCATAACATGTTACGTAATTCGATCATTGAGAATGAAACATAAAAATTATTGATTTTTAAATTGTTAAATATATTTGTACTTTTTAAATTATATTCAATAATAAATATTAAAAATTTAACACAAAGGGTAAAAAATTGTCCAAGTAAAAAAGGCTTAACTCCTTTTTTCTATGATTTTTACTCTTCTTTTTTCTACTCTTCCCTTCTTTCTTCCAACTAAATATAGCGTAAAGGCTCAGTGTATTTCTAATTGTTTTAATTTAAAAATAAAAGTTTTTATTCCGAATTAATGCTTATTTAAAATTGAAAATCCTAATTTCCAAAAAAAAACACTAAAAGTTCGTTTTGTATTAGCTCCTCCTATAGTTAATTTTTATTTGAGGAAAACTATTCGGATTTAGTGTTACTATGGACTTTTGAGCAAATTATGGAATATGGGTTACTTCCACGCCTCATTCTTGAGGTCTGGAGTTTAAGTATTCTTGTGTGCAACCATAGATTATTCACATTAATTTTCCTCTAGATATTTGAGAATTTATCCAGTACACTAAATTTAGTGCATATTTACATTAGTTTCAATTGGTTCTTGTAGATTTATAATAGTAAATATTAGTAAATTGTAATGTTATTCACAAGGACGAAAAAAGAACATTTAAAATTAATGTGAAACAATTAATGGTTTTTCAACTTTTAGATATAACTTTTTAAACCTTTTTTTTGGGGGGAGGGGGGAGTACTAGTTAATTTAACTAATAAAACTTTAAACAGTTAAGTGGAAATGTCATAGGATTATCATTGGGCAATACTTCACAAAAAAGTATATTCTTAAGACTAGATTTTATGACGCATATTATCTTTCCTATTGATTGTAGTTTTAAAACGATAATTTATTGAATACGGAACATTACTTTTTGTTTTTAATTTTTTTGGGTGGGGTTATATGCACCCTTAAAATTTCTCTGAATACTCATATTTTTATAAAATTTTTACTACAAAAATACCTATAATATAAATAACTATTAAGGATATTTTATTATGAGCGTATATAGTATTATTAATCTGAACATGCATTTAGACAACGGAATCAATGGTTAATTTTCTTACCGTTTTAAACTTTAATTTCTTGCAAGTACCTTAAACAAAAGTTTATAGAGAAAACTCAATATATCTGAAGAATTTAACGTTGATGAGATGTGAGATCCTTTTGATTTTCTACTTTACAACACAAAAAATCTTTAATGATCAAAGATATATATGACAATCATCAACCCTCTTCCTTATTCTTCCCCCTTGCTGATTTTCTCTATTTTGAATGAATGAGTAGTTCTTGATGTTGCCCTCTTTGTCATAAGTAGTTTATAAACACATGGCTTCAATGGTTAGGTAGTTAAATTGGACTTTTTATTTGCAAGACATGGCTTCAACTCAATACTTTATGGATTTTACTAATGATTTATCAAATATGAGGCGAGTTTCATTTTCCAATTTAGTATTGAGTAAAAATTTTACAATTTTTACCCTAATTAGACTTTGATTGCAAAATTGAATCTGAATACTATCGTCATTGGAAACTTCAAACTTTGCTTACCTTCTGGTTTTAGGTTGGTACTTTATTAACTTATTATAGAGGAAAATTTTCTGCTGATACAAAATGTGAATAATGCAACGTGCATTTATTCTTTGCCAAATCTATCAATCATGAGGTGACATCCTATCCCACCTCTAGTAGTCAATTGATAAAGATTTCATAGTTTTTGTGCCCAAGGATGGGAGACAATATGCATTCCTCATGCAACATTTCAAGTAAATAATTGGTGGCAATGTAGCTATGAAAGAAATAATAATAGATGTTGACGGCAATTCTCAATAAATTTCTTGATTTATTTTTGCTTGGAAGATTAATTATTTTTTGTATGACTCTAATTACTTCTTTTTCAGTTATATTATGATGATATTAAACAAGTTTATATTGTTTAATTGATTTATTTATTTGGTTTATAATATTTATTTTTCAGGATATTTTTATTGGTAAAATATTTTGATGAGTTTCGTTAGTTGCTCCTATTTTGTTATTTATCATTCTTTGTTTATTGGGGATATTTATTATATAACCGAATAATTAAATTTTTAATAATAAAAGAGTGTCTAGAGAAATTTTTTGAGTGTGTAGAGAGTAAATAAAGATAATTAATATAAAGAAAATTAATTGAGGATATTTTTGACATTTTAAAGGATGTACAAGGTATAATTCATTTTTTAAAATTAATAAATAAGTGTGTATGATAATACAGTGTTCACAATAATTTTTAGAGTGCATATAGACGCACCCGCTTTTTTCCCAGGTCTTGTAACACAATGTTTCCCCAAATGCACATACTTTCTTGTTCATATTAACTACAAAAATACATAGAAATATCCAAGATTTTTATCTTTAATCCAAAAAACCATTGAGTTTCCCAAGGTTGACCCAAACAACCCAAAATTAGCCCCTATATTAAAAAAAAAAGGCTTGAAATAACAGTAGAAGGGGGAAGTATTGCTACTTGTACTTTCGTTTTCATATTAACTACAAAAATAAATAGAAATATCCAAAGATTTTTATCTTTAATCTAAAAAACCATTGAGTTTCCTAAAGTTGACCCAAACAAGCCAAAATTAGCCCCTACGTTAAAAGGCAAAAAAAAAAGAAGAAAACGAACCGATGGTTACAAGTTGAAGTTGACAGCCTCTATATTGCCAGCTGTTCACTACTCCTACGGTAGCAGCGAATGAATTTTCTCAATTGATTAGGTCCGTTAAAGATCTTATTAATCGTGATTGGCACATTGGTATTAATAATGTTCATAGGGAGGCTAATTTTGCAGCAGATTTCTTAGCAAATTATGTTCTATAATGTTCCCAAACCCTCCTCTGGAATCATCGATTATTTTCAACATGACATGTATCCTGTTTTGTTTTACCCTAACTCCTCTTTAGAATCCCTTTGTATAAAAAAAAAAAGAAAAAAATATTGAAATAACAGTAGAAGGGGCAAGTATTGCTATTTGCAAGATTCAAAACTGCTTGTTATTTGCCAATTATTAATTGATATTTAAAACCCAAATGATATACCTTGATTTTGTTATATATTAACCCAAATCCTGAACATTGAAGTTAAGTCCAAGTGGCTAGAGCCACTTCCTCACAAATGTGAGGGAGGTGGTTCGAGCTTTCGCAGATACATTGTAGAAGTTTAATTTAAATGTCATTCTTTGGAGCCTCAGAGTTTGAGTGAATACAGTCTTTTTTCTAGGCTAGGAGTTGACGTCCCTCGAATTTTTGAGAAGATTAAAAATCTGAACGGTACCATATCAATATTGATGTCAACAGGTCTCAGTATATATATATATATATGATTGTATATACCAGTTATATTTTTATATGATATAAATTATAATTTGAGTAATAGTCTCATTTCATTAAAAAAAAAAAAAAGTAAAACGTACTCCATCCGGTGAGGAGCCCGTGAAGGCTCGAACCAGGCATAGTAATAAACTATTCATCCAATCTCTTTTTTTTTTGGGGACAAAACTTTAACTTGTCATTCTATTTCTACCACTAATTGTTATTGGGGGATATCCTCATTTAAAATATCGTTACCAACCATCATCCTAGATGCCTACACATGTCACAAGGGAACCTAAGCGTGAAAATATAAAAAAAGAAAAGAAAAATAAAAGCATAGAAAAGGGGGGGAAAGTTGGGCACATGGGGGAATCAGCCATAAGTAGCAAGGTATCAGACCCTCGCCCAGAAATCTCTTGATGGCTGATGAGGGAAGCTGAAATCTCGAGAAAAATAGTTGGGAGAATCGAATCAGTTGTGTCCTTTTCTATTTGATAGAATACGGTATAGCTTACAAAAATATAATAAGAGTGGATTCTCTTGCCCGACTTAGCTTCCAAACAAGAAGAGCTGTCGAATTCCAATTTCATGTAAATATAATCAAGCTTAATTATTTCTTCAAAATAGTATCTATACCCAGATTCCAAAAGCCTAAAAAAAAGAAAAATTGGGATGTGATTTTATGTATTCAGCCGAATTGACATGTGATACTATGACGAGCCACGTTTTTAGCCGTACTTGTTTTAATTACTTTTAAATCAGATCAATAGGACAAAGAATTACCCATTATTCGGGTGACAAAATCTCCTCTTTCTAAACATGTGTGCATAACATTGCGAGGGAGATTCGCTTCTAATGAGTTGAAAATAAATCAAGCCCAAACATTTGGGAAGCACTACCAATGTGAAAAATCAATACAATAAGATTATGCTTAGATTATTCAAAATACCAAAAAGATATGTCATGTAACTATTCAAGTAAAGATAATTTGGCCGACAACCTCTTGGTTACGTATTTTGTGTTTGTCCAAAAACTTTATGTATTGAATTAGGTTTACAAAGTTAAAAAACTTTAATTTAAAAATTTCATACTATGCTTATTTAATAAATGAATTTTTGTAAGCATTTTGATGGATTCAGATAATCTCATCCTTATTATTATTTGTCTTTAAATTTTTTTGAGAAAGTCAAAATAACTTTGTCCTATAGTTTTTTGTCAAACGAATACGCAATAAGGCCTATGCCATGACATTGCATCAAACAACTTATATGTGTTATTGTTTAATGCGCATTACGTGCTCAATTGGAAATATCGATAGCTTTTTATCCTAACACTTGTTATTGTTCTTCATTTCATTACCAAAGTCATAACAATTACACCACCAATACAACGAATTGATTTGATGCTAAAAAAGACGCACTCTCATGATGTTTAGCACTTGATTGCATGATTAAATGCAATGGAGATATGAGAGTATACAAATTTATTGAATTAATGGAGTGGTTTTGGGGGAAAAATTTAGAACATGTTCTTTTTAGTGCATGTTTATCAACAAAATGAGGTTTTGACTATTAAAACAACAGAACCAGATGAATTAAAAGGTCGAAAGAATTAAAATAAAAAATAAGAAATTTTTTGATAATTCTCAAACTAATTTTCGAAGGGGAGATCTCATCGAAATTCTTTATTAATTTTTTTAAAAAAATATATTCTCAATATACAGTCATTTTCAGCCGGATTGCTCTCGAAAATCCCAATTAAAATATGCGTTATCTTCAAAATCTCTTTGTTTTATAACATCCTTAAAGGGTAATGAAAGAGGAGTCATAATTATGTAACATTAAGCTAAAAGTTTCTAATTTTTAGAGTTCAATCTTTGTAGAAATTAATTATTTCCTTTAACGTGTATATGGGCACTTTCCTAATTGGCGTGAATAAACTAGAGACTTTATTAATCAAAATGAAAAATAAACCTAAACGGTTTAGCATTTATAAGAATCAAAGTTTGAAGTGCTTTTTCACTGGTTTAAATATTCATATATGATTCCGTGAGTAAATTATTCATCGTCAAGACCGATATAACTCAATTTAAATATAAAACTGTGAGATCATAGCTAATAATTTTTTTGGGGTAAATTAACCAAAGAAAAAAGAAAGAAAGAGAGGGCGGGAAAAAAAAAAAAAAAAGACAATGTAAAGGCTCTGTGCATGAGGGATAAGATGGGATCTTTAAAAGCACCAACCAGGTTTAAGCGGGAGAAATTCTGTCACTAGAAACCCTAACAGTGATATCTTTACCCTGTTAAGATTAAAGATTCCCCAGCATAGTTCGACATTAAAAAGCGAATAAGGATATGCCAGTTGTTTCTTAACTTATATTATTTGTCCATAAACATTGCAAAGCTCAAGACTCCAATTAATATTTAACAAATTTAAAAAGAGATGGGTCTTTCTTTAACTATGTATGCTAGCTCATTTGGACCAACTACAATTTGCAGTCATGCACTAGAATGGACAAGTAAAATAACCTATTGAAATTAATTAAAGAAAAAAAACCACTTTTGATCTCAAGTTGAAGAGTTATCACCAAAACCCTTTAAAAAAAAAGCAAGAAACTTAAAAGAACAGATTGCATCATCATGAGAAAGAAATATAAAAATAAGCACATATTGTACAACAGTAAATACTTGGCACCCAGGCAGGGAAATTAATAAAAGGGAAAAAAAAATAACAAAACACTTACTCATGGATAGTGGGATAATGAGACAGCAAAGAAAAGTGACGAGGAGGTGATGAATTCGTGATCCGATCAACAGGTGAAGCTACCACATGATCCGATCTATCCTTGACAGTGAAGGAAGTTTAGATCATGCTGGCAGCTTCAACTGCTGCTGGTTCACGATATGATGATACTATAGATATATAAATATGCTCAGAGCTCAAGCTCATCCTCATCCTCATCCCCAGAGACCAAGCTGAAAAAAAAGAAACAGAGAGATTTATTTGCTGTATTATATATGCTTGAGAAGAGGAAAGGAAGCGGCCGGATATAAATAGAGGCAATAAGGTTAGTTATGTTTGGTGATTTGGTTAATACACACAAGAACAGAACTGAAAAAGTATTTTGTAATTAAGTATGAGAATATTAAATAATTATGCGAAGCAAACACATGGCAGTGGTCCAAAGCAACAGACAAATTGAATATTATCATGGCCACGCCGCTCCATGCAGACAAAGTGTATATATATATATATATATGCTTATAGTAACTAATTAACTTAATTAAAGAAGTTTTAAAAATTTTTACATTAAAGATCCTTCTTCTATCAACTACAGAGAACAGGTGGATCTCAGTTAATAGCTTGCCCAATAAATTTTAAATCTCTCTCTCCATCTATCTGTAAAAGTGTAAACATGATCTATGAACCCAAAAAAAAAAAAAAACAATGCTGATGAACAAACGTAATTTAAGGGGAACATTTTCATTATTTCTTAGCTGTAGCAAAAGGGAAATTTTACTATTTCATGCATTACCTAGCTAGTATGTCAGGTTACATGCATGATTTGTATATGTGTAAATATTCTTTATTCGTTTTATTATTAAGTATTTGGTAAAGATATATATTTCATTTATTTACTCTATCCATAGGCTTGGCATCTAATTGGTGTCAGCTACTTGTTAAAAGTTTACCCCTTTACCAGGACTTAAGTGGATTAAGTAACATTTGGGAGTCCCAAGGAGTAAAGTAAAATATGTAATATTAATTGGGACTCCGATAAAGCCTTTTAACTTGCTCTGATATTGACATTATGTTTCTTTCAGTTTGGTCTGTTCCCTTTGGTAGGTTTGGGGCATGGAACCAATAGATGCATGCAGAGTCATCCCGTTTCAAAGGTATCAAAAAGCGGAAAGCATAAATATTCTAAAGAAAAAGTTCCTACCTCTTCGGCTTTGGATTTGGGGTTTTGATTTAAAAAATGATTAACTACTTCATAATGCAATTAAGTAATAGAATATCCTTAAACTAATAAATAGATAAGCTAATAACATTTTTAAATTGCGTTTGCATCTCATAATAGTTATTTGCTGATGGCTTCGAAACGCAAATGGAGCTGATTAGTTCATTTGTTAGATAGCCATTGACTCCCAAAACTTTTAAGAGGTCATTGGATGCACATCACCTTTCATGGGCTCCATTTGATTATACGTTTCCTTTTGCTTTGCTGAATTGCTTGTTATCCACCATACTGCGTAATCCTCTAATAATGAACTAATTAAAAACTTATATTATGTTACTCTTTTGGCTCTAGTTATCGTAGATATAAGGTAAGAAACATGATTCTTTTACAGTCACACGATGAGAAACTAAGGGTTGTAAAAATAATATAAATTTATTATTTTATATTTTCACACCATTATATTTTCATCAAACAACTGTTAAAAAATTATATTTCTAACATTATATAACAAAACTCTTATTTTCTTAACGTAGTCATAACTAAGTCTATTTTATGACATAACATTAATGATGACAGTTAAATTATTACTGCTAATTTAATTTTAATATTTAAGCTATAGTTAAGAGTTAACTTTAAAATAAAACACAAACCACAACCAAACATATAAAATAATAAATAATAAAAATTTTATTATAATTTTAATTATATAATTATAAAATAGTGTTCTACTTTAGAACTGTCCCAACATACCCTAATATTTATCTATATAATCGACACCGTCATCGTCATCATCAGTGCCCTACACTCTACAACTGATTGTAACGTAGCTGAATCCTTTTTTTAAAGATTCTTTTACGAATTCCAAGGAAGGAAAAGGAAATTGATTGGATGATATGATTCCCAAGGTTAGATAATCAAGAGTAATTGTATCGTAATTTCTTGATGGTTACATAAACTTTTAACTGAAACATCGGCCGGTTATAATGAAGGTAAAAGCTAGTTGGATCGTGCAATTTGAAAGGCTGGGTGGGAATTGAATAATTGTCAAAATGTTGGCACTTTGCTAAAACAAAAAGTGATTATGTTAATTTTAATGGAAGAATAAATAATCTGTTCTCCATTACATAGTATTCCTAGACGTCCATGTATATCAATAAAATCATTTATACACGGCACGATTTTGTCGGACAGCGTGTGTGAAGGAATTAGCTGTATATAGGCTTTTGCAACAAATAATGCTTTTACTTTTGGTCCTCCAAAATGTGCAGATATAACCGAAAGAAAGATTTGAGTATATTAGCTAGCTAGGGTCTAGTTCCAATAGTACAAAACCCGGAATTCTTACGACGAATTTATACTAATATATCACATCCGTTACCATACACAAAAATGTATGTCAAAATTAAATTCCTTCCAGCTAGGGATTTATTTACAGTTGTTGTCGTAGGGCCTTGAACAGGAAAAAGGACAAGATGAGAGAGGCCGTTTTTAAGACAAAAAAGCCAACGCAAAAACTATTCTCTGTTAGTACAACACAGTGCCAGAGAAAGCAAAGCTGGAGAAGCCTTTTTGTCATTTTGCCCAAACAAGTAAACGCGATGCTTGCCATTTTGCTAATCAAAAGTAAGGATCATTTTCCCCCAACAAGTTTAAAGAGAGATCAAATTTTCTTCATTTGCCGACGCAGATCATATCCTCAGATACAAATGTTAATGGGCAAATAAATGTTTACTACAACAGTCAGATCACGTGTACTCCATTTATGCTTAATTTGTTGCATTGCATCTGCATATCATAAATACTGAGACACCTTTACTGCATGCTTCACGCGCGCGCGCTCATCTTTTGTCTTTAACTAACTAATTAATAAAGTGGAGAGGGCTAAAGTAAACTAGCTGATGACGGTGTTACCCAGATATTAATAGGTAATCTTTGAAAAAAAGAAAGAACAAAATATACATAAACTGGGTAACAGAAGAAGGAACAAAAGGTGAAAAGAAAAAAGTAACAAGCAGGAACGCATGCGTGATATACTTATTTTAAAGTTAAAAAAAAAAAAACCACAACAAAGTAAAGAATATACTTACAGAGATGTGATCACCTTTATTTCGCTTTTGAATGGAAGGGAGATGATAACTTGAATTAAATGGGTCCGCAAATAGGAAGGAGTGAGGCTGTCAGAGCATGACCTAGCTAGGGTTAGTATCGTACTTGCCTCTTTGTTTATTACTTTCACTAACCAAATGCGCTAGATAGATCATGCTGGCAGCTTCACTTTTTCCCCCTTGTAGACTTCTTCTTGTGTGCAAAAGAACTAGTCAACTCATCATCAACTCACTCACTGTGACCGTGTTTGCTTAAATAATTACAGTGACCATGTATGTATCACAAGCTAAGAAAACAGCAAGATTCTTGATCAGTACAGCACTCATGATGAGGAAGATGAATCTAGACTCACAGCAAAAGAACGAAAGAAGTATCTTTTGATGCCAATAACTTTTCACCAATTAATAAACAAATAAAATAAGAAATTAATGAGGATACATGGAAATCCATCATAGAATCGGGAACGTGTATGCTACAGCAAACGATAAGAAACTTTTTTTTTTTTTTGAAAAGGATAAGAAACTAGTTAGATCAATCATTGAAACATGAAATTATTAAAAAACTAATTGCAAAAAAAAAATGGAAGCACTACACATATCTCAAGCAAAATGAATTTGTATGTAATGATCATATATTGGAGCTTAGCTAGGTTATGATTTCTCGGTTTTTAGGTTCATGATGCACAGAAGGATGTGAAAACCGAAAAGAAAAAGGAAAAAAAGAAAAGGATAAAAGATGGTGAGGAAAGAGAGTAAAGAAGCCACCGATCTAAAAATATAAAGAGAGAGATTGGGCAATTTGTATTAGGGTTTCAGAATCAAAGTTGTGTGAGATAAAGCAAACATGTAAGAATCTAATGCTTAAGCCAAAAGAAAGCAAAACTTACATGAAAAAGAGGAAAAATAAAGAATTACACTTTGAAAAACAAACACAAAAAAAAATTAAAAAATTTATTTATGAAATCAGGAAGGAACCCAAAAAAAAAAAAAAAAAAACTTGGATGACGGAGGGTTACAACTTGCAACAACCAGCGTATCGGATTATATTTATACGGGGATATTGATGAGATGATGAAGAAGGATCATAAAGACTCACGTAACCTACTTCGCTAGACAGTCATGTTCACATGGACAGGACAACTAAGCAAGAGAGAGAGAGAGAGAGAGAGAGAGAGAGAGAGAGAGAGGCTATGGACACAGACGTATCATAACATAGCAAGGCAGAAGTGTTAGGGGTCACACAGCACAGGTGGTGGTACAGATATAGGCCGCGGCATCAAAGGGTGGGCGGTGGGGAAGGGGGCTCTGAGTCTAAAGTCTGAAGTATCTGCAAGCTGCACCCCGCCCACCTCCACTGTACTATGTGTAGACTATGCCGTATCGGATCACAGCTAGGGTGAGTAAGGCCGTAGGGGTGGGGGACGTTCTCATATGATATCACTGTTCCTCACTGCTCACTGCAATTATTTGGCTCCAAATGAATAAGCATTTAGAAGTTCAATGCATTTTTGGACTGTTATTTGTGCTTGTTATGCCATATATCATGAAGTCGTGTCATATAATAGAAGGTTAGTCAGTAATTTTGCATCTCTCTCTCCTTTTGTTGTTCAAATTCAGTAGTAGTTATCAATTCATGTTACTGGTGATTTTAAATGCGACTTCCCATCCATCGAGAAGGACTAAAACCAAGCGAACTAATTAATTAAAGTATCACAGTCAAAATCATGGTGATGGGTGGTTACATTTGAGTAAAAGCAACAATAGGTCATCCCTAAAAAAAAAGAAAATTCAAAAAAGAAAAGAAAAGGAAAGGAAAGTCATCAGCTAATAAGGTAACAACTTACTGCTTGACACACGCAGATTAATGGTGCGATCGAGATGGCCGGCCCGGGCTCTGCTCTGTATAGAGTAATTGCCTATAACTTACAGCTGTGACGCTTAAATTGTAGAAATATATATGCATCTAAAAGAGGACAAAACATGACCGATCAAAACTTAAAAAGTTGATATTGAGATGATCAGACAAGAGTACTAAAGAAGATAGAGAGCTTATAGCTAGCTAGGTTACGTGTTATCAATGCAACGGTTTCTCCAGTTGTAATTTCCTTTTTCCTTTTGACCTAGCTCGGCAATGGGCAATGGCACCAGCCAACCACGGAATGATTCGTTTTGAAGGCTTGTTTTCTTGATTTCTTCTATTGGCAAATGGCAATACAAGTGCACACTGCTGAAATGTTAGAATTTTTTAGGGTTTCGCTTTTCCTCTTGGGAATCGATGTAATGTATAAACTCTTTCCACATTTTGGCATAACAAATTTTTATATGTAGAATTATAGATCACGGAAGTCACCAACTTGAATATTTTGAAGAGTTTTTTTTTTCTTTTTTTAAATATTCAATTTAGTTAAAGAAAACTTTTGTATTAATATTGTATTGTACTTTTGAATCTCCTTGATAATCTCTTTCTTAATTGAAGAGACAGCGGGGTAAAAAAGAAAAAAAAAAAGAGAGAACAGGTAATATATATGAGTGTATGTATCCTTAATTAGTAGATAGTAGATAGTAGATAGTAACGGGGTGATAGAGGCATAGAGTTGAGGGAGGGTCGCTGGGCAGGCAGTAGGCAGGGCATGCCTGTAACGGCTCATGAGTATCCTCCAGATGAGATAGTGGGGATGGACTACTCGATGGAGCTTTATTGATTAATTATTAGAATAAAACTGGATCCCCTTTGTTTTATTGTTCGACTCTCTCTTGTCGTCTCTACACCCTTTTCACAGTCGGCTTTTTTCTTTTTCCTTGCATGCATATAATAAATGTATGTTGTATCAGTATCAGAAGAACTCAGAACTTATTAAGGAGTAGGCCTATGAGTGTCGTAATAACTAGTAGACTCTAGCTAGCTGGTGGTCCAATGCCAACGGTTTCTTCGTTTTCTCTTGATATGCTAAACATTTCATTACGTTTATTACTTTTGAGAAAGGCATGAGGTTATAGGCAGCTAGTTTGGGTTACTTAACTCATCTGAAATGAAATAATTAAATGAAGACAAGCGATTTCAGGATCTTGGTTTCACGTGTCTGGGGATTGTCAACTTTGACTTGGCATTGGCGTCTGACAGGGGACCCAATCACCCAAACCCCAAACCCCTTTTAAGTTAACTTGATGGAAAATGCTAATTACCCCGAGTCAGATCCCGGGTCAAATCCCGAAACGACAGTATCGGCCATCGTTTCGTCTATTATTTTTTTTTTGTTTTGATTATTTATTAAACGACACTGATTTTTGCTTCTATTCTTTTTACTATGTTCTGATTTCTTCTTTCTCTTTGTTTAACCTAACCCAGCTGCACACCCCTTACTTCTTCCTCTTCGTTCTCTTCATCGCACCGTTTCTACTTTTATTTTTTCTTTGCTCTGATTTGCTGGGAAAGAAGAGAAGAGAAACAATACTATACCTGAACTGAAAATTGGTGCCCCTGGTTTCTTCAGTTTGAAGCATAGTGTAGATTGATGTGTATAAATTATTAAACTTATGCATGCTTATGGGTTGTGTTTATATGAATCATATCTCGCATCATGATTATTTCATTGCCATTAATTTCTTCCTTTGAACTTGGAGATTGTCCTCGAAAATTTGTGCTCGTATGTTTTATGTCTTGATCCATTTCAACAAGAAAGAGACTCTGCAGCTATATTATGTTGCTGTGCAGGAAAGTATAAAGTTGCGTGTTTGACCTGATAATTTGAAAATTTCCTTACTAGTGCAAAATATGTCCTTTAACTTGAATAAAATACCTCCATCCTGACCAAATAAGACTAGATTAATGAATAATAGACTAGGGATTGCGAATGGCTGCCAAATCTTAATTAAGTTCTCAAGGGCTGTGACTTTGGGTAGACTGGAATCTGATGCTGAGGAGAAATTTTGGAGCTTCCATAAGAAAAGTGTTGGGGAAGAGGACATTGAGTCAGTCTGAAACAGCAGCAAGCCTGCTTTATGTGAGAGAGAGACGGGAGCATCAGAAAATGGGTTTGGAGTTGGATACAACAATGGGGACTGGCTAAGCTTAAGACGAGGAGTGAGGAGACTATGCAGGCATCCTGTCTTTCAGTTAGATGAAAGGAAATGGAACAAGGCAAACGAATGGGCAGCTGGGTTCTGAAGGATTTGCAGTTGGATTTACAAACGAACGTGGCTGTCGGTCGATGGAGAGAGCGAAGAGGAAGAAGCAATGGGTCCGTAGTTGGGTTAAATGACGAGAAGCAAGAAATCAGAACAAAGTAAGAAAAAAAAAATTAAAGCAGAACGGTGTTGTTTCAAAACGAATCAAAACAAAAAAAATAAGAGCCGAAAACAACTACCTATACTGCCGTTTCGGGTTTGACCCGGGACAAATAGCAGAATTCTAATTTGATTTTAAGATCCCATTTCCCGAGCCATCATCCTCTTTCTCTCCCAAGAGATGTACTGTTCTTTATGAATTATATAGATGATGCTATTTCTTGGGTTAACTGATGCATACATATCATATTATATATGCTTGCTAGTATGCTTTCGTTACATAATTTGCATCCAAATTACTCAAAGCAGCTATTTGTAACACATCAACAATATCTATATCGGCTTCAATGGAACTTCATTTTCCATACCATTGCATTTGCATATAGCATTTAAAAAATTGACGGACCACCTAAAACCTAGTGCCAGCAGTCCGGGCATTCACTTTTCTTATAACTGAGAAGAAATGGGATTGAGGAAATAAATATTTACAATCTTCTTCAATTTTTTATTTTCAGTGTAGATGCATTATGTAACATACAGCAATTAACATTGATAAATAAAATCAATTATACATCTGTTACAACAAAATGAGTACCAGTGAAGTTTCATCAACATCTGTGGCGGGCCTTTACCCACCCAATTTCCAACTAATTAATAGCTGCTGGAATGGAAAACAGATTCTTCAATAGCTTTACTGCAACCTCATGCTGGGAGTAATTAAGATGAGAGGCTTGAATTGAATGGTAGCTTCAGTGGGGAAATCTATTGTGTTATGGCTTTTCAGAGCGATTCATATGAACACAAGAAATCTTTTTATGATTCAATCATTCAACTTAATTGTATTAGTTACCAATAATCTCCACAGGAACAGACCCCAGCCTCAAAATGATGAAATCTATTAGCATCCCTCACGACTAGTTCCCGTCCAAAGAGCCTCGAAACTAGCTTGCAGAAAGTATGGCAGTCAACACAAACACGAAGGTTTTTTGTAATGCGAATAAGAGATCCCTCTGTAGACTTGAGCACTCCATACGCAATGGCTAGCCTTTCACTATGGCCATATAGCATCTGAACCTTCTCTTCTTCCTCCACATTGTGCAAAACAAATTGGGTTTGAGCCACATAGCCTCCTTCCCTCTCCAATTTCTCAGTAATTTCGGCCAATTTTTTGTATATCTCATAGGACTCAGAATGAGACTTGTCTCTTGCAATGAAAGAATGAATCTTATTTCCAATCTCAATCCAGCTACTTCCGGGTGTTTTCTTCAATCCACTTCCCCTCATTCTCATTCTCACTTGTTCAACATCTTTCCACTTTCTACTAGCCGCAAAGACATTGGATATAAGTACATAATTTCCTGGATTGCCTGGATCCAATTCTAATAGTTTCTTCGCTACAATTTCTCCTAGTTCTTTATTAGAATGAACCTGACATGCCCCAAGAAGAGCACACCAAACTTCAGCAGTGGGTTCAATCTGCATACTTCTCACAAATTGGTATGCTTCTTCCAGGCGATTTGCACGGCCAAGAAGATCAACAAGGCAGGCATAATGTTCTGGCCATGGCTCTAATTGATAGTCACATCTCATAATTTCAAGAAACTTTTTACCTTCATTGATCAATCCAGAATGGCTGCATGCATAAAGAAGAGCCAAAAAGGTTATATGATCAGGAGCGAAACTTTCAGCCTCCATCTTGTAGAACAAATCAATGGCAACTTTGCCACGGCCATGCAGTCCATTTGCATTGATCATACTTGTCCACAGGATTAGATCTTTAGTTTGGACACAATTGAATACCTTATTTGCAATGTCTAGAGCTCCACACCGAGCATACATATCCACTAGAGAGCTTGCAACAGATCCCTCTAAATTGAAGCCCTTCCGGATGATAAAACCATTTAGTTCTTTTCCTTTCTTCAAAATAGATAAACTAGAAGCAGCAGAGAGTGCACTCACTAGTGTTATAGAATCTGATTCGACATTAGCTTCATTCATTAAGTAGAAAAGTTCCAGAGCTTCATTGGCAAGCCCATTGTGGACATAAGATGATATCATGCTGGTCCAAGACACAACATCTTTAGATTCAACGGACTCGAACACATTTCTTGAATAATCAATGTTTCCGCACTTCCCATATACATCAACCATCGCGTTCAGTATCACAAGATCGGATAAACCTTTTCTTATGATGTAGCCATGTATTTCTTTCATCTGAGACATGCATTTCAATCCACTGCAAGCCATTAAGACGCTTCCTATAATCATTACATCTGCATCCAACCCTTCTAATTGAACTGTCCTGAACAATTCTAATGCCTTTAGATGACAATTGTTCTGAGCATAACCGGCTATAATAGTTGTCCAAGAAATGAAATCCTGTGCAGTCATCTGATAAAAAACACGGCCCATGTAGTTCACACAGCAACATTTTGCATACATATCCATAAGTGTATTTCCAATCTGCAAATCAGAAACAAATCCTTGTTTTATTGCATAAGCATGCAATTCCTTTCCATTCAATAAATTACCCAATCGGCCAGATGCTGAAACAGCGTTTACTGTACAAACTTGGTCAGGTTTTTGACCAGCACCTTGTAACTCACGGAAGAACTGCATAGCTTTACAATACAGATCATTTTGGACAAAACCAGTAAGCATGGAGTTCCAAGACACACTATCCTTGTTCTCCAATTGATACAGCACCCCTGCAGCCTCAGTCATTTTACCACATCTAGCGTACATAGCAATTAAAGCATTTGCAACATAAACCTGAAGGTTCTGGCCTGATTTGACAGTGGCAGCATGAATCTCCATACCCAGTGTTTCAAATGAAGAATCCTCACAGGCTTGAAGTGCTGCAACAAATGTATAAGCATTTGTAACAAGACCAACCCTTTGCATTTCTCTAAAAAGCCCTAATGCCTCTGAGCACTGCCCACTTGCAGAATATGCTGAAATTATAGAATTCCATAAGACGGCATCCTCTTTTTCACCCATTCTGTCGAATAATTGCCTTGCTTTACGAAAATCGTAGCACTTTGCATACATAGCAACCAGTGAGTTGACAATAAAATCAGTAGAATCGTAGCCACATTTAAGGACCAAACCGTGAATTTTAGCTCCACAATCAAGGTCTTTAAGCATAGCACAAGCTTTAATAACACACGGAAAAGTAAAAGCATCAACAGAAATGCCCAAAACCCGCATTCGACTATAAGTTTCAAAAACTCTTAAAGGTTCCCCATTCGACACATAAGCGCCCAACATAGCATTCCACGTAAATATTGTTCTTTGAGAAATTTTATCAAACAGTTGCTGAGCATCCAACACAGAATCGCACTTGCCGTACATGAACAAAAGCTTAGTTTCCAAAAATGATGATTCATACAAATCGAAAGATTTAATCAAATGGGCATGAACTTGTTTGCCTTGTGAGAGAGATTTCTTGGTTGCACAGAGATCAAGCACAAGTGCATAAGCTTCATCCGGGCGTATAGGAAATACATTATGGTTACTGAAGAGGTTACTTAAGGATCTAAATGCATCTTTGAGATTGCCTTGCTTGCAGAACTCTCTTAGACAAGGCGTGTTAATGGGCTTTTGAGGAAATTTGGGGGCTTTAAGAGATGGGGTTACATGTGCTTCGTCTACGACAGGGTAATGTGTTAAAGCTGAGCCTGAAGAGGTACTGAAGCAACAACGTGAAATAGAGGTCGCCATTACGGAAGAATACGTGCATGGGAAGCGAAGGCGGTGACGAGTACAAGAGCTTATGCAAATGGAATGGACTGGTACTATCAGTATCAGGTTTCCCGTGGTAGACATATCATGACAAAATCATTCATCAGTTCTCATTTCTCCAATACCATACACGTTCATGCGTTAAGTTAAAATTATTTGTTTGCAAGATCTAATTGATTTTTGAAAAGAATTAATCATTGAGTAATTACGGTTGGTAGTCTAAATAGAATGCAGGAAAAATTACACACTTCAACTTAATATTTAAGTTGGAAACACTGCCACTCTAACTCAAGTAAACTATGATATCTACTTCATTCAAAGATAAAGACATTACACTTAATCTCTAACACTAACAATATAAGTTATTTTATATTGTTAAAAAATTCAAATGTGTTATGACGATATTGTCTAATTTATGTAATTAAAACTATACTTGAAAGTTTGATGAAACTTATTTCATATATGATCAATGAGAGAATGCATTGCCATCTATAAATAAAATTAATATATAATTCCTGATGCAATAAATAAAGAATAAAATGATATTATCTTATTATGGAATAAAACTTTAAAAGAAAATTCAATATACAAATAGCTTATGTTTATACCAAAATTCTAAATAAAAATACAAAAGTTAACTTATTAAGACAATATCACAGTACTTCACTTTATATACTTTTCAAAATATTGCAGAAATTTCCAAAATTTTGTTAGCCTTTACATGTTTCTATTTCAGTCCCGCAAGAAAATAGCTCAAACACATACCACCTCATCTAAAATTTTAATAAAGCATAAATTATTGCCCGCTTACTTTTAATTGGGTTTAAAAGAAGAAACTCAGGAAGCAGTTTTTGGAAAAATATCTGGCAAAGACAGCCGCGCTAGCACAAACAAAAGACAATTTCACAAAAATGGGCATTGTCTGCCCAACTACGCTATGCAAAAAGAATTTTAGCCAAGCTTGTTCGTACATGACAGATCATTTCTCCTAATGCTGACTCATGTCATATATTTCCGCTATACAACTTAATCACACACTGTTAGTAACTTGTCTATTTACATCTAAAGAGCAAGGTTGGGGAAAAAAAAATGACTGATTTCTTCATGCAAAATTAGAAACATCTCCCATCAATCACCCAGAATACAACAAAATATGACCCCCAACAATTCTCAACCAGAAGTTCCGAGCCAGGGGTCATGCACACTGAGGTATGCCTCATGCTTGTCAGAATTTCATCATTTATCAGAATCTTTGCCGAGTTACAATTTCTCGACCTTGTCCTATTAATCCCAGGCCAGCCCAGTTGTCTTGGATTTCCTTTCCCATGTTCCAAGTACAATACATTCACATTTGATCCTTCCCCTGACGCACCAGGACTCAAAACCAATATTAGGTTTTGGTAGTCAATAGCTGTCCCATGAGCTGAAATTATTCCAGAATACCTTTCCGTTGCCATTACCCCTGATTGATCGAAGCTCTCAAACTCTCATCTGGCAGTGTCCAAGACACCAAATGCCCGCCAGAATCCCCACTCAGTAACTGCTTAAGGTCACTTGTGAGGTGAAGGGCAGTAACTGGATGCTTGTGAAACTTCAGTACCTTGTGAAGGACCAGCCTGTACTCAGGTGCGTTATCACCCAAATTTAACCCCCCTGTAATGTTGCTGCTGCTTGATTTGCTTTGGGTGATGACAGTCTCTTGCTCAGTGCAGTGAACCATTTTCCAAACTTTGACTGCCCCACTCTGATGACCTGTCACATACCAGTTCATTTCTAGCCAGTCAGAAAATGTACAGCTGGTCACCGAGAGAATAGAATCAGATGGCAGTTGAGATGTGCTAATAACAGCAAGGCAATCTCCATTGATGCTCCAAATTGCAAGCAAAATTCCAGCAGCTGTTGCAATTTCCCCAGTCAAATTATTCACATAAATTGCTGAAACTGGCGCAGGGAACTCAGGAAGCTGCCTAACAAAACCCAAGGAGCTAAGATCCCAGATAATAACAGTGCGGTCATCTGATCCACTTGCAATAAGCATGTAAGGCTGACTAACATGAAGACACGTGACTGTGGCAGTGTGAGCACAAAGTGCCTTCTCCAATTGCAAGCGTCTTGACAAACGAGGTCCAACCTTGCTGATTCTCCAAACACAAACTAACCCATCATCAGCACCAGTCACCACAATCTGACCATCATGACTAACACCAGCACAATGAATCTGGTGTCCCCCATGAAGATTCTCATGAGTAGAGAGTAGCCTATCCTGATCATAGCTGATAAATCTCAAGCTACGATCTGGAAAACCCCATGCAACATATTTGGCATATGTTCTCGGTTTAAGCAATGTATTTGCCCCTGCCACAAGAACTTTCTCATGGAATGTAACAATCTGGGTTATGGAAGATGAACTCTTACGTATTTCATGGGGAACAAGATGGACGGAATGCTTGAGAGGATGAAGAGGAAGCTTTCTGTCAATCCGCCTTTTCACATGCGGTTTAAGGAAAAGTTGCTTGGGAGTTTGCCCAAAATGATTTATCTGTGCTAGGATAGAGGCTTTCATTGCGGGATCTGTAACTGAATCTATGTCGACGCTGCCCTCATATGTGTAGTGATAGAAAACATTTACAGCTTCTTCAGCAGCCTGTCAATTTAACAACAGAATAATCTAATTATAAACAGAATAAAAGGAGAACTTAAGTTCAAAGTGTAGCAATAATTACAGAAGCATTGCATATGGTCTGAGCAGAGAATTCAATCTCACATGCTATTGAAGAACACAACTTTCTAAGCAAAACATATAATCAGCATGCATGAAATTGTTTTCCAATTCTTGGTGATAATTTCTCATAGTTGCATATCGAACACAGGGAATAATAGCAATCATTAAACAGTTTGGGGTTGCTAGATACAGTTAAAGAGTTGGAAGCATAATTTTCTTTTTCTATTATTTCTCAACAATCCAATGAAATATCCGGTAGAAACTGAGAGGTCTTCCACAAGGAAAGATAATACTGGCTTTAAAAGAATATATTGCAGACCTCTCATGAACTCCAATACTTTCAAAAAAGCAATATTAGTAATTGATTTTTAAAACAAAAGAATTGAAGGATAGGTCAGAATATACTTATTAACAACTGGACTTTTCACTAAATAGAGATGATGACCATAAAGAATCTGTAACCCACCTTCCCTCTCTGTTTATATCCAAAGATAAGGTCTATCCAATGATGCAGATTTTCTGAAACATAATCGCATTCCAGTGCTTCCCTATGCTTCCTAATGAACTCTCTAGCACTGCCTTTGGCCCAAGGAGGTAAGATGACATCACCAACCTAAAAAAATCCGACAAAATATAATTACATTATTGTACATTCTGTATGATGCATATACAACAAATTCTGTGGTAAATCATCAAAGGAATGGAAATTAGTCAAAAAGTGAAAAATTGTAATCTCAACAAACCTTCTCCCCTGATTGTTTCTCTCCCAAGTCAAAATTGAATCTATTTTCCAAAAACTCAGGCATGTAGAAGAATTCTGGAATCAGTTCCTTCACATCAGATGTGTTGCCTTTTCCAGATGCACTTAACCAAGTATCTCCAACACTATTAAAAAGGCGATCAGCATGATCAAACTGACCACCCTGAAGCTTCTGATTCTCAGCACTGAATGGTGGCAAACGAAGAAGATAAAAGAGGACAATTCCAGCACTAGAATAATGAGAACCATAATGGAATTTTGGGACCTCTGGATCATCCCAACTCTCATATCTAAAATAAAATATTAAAAAATCATATTAATAAAAAGAGGGGGGTGGCAATGTTGCATAAATACAAAATTAAATCAAAATGTGCTACACTAGATACCATAATAAGGAATTTGTCAATAATCGTTAAAACCATATCGTCTGTATAATACACAAGAAGTAACCATGATGGCTGACCTTTTCTTAAACTCATCTTCTCCCTCAGGTGTCTGACAACCCATTGGTTTGTCAAGTTTACGAAATGTTTTGGAATTTGACAGGTCAAGAATTTCACTTTCATAATCTGCAAGAACCCAAGGAAAGACTGGATACTGGGTGAGGTCACTGTATCCACGTCCCGCTAAGGTGTTGAGATGCATAAGGTACTGGAAATTGCTAATTTCTCCATTTTGCCACCTTTTGGAGAAGGATTTCGCCATTATTTTAAAAAGACGGGTTCCCTCATTGCTTTCCTGCTTAGTTGAACCTGAAATGGTAGTGTCCAGCCTGCTAGCAAGAACCATGAAGTAAATAATCTAACATACCCAAAGAATATAAAAGGAAATGCAACTGAACAAGTTAGCAGTGGAGCATAAGGTTGCCAAAAATAACATAAAAGAAGATTATTACTGTAAAATCATATAACAAGCAGCAATTTTTTTGTTTCAAAAATAATAATAACAACAGCAATAATCTTCGAAAGAAAAATAACAAAAATAACATGACAGCAGCCCCCCACACCAAAAGGAGAAAAAGGAAAGGCATGACATAAAGATGATGCATTCAAGATAATGCAATCATGTTTTAAAACTAGTGTTATGCAATTAGGCAGAAAAGAATTGAATCAATGCACGTACATCATTTTTGCAAAATGCACATGACATTTTCCAAAATATACCAGTTTGTGTCCAGAGGCATACCAATAGAAAGATCAAAAATTGAACAGAGAAAATGGACTCAAGATCATATCAATAGTATCAAATAAAAGAGCTATCATAAAAGAAAAAAATACAGGGTAATCATAAATAGGCAACAAGAAGAAGACTTCATACATGCTGTTCCTCGGAAGATTCATGGCAACCAGATTTTTGAACACTTCTTCTCTCTCTTTTTTGTGGAAAACTAGCAGATCATTACACCCATCCATGCTAAATATTTCAACAGCAACAGGACGCAGCTGGTAATCACGCTTCAAAATCTCATGAACACTATCAAGCTTCCACATATGCCATGGGTGAGGTAAATTACCACTATTGCAAACTTTTTCCTTCCCCCAGGCACCACCACCGTAAGCCCAAGCCCTTCCCCCAACCAATGACTTTGATGTACTCCTCCAAGATGAAGTTGACTTGGACTGGAAATCCATACTGCCAGTAACATCCTTTTTCACACCTAAAGCCTGGTCAATAACAGAAAGTTCATCTTCGAATTCCTTCTCACAAATACACCCAGAATCGTCAATATAGAAGTTCTCAATTACATATAAACAAAGCTCCCCTATCAGAAATATACCATCATGTTTATCAAGACCTACAACCCTTTCACAGTTGTACCTGAATCGTATTTTTTCAAGAGGTTCCAGGTATGGTCTTATTAGATATTCACCATTATCAAGCAGTTCCTTCTCTGATTTATCATCTGTACCCTGAATTTCATCAACTTTTACAGACGAAGATTGCCTTGGAGATCCTATGTCAGATTTTTCTTGTACACTCTCTGTCATTGGAATAGACGCTGAACTTGACTTGCCACCAAAATCAAGGGCCGAGTGAAGGCTTGCTTCATTTATACTGCTACCTCGGTCATCATTCCAGCCATTCCTAACAGAAGATACATCTTTGACATCATCTAATTCTTTCAAAAATGATTCATCATACAGCTCTTCATCAGCAGACTCCTGCTTGGCACTGTCAGTCAAATTGTGGAAGAATGACTCAGAATCAGAATCAGATGCATTGGGTGCACCTTGACTTCTTGCCTTTGTTGGCTCTGCTTCTACTAAATCCAAATTCCCGTCAAGAACATTTTGGATGCTATCAATTTTCAATTTGCATCGTTCAAGCTTCTTGCGCATCCTGTATGGACCTTCAATAGGACAAAGCTGCCACTCAAGATTTTCCATCTCAGCAGGTCTACGCATTGGAAATATTCCACGCTCATGTACAAGCTGTTGGAGATGCGTTTGCCATGCACTTTCAGCATGAAGAACCCACCCATACTTATCTTGACGGACAACTCTTAGCTCAGTAGACATTTCATCACGAACTAATTCAAGTGCATATCTACGCTCATTTACCTGTTCCAAGTGTCTCAAATCTAATTTTGAAATTTCTTTGGATCTCCTTCCCATTTCCCTCCTACGACGCCCCTCCAAGCCTTTTATTCTTACTCCAGGAAATTTTGCTGAGCCAGCAATATACTGTACCCACATAATGGCAGCACACTGTTCCAACACTTTATTGACCATCTGTTCAGAGTTCTGAAGCCACTCAAGGAAAGAAGATAAACTATCAGTCAACAATTTGTCAAAACCACCATGTAGTACATCCAGGTGTTGTCCTTGATTTGGTTTTGAGACAAGCAAGTCTTCCACTGCAGCCCTGCGATGAACCAGCAAGTACTTGACTAAATCGATTGCCACGTTCTGCACATTTCGCCTTTGATCACGGAGAAGGGATATTAAATTTACACAAAGACAGCAATTTAGATCAGTATCAAGATTGCTAGGACAGAATATAATTCGTCTGTGAGCAACCAATAACTGCAGAACTGCATAAATATCAACTCCTGAATCTTCTTGTAATGAGCCTGAGGATACTTTCCTTTTAGGTTCAATAAGCAAGCCCAAGCTCGAGAGCAGATCCTCTTCTCCAATGGCGGCCAAGAATGAAGGAAGGAAGCAATAAAGTATCATTCTATTTGTATTTTTTAAAATAGAATGTATGTAGGCATCAAGTTGCTTGATTCCTCTCGCAATAGATAAGAGACCCTTTCCTCCAGGAGATGCATCTTCAATTCGCCCATCTTTGTTTGCCAATTGTAACATTGATAATAAGAACTCTAATGTTTTTAGTACAGCAGCCGGTTGAGGAAAAGCGCCCATATACACACGATCCACTATCATCCAACAGAATGCATCTAAATTTGAGGACCATCGGCTTTTATCTAGCTTTTTCTCATCTTCCTCATCATCACGTAACAGACGCCTTTCAAGAAAGTTCATCAGTCTACTAAGGCACAAACCCTGGAAAACCAACACAGATTCAGCATCAATACACGAAGGAACCATCTCCAGTATGCTCTCTACAACCTGTGCAGCTTTCATCTGCTCAGTCATAAAACCAGAAAGAACTTCTGCCATAAAATCTAAAACAGCAGTTGCTCCAGCAGAACAAGGACCACCACCATATCCAGAATCATCCATTTCAAGGAGAATTTTTGGTCTAACTGCAAAAAATGTATTTGCAGCAGATGCTCCTTCAGAACTAGACTTCAAGTCTGAAGATGAATCCAATTCACCAGCAGATGCAGAAGACTCCATGGAAGGAGTGGCGACCAAGGGAGTTTTATACTCATTTTGATTTGAATTTAGCCAAGACGACAAAGCAACAACTGGAGATGAAACAGCTGAAAGTGGAATTCTAGGATTAGATTTCTCAGATAAAATGGGAGAATCTAGCAATGTAAAAGATGAGGAACTCTGGGAATCAGTTGGTCGATCCATAACACCTTTAGTATTGCGGAAGCTGAGATCATTGGTGCTTGAGGACACAGAGACCTGGTCAACATGGTCACTGTCTAAGAGATGAACAGCTTGGGTTTCTTCTTGCAGCGATTTATTTGATTCTTCCTGGGGCATATCAGCTTTCATCTCTGCTTTATCATCAGCAGTATAATTTGAGGCTACAGGCGTATCATCAGAACTTGTACTTACCTGGCCTGTGGGGAAGCTTCCAACACTAATAGAGGTTTTCACAGACTGCTCCTGCTCTTGAGGCAAGCTAGAGAATGTATTTTGAGAGCTACTAGTATCATCACAATCATTCATATTCTTTTCTTCCGTCTTATCAGAGAGAGCTTTAGCCATTTTCACTGCATAGGCAGCCCTACAAGATGCAGAATTCAAAATCATGTAAAAATTAAGCCACATTGTTTATAAAATTCTAGGGGGAAAAAGGCAAAACACGTTTTGAATATGAAGCACAAATAGTAGGTTTCTCAACACAAACCTAATGCAAGAAAAATAAAGGTCAACACAGCTTTCAAGAATTTCTGGCCGCCTGCAGACAGTAGAGAAAGGGGGGCACATCTTTGCCAGGTCAACCATGAATCGTAGGACAGAGGTTGCAGCAGCAGGAGCCGAAGCCTCCCCACCCATTAAACGTGCTGCATATGTCTTGTGCATCAGAGCTTCACCCTGAAGCTCCCCAGCCATATCTGTGTTTTCCTCTACAAGCTCTGCTACAAGGCCAGCACCAACCTGAGAAAGATTTCCAGTTTGGTGGGCAAGCATTGACTGAATGCTCAACCTATCAAAAGTGGATTTTGCCATAGCGACCACAGATTCTAACAGCTCTACAAACTTTAACTCCACATAACTTCCATCACTTGGCATCAGAGCATGAAAGTCCAGCATGCGAACTTCAGGTAGTCTTGGATAAACAGGCTTGCCATATATCAGACAGAACAATATATAATATATGTCCGGGGAATCATAGAAACTAGGAAGTACCCGCACCAAACATTGATAACCTCCACTTGTGCGAAACCTAAGGGTAAATGTGGGGGAAGAAGCAAGAGACACACCAAGCAGTGTCATGATCCATCTCATGCTTGTAGGATGAACAGCTTCGTCAAGGAAATATGTTATCAATTTGGATGAGACAATCTTATGCCACTGCTCCAGCAACTCTTCCGATTTTATGGTTACTTGAAGATCAATAAGCATCTCCAGCAGCATATTTCTAACGATAACATGTTTCCCCATGGACTCTCGCATTATCTGACGTTGTGGCTTCAGTTCAGGTGGATCAAATGTCATTATCACAAATCTAACCACATGTTCAAGTTCAGAGACCAGAAAACCATCTTCTAAGATGACCCCTAGCAGTACAACCAATTTCTCTAAAACAGGGACCTCGACGTCACCCCGCTGCAGAGTCACTAGTAGGTGTTGAACAAGGTTAATTCGGCGAAGAACTGTAAGGTTATGATTCCTGTACCAGTGCATGGACACTAGGTGCTCAAGAAATCCCAGCAGTGCAATTTGAATGGAAACTGGGGCAGTAACCCACAATGTCCAGTCCAACAAGACATGCTCAACCATATCTGCATTTGACAGAACGATGCAATTAGATGTTTCAACTGGCATATCAGCATTTTCAAGCTCAGAAATATGACTAAATGAATCCTTTGGAGCAGAAAAGTCGTCCATTTCTCCATGAGATCCAACAGAAGAAATTTCATCATGAAATTTTGACAAATTAAGATCCTCAAAGCTAGTTTCTGGAGTACTTGTGGCAGGCGACAAAGCACTCCGAGTAACTTGCAGCTTCTTAGGTTCAGAAAATGAAGCTTCACATGCAGCAATTTGGAAAAAGATCTCAAGAGATTGCATGTCAAATAATGACATTCTACGACGCAAAAAGAGAGAGAGCAAATGGTAACCCCTGCATGTTTGCATGTCTCTCACATTCTGAGGGCTTTGATGAAGTGCACAAGCAAGCAATGTCAAGGCCATGTGAAGCATATCCCTGGTTTCAGCAGCCTCAACAAGAGCAAGGACAACAGGCATCCCACCAACTGGACGAATTATATCACCAATCGAGCATAGCCTACATATATAGATGTCCCCTTGAAGGCGTCCAAAACGTGGTATACCTAGGGGGGTAAAAAAGAAACAGACAAATATGAGAAGAGAAAACAAATTAAAAACAATTTTTGCAAGAATCAGACTCTGCTACTTTGCACAAACTTTAAAAGTCCCAAGAAAACAGATGCACACCCCCTATAGGAGAAGCAGCGGCTGACATAGGATCAACTAGATTGAGCATGGAAAATGTCCCAGAAGTTCTAATTGCCTCTGTACATGTTCCATCAAATGCGAATATCAGTTTCTTCCCGGAGAGCTGCAGAGAGAGGTTTCCTAGTCTCTCCAAATCCCAAACAATCCCACTACCATCTGACTTAGCATCCCCCTGCTTGCTAGCACTTTCAAGCTTCTGTGTGTTAGAAGCCAAACTCAATTCAGCATCTAATGCATCTAGGATAGCCATACTACCACCACCACAAGCATGGTTAGGAACAAAACGGAGAAGATCAGAGTCTTGGAAAAGTCCTCTGTAACCTCGACCAAGAATGTACATGAAACAAATACAACCAGACATGAGAACCTCCTCGAAAAGATAGCAAGAGCGGAGTTTCCATGTCAAGTCACCAACTCTTGCACAAATAGCCTGAGTGCCAATTGTTACTTGCAAAGGTTTCCCAAAAGGAGAAGGAGAATATCCTAGTTTCCCTGTGTGTCTAAGTTTTCCATTGAGATACACATAAGCAACACTAGCTTGGAAAAGACCAGCCAGAGCATTCGGTTTACTATGAACAACAGCAAGGTGATGCCACCTGCCTTCCTCCAGATCTAATCCTGAAAATGACAAAGAGCAAGAGTTGCTGGTTGAAAGGGTTAAAACACCATCCTCTTGTAGAAAAAGTTCTGCATAGTACGTGCTTTCGTTACTCGCTGCACCAACAGAAAATAACCGGAGCATTTGCCGCTCAGATTGCTGCCCACTGGAGCCACCTTTTCTCTTAGAATTCCCAACTCTGGAAGGTTCCATTTCTTTTGCTTGTGATTTCAACAAATTTCGGAACTGAAACCAACAAACAAAGGAATAACCAGCTGCAGGAGGCCAAGATCTTTCCCCTAGAGAAACCTGAATAGAAGCATGTCCAATCTTGCTCATGTCCATCTCTACAAATGGTGCAAGAGAAACATCTTCTGAGGCCATATCTTCCATGAGTATTAATCTCTCCATCATTTCCACAATAAGATGGCCTGAATTCATCTGTCTCATTTGCACAATGTACCTAATAAGCAATCGAAGTTCTGATGCAGACAACCTATCAACAAAATTACAATTTCATTTTCAAATAAAATAGAAGTTAAAGAAAAATGATTAAATGGATAAAGAAGATTCTTTAATCTCTGGAATGGCACAAATTCCTACCTATATGCCCCAAGAACTTCCACAATCTTGAAAGCATAAGAAAGTAGCGGAGATGACCCAAAGAGAAAGGGGTGAATTTTCTCCAGTAGAAGTTCCACACAACCTAAATAGATCAGCAAAAGTAACTCATAAGGAAGCTAGTCAACAATTTAGAAAAGCACATAAAAGCTCAAGGAAATCAATTTCATACCTACAGAGGTGAGGTTTTCCTGATTGAAAGGGCCAGCACGAGCTAGCTTATCAATGAGGTTAAGAACTTCCAACTGCACCTTTGGGGTAAAAAGCAACAGTGACTGTATTAGAACTTTGACAGCCCCAGGATTGTACACTCGTTCCTTATCAGGATTAAAGGAACCAGATGGTGTGTTTAACAGAAAACAAGATGACTCAGTTTCAGTCACATCAGATGATGATACATTGATCTCCGATGTCAAGAAAGGCGGAAGAACAATCTCAAGAGCAAGCTCCACCAATAACTGTATGACTTGCTTTTCGCACTCAACACATAACAAGCCAGATTCAGATAGAAGATCATAAAAAGTATGGGATGATATAATAGAATGTAACCTCATCCTATTAACAGTGTTACCAGAGACTCCAGCCGTCATCAGGCGCAATAAATAAGTTAACTCCTTCATGTAAACAACTAAAGAAGCTTCATTTGTCTCTTCCATATCACCTTGGAAACTGTGAAGCATGGTCAGCAGAAGAGAAAAACCAGTAAATTCACCAAAAACCCTTTGAGCTGAATCATTAATTCCCAATATGCGCCATAATGCGCCCATCGTGTCGCATTTTGCATCACTTTGAAGCCTGTACTGATGGCCCAAAACACTTGTAACCATTCCACTTTTTAGAATTTCAACAAGTGCACCTAATTCATCTGGATGAGCCTGGTAAAAGAAACAATAAAACAGTGCATGAGACAGACACCGAAAATAGACAATAGCAAAAGAATCTGTAATTACAAATGCGTGACAGCTATCAAACAAAGTTAATGGTTGAGGTTGCATACTACTAAAAAATCAAATACATATAAAATATTACTAAGAGCAAAGACAAAATTCTTTGAGCTGAGATCAATTCAAATTAAAACTTAAAAGGAAAATGTGATTAACAACATACCTGCGTGACATCTTCAGAGATCAAACATGATATTATTCTGAGGACACCAGGACGATGGATATCAGAAACCAAAAAGGGAAGAACAGTGGCCACGCCGTTGGCAGATCGAAATGATGCCTGACTAGCCTCAGCTTTCTTCACCAAAGAGACCAAGCAATCCCAAGCAACAGCAATTGTATCCTCAACTTCAAAAATGGGAAACTTTGCAGAACCAGATTCTAAAAGCTTGGGTGAAGAAATAATAACATCCTTACTATCCAAGTGTTTCTTAAAGCTGCTGGAGCTGGATTTGCTCTCCAACTGAGTAGGGTTGCCACTATGTTGTTCTGGACCCGAAAGAAACTTATGCTGCTTCAAATCGTCAAGCAGAACTTCCAGCACACCAACTTCCCGCAGGACTTTCTTGTACTGTTGGTCAAAGGATAAGAGTTTTACAAAGAAAGCAAGTATGGTCTGCTTTAACTCAGATGTTATTGGTTGCTGTAGCAAGCAACAAAGAGACAGCAGTTCTTGCTCGGGAACACAATTCACAACTGTCACAGCATATTCAAGAATTTTCAAGATTATCTCTTGCAACGATGAAGGAAAACCAGCCATATTTAGGATAAAAAGTGGAACCGTTCGTAATTGCTGACATAACTTATAATTTTCAATATGGCTAGAGAATATTTTGAACATTCTATTTAACACCTCCGCCTGAAGTTCTCTGCTATCTGCCTTGAGAAGAATATCTTGCAACATTTGGATTGCTTCAAGGTCCTTCACTTTATTGTTGCCCTGATCCCAATTTTCATCACCAAACTGATCGGCAGATGGAGTTCGACTTCTGCTATGGCCACTTGGCTTGGTGTTAGAAGATTTAGATCGATTGGCTCCATAAGATCCTGTATGTTCCGGTGGACCAGTTTGAGCTAGATTTACAAGAACATCGAGCAACCTAGACAGCGCAGGAGAAAGATGTGGTGAAGGGTCCATTCCCATGGAATCCTGTCTCCCTATAAAATGTAACGCACAAGAACCATCTGAAACATAATCTTTTCCAGAAGGAGACTTGGAATAAATAGATTCAATGGCCTGATTCTGTGGCACAGAGGAGAGGACTAAAGCAAATTGAACAAGAAAATGATAACCGTGGGCATTATGTATATCCTCTCTGAGCCTGACACCACCAGCCTCTACAAGCCAAATTTGTACAAAATCAGAAATAACACAAAACAAACAAACAATTTAAAACTGTAAGAAAACAAAATTCCATAACTTTTATTTAAGAAGAAAAAGATTCTTATAATGAGGAACTAACAAAGAGAACTTCTCTTAAATCACTCATTTTTTTTTAAACTACACAACAAGGAAAAAGTATGAGCCGGTTACCAGGTCTATATGACAATTCCACACATTCAAGCAACAAGTCTACAATGCCAATGGTGTAGGCGGGATCACCACAATCTGGATTAAAATCTTTAACAGCCATTAAAAGAACTTTTATCTGCATGTGGGAACAGCATTCGCCAGGTGAGACATTTTGAAGGACAATGAATCGATTGTAAACCAGGTCAATAAATGTCCTCGAGAAACTTAATCAACAAAAGAAATGGACAGAGACTACAATTAAAATTGAGGAAAACATGTCATAATTCTTTAACACAATCAGCAAAGGATGTTCACATTTCAAGTAAAATATACACTATAGGGCATGAAAAGTGTGCTTCATTAGTGACTCAAACGTTGAAACATGACCTCAGGACATTAGCCTACTGGCTGCACCTCAAGGAATTTATCTTATGCTTGCCTTGAAGTTAGAGGCAACCCTTAAAGCCATTCACGTACAGTAGCTTAAACCTTTCACTAACTGAGGAATATAAATAGCTACTGTAAAAAATGTTGTATCACAAGATGGACAGCAATTGTATGCAGAACAGCAATGGCCATGCAGTTTGTTGTTCTTTTCAGGATGAAGTATATGCAGGGTATGTTTATGCTTATGTTAATTGCTTCATTAAAGGTCAAATGGCGATTCAGATGCATAAATACTTTCCTTTCAATTAATTACAAGATGATTAGAATATCAAACGGTTATGATGTAAAGTGTTTGATTTGCTTAAACTGTTATGGACCAAATAAATACATTCTACTAGCATTTTCCTCAATCCATCACATCTGTTGCCCTCACATTCTTCTTCATACTAGTTTTGAACATTATCCATAATGTTGCCATACAAATCTCAAAAAAAAAAAGTACAATACAACTTGAAGAGACGTCTTATTAAAGCAACAGTCTACAATTTCATGAGTGATTCAGGGCATAAAGGACCAAAATACTTGGTCTACCAAACAATAAATGGAACTACAAAACCTACAAAACTATACAATACAGAACTGGCAAGATAACTACTCTAGATTACTGCTTATAATAATTACTCCATTTCCAAGAATTTTCCTATGTTATGAGTCCTAAAAAAATTGTCTTCTCAGACTGTTTTCCTGAATCTACAAAAGACATTTCAGGTTAAAAACAAACTTTATCCAAAGTACAAACCCAAATGCACAGGAACTCAAATTAATCATCACAATACCCAGTTCAGGTCTTAGGAATTATTTTTGCAGGGTCTACGAAACACCACAAAGTTACATGACTCTTGATTGCACATACTGGCAGTCTCCTATAGTAGTTTCACTTGAGTAAACCAAGGATCATCAGAGATTCTTCTGATAATTTAAGTAGTGCCATACCAGATGATGTTTGCGAATATATCTCGCTGTGCTTCCATTGTCATTGACCAAAAGAAGACCCAGTATCTGAAGAAAACAACCAGAAAGGAACAAAAGCTCAACTATCAGGTGCCAAAGCTTATTTGCATGTTATTATGTGGGCCATAAAGAATAAAGCATTTCACTGCAAAAAATATATAGCAGATACAAGCATGCTATATCACCTGCATGGCATGTCTGTGAAGCTGTATGGTGTGCAGTGGAACAAGACCTTCCTTGTAACGAGTGAAGACAGTCAAAGAACCATTAGCAACCATCTGAAACAGTAACTGAAGTGAATCATCCTCAATCAAACTCTGTGCGGCTAAAGGATGGCTTGACAATGCTTTCATAATATGGACAACACTGCCCTCTACCTGCATAAATAGAGATGTAAATAAATTTAACCCAAAGGTATGGTTTTAATTAATTGTAATCTTAACTGCTGAATTATTACAAACATTCGCATCGGGCAGTCTCTTTAAGTTCAAGAATGGAAGCAACGTCCATCCTTGTGCTAAAAGAATTAACCCTATAGGAACTCACATAGGGATTGTTCAGTAAGATGCCAGCAAATAAGGCTTTGTGGCAGTAACACAACATAACTCTTTTAACCAAAGAATTACTTTATTCCAGCCACTTCATAAGTCAGAAAAACAATATTTCTTATTAAAAATAAAGCTCAACGACATTATCATTGTCAAAGAACATTGAAAGATCTCTTGCTGCATGTCAATACAAACTACACTTTATCAGCAACCTAGATGTAAATTTTGAGCATAAATAGCAGGTTAAGCAAGTGTTTCTAGTTATGAAACCTTTTGGGTAACAGAAATCAGGCAGTAGCACTTTCCAAGCTTTCTCTGAACATATAATACTTTCTATGTCCTTATGATCAACAATGATGTTATTATATCATCAACTTACTAGAAGAAACATATGTTACCACATGACAATATATACCATTAACCTGAACCAAAGTTCAGGGTAGACCAGTCCTATGATTTTAACAAAATATATGTCTGCATATTGTTGAGTTCAGGAATACATAATACCAAGAGCTATTCAATCAAGAAGCACCATTTGACACTCCAATGCTTTAAAATAAAGAGATTGGAGTAAGATCATTAATGTTCCATAATTTAACATCACCATGAGAGACAACGCATTTTTTTATTCAGGCACCAAAACTTCTGCCACCCTCACTCATAAAAGTATAGAGAGATGCAACAGCTAGAGCACCCTATTCCTAGGAATAAGAGACCCTCCCTTCAGTATCATTGCAGGTCTAATAGACAAAACCACAGATGCTTTACAAGTTGCTTTACACAAATGATGAAAGAATATCTTTGAAGATATCCCATTCACGACAAGAGTACTTGAATAGACAAGATTCATATTTTCAAGTAGGCTTGCAAGCACAAAAAAAAAGTCATATATACTGGAAAATAACAACAATGAATGCACTTAAAATATTATTCTGAGTAAGAACTACACTTCTCTACATTGCATAAAATTGTTGGGGCACATGAAACTAATTAGAAGGGGCATGCAACTAACAGTACCTCAAGCCGCTGGACTTGCCCGACGTCACCAACAATGTGTCTCTCAGCTAGCAATGAGTCTTCAAAATTAGCACCATGTTGTTTTTCATCAGCTTCGTAAGGACCCAGAAGGGCATTGAGAATATGTATGAGACAACACAATATCCCAGAATCAAGAAGAGATTGTTTATCAATCGGCTGCAAATGATAATAATAATCAGAAAACCGTAGCTTTTAAATGATTAAAAAATCAAACAAATTACATGACTGCTCAGTCATGTGCATATCTATCTGTAGTTTTTATATTCAGCAGTCACATTCTCCCATTGAACCTGCTATAACTTCATTGGCAAGATAATTCCATTGTTACTAAATTTTGCATCACCTAAAGCAAACACAATTCCATCACCATGAAACAATTTCATGAAGATCATATTGAATGCAATATGAATGATATAACAGAAAACAAATACCAAGATAATTTCAAAATAGAGTAATTAATGATACACGACAATTATCTTGAAGTACAGCCTTACAAAGAAAGACGATTAAGGTATTAAAGAATATGAAAACATACCCCAGATACAAGAATTTCTACTGCGGTTAACAAATTTGAACCAGGGCTAATGCCATCCTGTAAAAAAGTACATATGATAACTTCAAGTAACAAATAATATTAGGGGGAGAAGAGAAAGCAAAAGGACAGGATTTACATCCAAAAGCCTTACATTGGTGACCTCTGAAAAGTATCTTAAAACTTTTTCTACATCCAAAGATCTTGTTTTGCTGCTCATTTTTAACTTTTCAATATCAGTAACAAATGCTCTTCCCACAACAAAAGAGAATATATGTGTTTCAACTAACCTGTGAATCATCAAAGCTGTCAAATCAGTCAATGTGCCCACAATTAGAGAAAGTACAGAGAGTAAAAAAAAATTTCCCAACTATTTCATTGCTAATATGCAGTGGAGCAGGCAAGAATAATACTCCATCTCGAAATCAGCGAATCTTTCCAATTGGAAGCAGCATATAGCAGTTGGACAGGACAAAAAAAAAGGTTTTCTTATTACAAGATTTATATACTAAATAAAATAAAACTCTAAAATAAAGATCGAATCATTAGAAGGAACATTAAGAGTTGCGGCAACTAATCCAAAAAAAAAAATCTGTTTAAACGGTCTTGTTTGAAATGGAAAGATGCTTCTTACATGGTCACTAATTGAGCTACATTAGCATGCTGCTTTACTAATCTACAAAAAGCATCTACTGTGAAATTCAAGGCGGCTTCTTTCTCCTGCACACACAATGAAGTCAGACATTAGCACTAATGATAATCTAATTATCAAAGTGTAATTTCATCCTAAGTAGCACAAAATAAATTAGAAAAAAATCCATAAGGCAAGAACCTTTTCCAAACCAGATGAACGGAACTCTTCCCAAAATCTCTTGAAGTCCAATTCCAGTTCATGTTTGTCTCTGCTATAATACAGAGAAAAGAAAAGGAAAATGAGGGGAAAAAGGTCATGCAAGAGTGTACAGACATATCTGAATTACCTTAAATCTGACAGAAATAAAATAACCCCAATATAAAATCAATGTGGATAACCCAAAATAGGTCTTTTCTGCCTTAAATTCCTTGAAAGACATAATGAAAATTTATGTCAGCCAAGTAAAGAAAATTTATTAGAATCTGTCATCAGAAATGCCGAAAAAACAGCATATCCATTCAAAACCATATCAAAATTTAATACTGATAGCAGACACATCTGAGATAGTTGACCTACACCAACAGCACTAAGCATTTCTCACCCTTCCTCAGGAAACAGTAAGCACTCATGGAGTATAAGCGGAGATAAGCAAGACCTGAAGATGAAGGAACTGCCCTAATACTTTGTGGGTCGGGGGATGGAGCAAAGAAAAGAATCCTTCTTCCGCTCCAATTTCCCTTCTAACAGTTGTTTTTATTTTTTAAATATAAATAATTGTTTTATAAGATCTGAAATATAGAACTTAAATGTAATGCATTAAAGATCATTGATCAAAAAACCATAGCATAAGTCCACTTGTTTCCAGCCTCTTCTTCTCTCTCACTCCATGCCACCTCCACTTTCATATTTTACAATTGGCCCTCCTGAAGCCTCTATCTAGGATCTGAAGAATTTGATGTCCCTCAACTTATTGCCACCATACATCCCCCGACAAACTATTTCTCTCATATAACTGTTCACCTCTATCTTCTTTCCTCCCACTATATCTACATTTTTTTTTAATTAGTTCAAAATTATTTAGATGGAAGTGTTTATGAAAATAATATTATGCTATATTTTTAATTAATTGATTCTTAGTAGGAAAGTTGGTGCACAGTGCCAGAAAAGCTTTTGTTGTTTTGCTATGGATTTGCCTCATAATTTGAAATTTGTGTGCAATGTCGATTTGCCAATTTTGCAATTTATATTGGTATGTAAACTAGTCAAATGCTATCAAAAGGATCTGCTTTTCTATTATTTGTGCTGATTAACCCTCAACTAACATTTTTTCTTACTCTCCATACGTCTTGAGAATATAATGCAGAATGCTTATCTCTCTGGATAGCTCATTTATGACAACAATGTTCCTACAGCAGAAGCTCATTCACATTATCAAGTATACAAAGCAGCAATACACTTCTGAAAGAATTTTGAACCACTAAAGCCACCCTCCAAATTACAATTATATATATGTCAAATCATCCACAGAATGTACAAACATTGGCCCGGACCAATGTGCTGACTCACCTAGCATTATTACTTAACCATCTCCAAAAGGATAAAATGTCAATACAGACGTCCACTGCAGACTCAACAAAGCCTCTGGATCCCAACTAAACAACGCAACCACAACATCCCCTTTCTAATTCACTAATATTTTGGACCATTAAAATTTTGCGGCCGTCTTTTGCTTGCGAAAAAATTACTTTTTACTTGATTTTCTGGGACTCGTAGCCCAATAAATTACCATTTGAGCTATATCCAAAAGACCATCAAGACAATCTAACAAAACTAGCCGTATATCATACTCAATCAGTAACACCTCTAGCTATAATATAGTTCATAAAGTCTTTAAATGCAAAAATACGACCAAACATCTAAATCTCAAACCTAATTAATTTCAGAGGTACATTAAATCAATATAAAAATAAACAAATGTACTACTTATAGTAGAATAATTAACTAACAAAAATAGAAAAGGATCAAAATTACCTTGAAGAAGATGCAACGAAGCCATGTAGAGCCGAAGGAGCATTGTTATCGAGATTAGAGGAGGAAGAATAAGCAGCAGCAGAAGAAGCAGTGGCAGCAGTAGTGGCACTAGTTGAAGGAGATTGAGATAAACCGACCTTTTCTTTTATGTCCTTAAGCAACGATCCCCATTTCATCGTTTTCCCTCCTAGAGATGATGATTCGCCTCTTCTCTCATCCGACGATTAATCCAAATCCCTCTTTTGTATCCAGATCCCTAGCCTTCTAGAACAAATCTAGAAGGATCTCATACCGATCACCGTCCGCCAAGGTTACTCAAATTACGTCAGTGTTAATAAATATCAAATAAATACAGCTGGAAAATGCATTTGAAGAATCGATCGGTAGCAAGATCTGTAAGCTTAATTTTGTTGAATTCCTTTGCGTCTGATCTCTGTTTTTCTTTTTCTTTTTTAATTTTGAATTTTCGATTTTTTTCTTATTTGTTCGGATGATTAATGAAGCCCTAGAAAAGAGGAGAGCTAACACAAAACAACGCGACTTCGGTTGAGAATGAAAAGGAAAAAAAATGATTATTGATTTCGCAGAGAAAATCAGCGATTTTTTTTCTTTTTTTTTTCTTTTCTTTCAGCTGTTTTGGACGGCCTCTCCGCGCCTTGTTTCTCGCTCTATATCTTTCTAATTCCCACTCTCCCTTCTTTCTCAAAGACAAATCTTTGGATTAATGTCTCTCTCCTCCCTCTAAAAGACTAAAAACAACCATTTGATGTTCACGGCCATGTCAGCGTGGGATCCACGGCTCCTGCGCCTCCCACGTGGCGTCTCGAGATTGACGGGCAAGACAGTCGTGACTGCCTCTCTCCCTAAGTGGTAGAGCGAGAGTGACTTTGTTTGAACAAGTAGCCGTTTTAGCCGGCTGTTTGTTGAAGTCTTTCCTTACTCTATAGGATTGCCGTGCTGTGTCTTAGTAGCAATTCTTTTGGGCCGCTGTCTTTTGCTTTTCTTTTAATTTTTTTCCCATCTCCTTTCGGTTTTTTCTTTTTTGTTTCGTATTTCAACTGTTACTTGCTTTAGCATTTAAAATACTTCGTTGTTCCTTAAATATATGAAATCTAAAATTTTATTAATTTAATTTTTTAAAATTAAATTATTTATTTTTTATAATTTATGTCTTTTTTTCATATATTTATATCTTAATAGAAAAATAAAATTTATAAATTTTATCCTAATGGAAAAATGTATGAATAAGAAGCAAATGTTATATTTTAAAAATATCTCAATAAAATATATTTATTTCCTAAATTAAAAATTATAATTTTTTTTTATTTGTAATGCCATAAATGTCAATATAGTCGTGTTTAAGAATTTTTTTAAATTTTTTAAGATAAACAAAAAGATACGTATATCTAAATATTTAAAAAAAATCATTTATATATTTACATTCAAACCCATTTAAACTTTTAAAAAAAATCAGACATATTTAAATTTCAGGCAAAAATAAAAATGTTACCATAAATAACCTTTTAACTTATTCCTTAATGACCAAGGCAGGTCTCCGAACTTTTTTCCAAAATCTTTACAACTTTAAAAAAAAATCTAAGAAATTCTTTAATTATTTATTTTACATACCAATGCGGTAATCCCATCCAACTATCCAAGCCTAGGTCACCGTACAATACAAGAACTATATTAGGTGAATTAGACTATGACATGAGACCTAATTGAAGACAACATGAAGAGTAAATAATTAGACAGTTATGGCCTCAGAGGTAGTCACAATCCGAGTATGAATGAAAGAAGATATTCAATCTAATACATCGCAGATTGCTTTTCTTAATTTCTACTGAAGTGAGCAGAGATGGAGTTTGTTTGGTGATGAGCACGAGTTTATGGTGTTGTAACCTGGTATCTACACGATGAGTGAGTGCCAAATTACCGACTCAAATGTCCTCTTCACGACTCTCTTTTTTAATCTTATTTGCAAAGCATGAGGCAATGGACATAGTCAAAAATATACGTCCATTAAAAAAGAAATATATATGCAGAGGTGGACGAAGAACGGAAGATGTAAATCAATGGCAAATTAAGACGAGACGATACGGAGATGGCTGTGATATTAGTAAATTATTATGCGTAGAAGTTTCGTTTTGGAAATAATGGCCAAATGTCTCTATTCTCCGTTTTATTTATATATCAAAACTCAAAAAGTCTTTGATGCTGCATGCATCAGCATTCCCAGCATTTTATATTATAAAAAAAATTAATTAATTAAGTAGTTCGATATGCTTATTATTGATCCCGATACTTGTATACTTCGGTCGGTCCATTTATTACTTTTTTTTTTCTATAGTAATGTGGTTGCACGGTTTGCATGTAAGGCGCCACAACGCTGCCTCAATGATATGCTAATATATTAAATCGTGATCACCCGCCAGCCCCGTGATACTGTCTGTCTTAGATTTGTCTCACTTACGTTCAGAGTATATGCTATTTATTCAAAATTTGGCATTCTGCTTGCAAAATTTGTGTGACTGTATTATATTTAATTGTTATGGTTCTGGGATTTGCAGATTACGTAACTCAGGATTGTGATTTGGGCAGACCGTGCCCGAATTGTGTTAGGTTGTAATAAATAAATCTATTTTGTTGATAAAATGTAGCACGATAAAACTGTGATCTTTAGTGCTTCACAAGCTAAACATTCTGCCGCACAAATTGAATTGAACCCACTGAATGGTACAGCACAGGATAAGGATTTCACTCAAGTACTCGAGCAAAGTAAATATATCTACGTGGCATAAGGAAAAAAATGACCATACTTGAGGTGAGTCAGTCCCGCCGCATGTTCAAAGCGCGTGAACGTGGTCCCCATAATTTGAGTGTTCAAACTCGAGAGCCCGCGAGACTTACGGACTAAAAGAAGAAAGAGCCGGGCCTTAGCCTTTTTCGCATCTCCAAACTTTTGAATTGATTTTTTCCCCCATTAATAATAGTATTATCATTATCATTAATTTTTTTTCTCAAAAAAATAAAAAATAAAAATTAGTTCTCCACTATTGGTGGCTTGATCAGTTCAAATTTTGGACGTGGTTTTAATAATCATGATCTTCCTTTAACGGCGACATCACATGTATCTTTTCCGCAACCATTTTTTTTTTTTGGGGTGCTGCAATTTGCTACTGCTGGTTTACTTTTCCAAAACGATGAGCACCGCCTTGTTCAGGATAGCTTCTTGGCTGATTTTTAATTTGGCACTTGCAGGCATGACAAAATACAATGGCGAATCATGCATGATTCGAGCACGATTCCGTGACTCGGTGTAATCACTGACCCAGTATACATTCAAATTAAAGCTCATGACAATTGACCTATTATTCATTCAACCCAACATAATATGTAGAGCAAATTTCCTACTAGCAACCCCAATCAAACTTTGAAGGGATTTAGCCCAATCGGGGCAGTGTTGGGAATTCAATTTGGATCGTGCCCAATTTTATCAAATTTATGAACGTTTCAAAAGCGTGAATTTTTTTTTTAGTGAAAGCCTTAAAAGAATTTACACGACTTTTATGAATTATAGTTTGTATCATGTCACAGACGCGGTGATTGGATGGCCATCAATGGGTATGATTTGGTCACGAAGGACATGTCCATTTCTTTGCGAATACACAATTACACAATTGAAAAACGATAGTAAGCCAATCTCACATGTCCCCCAAACAACTACATAGAAAAACAAGGCAATCATGACGGCATGTTCTGTGTCCTTTCTGTAGTAGTTGCTGCACTGCAGAAATACATCAAACACTGATCCTTTGACCCTTTAAAGTACTATACACAAGGTGCTAATTTGACTTAGAAAACAAGTAAACAACCGCTTTAGCGATTGTTTATTTAATAGAGAATTGATCCGGAGCATGACAGAGGGCTTGAAGAACTTGAAATTTGGAAGTTTTTAAACTCTACCGTAAGCAGCAGTTTTGCCGAACAGACGCCGAATGTACATCACTTGGAAGTGCACCCGCCCCAGCCAGCAACAAGTATTCAGAAACTGTATAGAACACGACACGTTTCCTTGTGCTCTCATTCGCTGCAATTCGTATTTCAACAAAAGCAAGAGCAATTGGTGAGAACTCGTATAATTATTTATTGGAAACCTTTTTATGCGAATTCTGTTCCAATCTTTTGTTCAGCAACCTACTAGAGCGATGTCGAGACTCTAGAGCTTTCAGGTATCTCTGCTCAGCGGAGACAGTCTCCAGTGCCTCTCTCAGCTCGGCTATCCTAACATAAATAGGATCCAAATGTTCTACACAAATTGAAATTAAACAAGCATGTTAACGCAAAGGGAAGAACAAGAGCGGATGAACCTTTTTGCTTTTACAAACCGAACTGACCGTCTTTGGCAAGGTCGTGCTCATTTGGGATGTGGCCAATGTGAATGTAGAAAGACACTACTTCTGGAGTTGAAGTAGGATTATGAAAGCAAAATTGGTACATTCCACTTCTGGGGTCCTTGAACGCAAACTCGTCCCCTGATGTCCCCTTCAGAGCACGCACAATGCTACCATCAGGACATGTCACCTGCACCATGAATTTTTAACAAATTAATTTGGATTTTCACATGCTAGTACTTCACTCACAACCTACTGATGCCCTTTAAATGGAAAATGTTCCTCAATCGTTCAGATCTAATTTTTATAGCATAAAAGTGACACAGGCCAAAGAAAGCTAACAGTGAAATCTATTCCGGGATGATCAAAGTTCCAGAAAAGCTCATGATCGGTGACAACAAAATTTCCGGTGATGGTATCCTCTTTGTGTATAACGTGCTCATATACACATTCCGTGCCTGTAACTGTTATTGAAAGTGTTGATACATGACGAATGAAGCTAAGAATAAATCCTAATCTAAACAAACTTGTACAGATCGACGCCTCATAATTATTTTTTAGCTAGCCTCTCAACTTATTATTATTTATAATAGTTCTGATTTGTTGATGGATCTAATGTGGTGTGAGACAGAGTCTACGATGTCAGATATAACGAAGGCAGAAAGTTCGGTAATCTAGTTTCATAGTTCGTTTACTCCCCTCAATGTGGGCCGTTGTTATATACAGCGAAGACGATGGGGATCTCATATGGGCCTTTTCCCGCAAGCATAGTATTAGAACAGGCATTTTCTTCACGGATCAAACGTCTTTACTGTAGTTGGATGCTCAATGTAAAGAGAATATAATTGTATGAAGATTTTTGGGTGGGGAAAAAAATTACAAAACCAAACATATTTTAAAAGCTATTACGATTTTTTATAATATTTTATCGAGGTAACTATTTTCTAAATTTTAAAATTAATATACAAAAAGATAATTTTTTAATATTTTGCTGGACTGAAAGGGCGCATAAATATTTCATTTGGGCCCAAATGTTGTCGCATCAAGATCGATTTAGAATTCGTTAGTCGTCTCGTAACCGCCGCACCAGGGAGAACAGCACGCTCTCTTGGTTATTCGAGAGGAAAACCTGCTGCCGACTCGTTCTTGTCCGTACACCACGACGTTGGAAAAGAAATGGAAGAGTCTCTTGAAATTCGAAGCTTCGAATTCGATCAACTTCCTTCTGCGACACAATTCGCTTCCCAGATTGAGTCCAGTAACATTCCAGCCGTAATCTCACCATTCTCTAAATTGATTTCCATTTCCACTTGCAATAGATATCTCCTTAATTAATTAATCTTAATAATTTTTTTTTTGCTTTAACGTTTCTAATTAAAGGTTTTCAAAGGATGCATTGAGGATTGGAAAGCTTTCTCCAACTGGAATCCCACTGAAGGCGGCCTCGACTATTTGCAGGTTTTTTTCGTCAACACTATTTGTCTATAATAACTGAATAGCTAAACACTAGTTTTTGTTTATTTTAATTCACTTCTTTTTTTTTAGAGGTTATTTCGTTGCTTTCACTATTAGTTGAATAATTGGATATAGTATTTAACTTATTACTTTATAGTTTGAATATAGATGTTGGAATTACACTGATATTGAAGTTAGCATTCTGTATTGTGCTTGCATTTATGAATAGAAAATAATATATATTTTAGGAGCGGTTGGGAACGTCTGTTGTAGAGGCAATGCTATCCAGAACTGCACCAATCTTTTATGGTGATATCAGACGCCATGAGAGGGTAAGTCCATAGTACTTTGTGTCAGATTGTTGTCTGTGTGTATGGAGCTTTGAGATTGTTCTTTCTCTGATGAGGCGATGACATTTATTTTTGAACTGATTTATTTTATTCCAATTTCTGTTGTAGGTTGCATTACCATTTTCAACCTTTGTTGGTTTGTGTAAGCAACACAAGCAAAAAATGTACGATGGTTGTGATGATTATGTTGAACCAGAAATAAATCGTCAAGTAGACTTGAACTTGGAGTCACCCTCCTTGCTTTCTGGCGATGTTGCTCCTCAACAGCTCTATTTAGCCCAGGTGACTTTACAAATATACGCCTTTTGCTTCTTAATTCTGTTTGGGCCATGTTTATGTCAGTTTTAGTGTCGTAGTGTTATGTGTTTGATTAGTGGTAATGCCGTTGCAAATTTTGGAATGAAATTGGACTCTAATAATTCAGGCTCCAATTATGAGTGCTGAGAATGAAGAGACAGTTCAACTGGAAACTCTGAAGGAAGATATAGTAACGGTACCATGTTTCTCTCTGTAACTCTATGTTGACTAGTAAATAGCTCTTCCATAGAGGATTCCTTCGACTCTTTGCAACTGTTATTTTTTTTTTTCCAAATCTTTTTGATAAGTTTTTCCACTATTGCTTAATCTGCACAGCCTGCATTTTTGGAGACAAAGAAACTAGCTGCTATTAATCTGTGGATGAACAATGCTAAATCTAAATCAAGTACTCACTATGATCCACACCATAACTTACTATGTATTGTTGCTGGCTGCAAACAAGGTAAAGTTAGTTTGAATGTTTTGGTTTCATGATGCTCATCTTGTACTCCTACACCTAGTCTTTCTTTAAATGGTCTCTTGACTAATTTGTTTTACTTGTTACTGTATCTCACATTGGTTAAATCTTGTGTTTGGTATGTTTGTTTACTGGGCCTCCACCTAGTAGTTTAAGTTTACTGGTTGGGTTTGCTAACAGTGGTAATTTGCTTGAATCTGATAATGCAGTTTCTTATTAGTTAAATTAGACCCAGATCCTAATTCTTTTACCCCTTTTTACCTGTCATTGCAGTTGTTTTATGGCCTCCTGCTGCAAGTCCCATGCTATATCCAATGTCTGTCTACGGCGAGGCCTCAAACCATAGGTATTCTACTTCATGCGTCAGTATTAGGAAATCAGCTTCCTTTTCTCTTTTCTGCTAGAATATGAAATCTTATTTCTTTCAGCTCTTGATTGCTGTGAGGATGGGATTTTATGTTGGTGTAATTAATCTTCTTATTTGACAACATTCTTGTGGCAGTTCTATTTCTCTAGAAAATCCTGATTTTTCAATTTATCCAAGAGCAGAGCATTCCGGGGAGTTCTCTCAGAAGGTTATTCTTCATGCAGGTGATGCACTTTTCATTCCTGAAGGCTGGTAAGCATAAACGCTCATATTTATGACAAGGTTCTCTTTGTCAGGAGATATATTTTCGATAATTCTTTCATGCTTTACAGTCTATCAAACCTACTCCTCTTTGATCTAGCGATTTCTTGGTTTCAGTCTTTTTTGATATTAGGAATAGAGACAATATATTAGTCTTCTTCAGTTTCAACTTTGTTGGATTCATGATGTCAGAGGAATGGAATAAATGTTGACTTGGATTTGCATAACTGCATCATTTTATGCTGTTTATGACAAAAATGCACTGCACATATGTCATATCCTTTTTGTAGCTCGTTTATAGTCATTTGTCATTTGACTTTATAATTTGCCTCTTATGCGGATAAAATTGTACATCTTAATCAATTTTCGCATTTAAATAATGTTTCTTGTAAATCTTGAACTTCATCATTTACTTACTTTTGAGTATAAAACTTAAACCGAGCAGGCAATGCATGTGCTCTGAATTATATAACCTATGCCAGATTGTATGGTTATAAACTGAATGCTTTGAATGCTTGCTTTCATGCATTTACAAGGGAGTTGAGGTGGATCATTAATTTAATGGTTTAAATAATGTATGCTTTGCACTGACACCTCTTGGAGCTTTTTGGCATAAGCCACCAGCACTTTGAGTTGTTATTCGGTGTTTTAATAATAATTGAAGTATTTACTCGCTTCTATCTCAAAAGGAAGGAAGGATACTCTAGTATGCCTTCCCCCTATTCCCGGCCATAGCACGGGGTGTGACAGTAGTTTTTCATGTACCTTGTTCCAAATCAACCACCAGGTTGGTTGATTGTTGTTCTTACGGTTGCAGGTTCCACCAAGTAGATAGTGATGATTTAACTATAGCTGTTAACTTTTGGTGGCGGTCCAGCATAATGTCTAGCTTGTCAGAACACATGGATGCATATTATTTGCGCAGAATACTGAGGAGGTACTTGTGGTCATTTTCTCTAATTTCTTTTTTTCCTAGGTTTTGTCTTCTTATTCATTATTCAACTTGAAGATAATTTTGTCAAGCTTTACTAATGTAGTAAGCTAATCCGAGTTTTTGTTGCGATATCATGTTTCCGCTGCCCATCAAATCAACATTGTCTATTAAAGAATGATGGATAGAGAAATGGTATGTATATCACTTTGATTTGTCATTTTGTCATTTGCTGTTATTCTTGACAATTGTTGTTGAAACTGCTGTTGATAGTTATGGCTTAATATTGCCTTCTTCGTGCTTCCTTGAAAGAAAAAAGAAAAAAAAAATTCTTTTTAATACACTAATATATGAACCCTTCTCCAATTATCTTGATCATAGTTCATTAATTCCCCCAACCCCCCTGAACGTTCTATGTATTTTGGATTTCATTTTGCTGAAATTTTCTATGAAAGCTTGAGGAATTTTGGCATATACATATAAAAGTAAACATGGTCTTCCATTTTGTCTAGTCTCCACCAACTATTTGTGGCATCTGAAAATAATTTATCTTAGAAGATTGAGGATTGTTGTAGTCAAAATTTTCTTATAAATTATTTATATAATTTTCACCCTTGACCATGTTCAGACTAATACAATATACGAGTCAATGAACTATTCATATTGTTGATGAAATAAATAATCTAATGTTCCTTTTTTGGTTTTTCTTTATTCAGTATCATTGGGCAGTTACTTCCCCCTTTTCCCTTCTTTTTCTTTTCAATTGGATTTTTTTTTTTTTCCAAAAGCATTCTAATGTATATCTATATTTAATATTAGGACAGAACCAAGCACTGGCTAAGGCTTCTTCTGCTGATAGAGAGAGACTGAAAAGGCATGCATGTGAGATCCATACTAATGGAGACCTAGGTCAGTTTATGACAAGCATGGTTAATAATGTAAAATATATGGAATTACTTTGCCATCTTAATTCTAGGGGCAATTTATGATGACTGAAGTTGATAATATTCGACAGATAGTATGGAGCATGATTTGGACCAGTCATGTCAGAAACAGGATTTGAGAGGAAAGGAGCCACAGCAAAGAATCCTCTTACAGAAAATAGGACCCTGTTCTCTCCAGGCACTACATGATCTTGTTTCTTTAGTCCATGAGTGTGTCAATGTTGCTGATATAAATCAACCTATGCAGTCTTCTTCAACATTTAATTCTGAGCTAAATGTCCAAAATGATAATGGAAAAATCACGACAACCAAGATGTTTCACTTGGAAGATGATCCAATTGCTAAAATTCTGTGGACCCTTGAACCGCATGCACTTCAGGAAGTCTTTGTTGTTATGGCAGTAAGTTGTAATTTCCTATAAAACTTGCTCTTTCAATTGGTGCTGAAATTTCTTTTATAACTGGATTGAATTTCCTATAATCTAGATATGGTCTTAAAAAATTTTGTGTTATTATGGATAAACAGCCTTGTGCATCTCTTATTCAACTTGTCACCATATCAAAATTTCTGAAAATAGGGCTTAAAGAAAGCTTCCGTTACATCTAATATACATTATCGCAAACTAAGTATAAATTTGATGGTGTTGAGTCAGATGAACGATTTTTCATTTATTGCTTGTTGAATGCAGATAGTTTTATAATAACACTCCCCTCTTTTCTCCTCATTATTCTTTTCAGCACAACTTCCCTAGAACTTTGGAGGTTCTAATACTGCACTTACTTTCGCCAGTTGGGGCGGAGGTCCTTACACGTAAATTTGATGAGATGGACCAAAAGACTTCTGAAGAAGATAGGTATCTTAATTTCTCATGGACCATTAAAATGTTTGGAAAAAGAGAATACATGAAATTTTTATTCCCAGTGTTATATTAACTTTTCCTGATCGCAGGAATAAATTTTATCAGGTTTTTTATGGTGCATTTGATGACCAATTTGCTGCAATGGACGCAATCCTGAATCGAAAAGAGTTATTTGCGCTTCAGGTAATCTTGTGATCTTGTTGGATTATGACTTTGGAACTTGTGTATGACGTGCATTTTTCTTGTTACTTAGATGTGTTGTGCTCTCTTCAGAGGAAGTGTCCAAACTGATATTTTCTTACATCTGAGGTTTGAGATGTTAACATTTTTCATCGGCGATTTGAAGTTGTTAAGCATGTTTATGATTATTAACTAGCAAGGAATAGGCTTAATCCATGTGTATTACTATCATGATCATGTATGGGAAAGATACTGTCATTTATGCTTTAATATAGGAATATAATATTGGACTCCTAGTCAAAAGTTATCTTGATGGATTTGGGTGGGGATAATTTTTCTATTACCACAATTTCTATCCAAAAACTTGTCCATCTGACATTCAGATGACACATTAATATGATATACTGTGCCATTTCATGTTACATCATCTTACTTCACCTGCCAGGCTCAATACGTATCTGTTTAGTAGACAAGTGGACGGTTCCGTCATAAGATAATAAAATTAATAGTTTTATCATAATGATGTGGCTTTATGAGTTCTTGACTTGAAATTTCCACATAAGATGCCATTTCAGAGTCTACAATTTTGGGGTAGAGATCAGGCGTTGCAGTAACCATAGGCTTGTAGCTTGTCATGTTAGCAACTGCCCACGCATGTTCTTGACATTAACAATTCTGCGGGATTATTCTGCCTTATAATTTCTCATCATTATGTGCTGAACTCAGCTGATATGGATCTCGGGAATATATTTTTCGGAGCTAATAACTTTTATAATATTGATTTTTCCCAAACGGCCATCTTTCATATCATTGTTTCCAATGAGCCCATTCTATTATGATCAGCATTATGTAGTATCTGTAACTATCACCATCTCCATAGCGGCCACGTGCATGTGTAGGCTTATTTGCATCTGTTGTGTATCAGTTTATGACCGATATAGAATGTGCTTACAGACTACAAAAATCTGCTTCGATATGTCAAAAAATAAACACATCTTTGGATGTCTCTGAGCTCAGATGAATAGTTCTGCATGCGAGATGTATATTCATGTTTTACCAGTCTCTGTTGCAGGCATTCAAGAATGTCATGGATAAATATTTGGGAGAAGAACTTTGATTCCCAAAGCTCATCGACCTGATGAGATTTCTAGTGACACAAACTTCTTTAAAGAAATTGGTCCTGACAGGAATTGCAAGATAGTAAATAATGCCAAATTCATAGCAGAAGCTCTGTCTCAATCGGTACTTTACATGTGAGTCATCTGCAATTTTGTAAGAAAAGAATGATTGCGGTCTTTGAGTAGTGCCAAATATTTCAGCTTTGTATATAAATTTCTGCTCTATATTTGTTTGACTTGAAATTTCACTCAGATGAATTCTTTTAACTCTTGGATTAATCAAATTTTGAACCTCATGATTTTATCGCATTGATTGAGATGCAATGATATCTATCAAGATTCTGAGCAAACCTTCTAGGTTAGAATGATAAGTTCATTTATTTTCCACATTAAGGACACTTCGTTTGTCTTTGTTTCTCTTTGTTTTTATTACTTTGTAAAAAGCATCACATGTAATTGTTTAACCCAGTGCCCGGTTGGGAAAGGGGAAGAAGTGGGTGGCATGAAATCTTGAGAATATATTATGATCTGATCAAAATAAACAATGTTCCTAAAGTGTCATCAGCTAAACAATCTGTAGATGAGCCAAGTGGAGTGAGTTCTAATAATGGTGACAAATTTGGGACCTTCTCCACTCATAGGTAAAGTTGTCATGATTGCTACTCCCTTTAGTTATCATCTCTTATATTCTTTTCTCTTTATTCACTTCGAATTGCTACTATTATGTGAAACCTGTGAAGAAGGAAAACATTGCCACGCCCATACAAAATATTAACTCCAAATGCTTTACTTGTGTCTCAATGATAGTACTCAATAGGGTTGTGGAAAGAAGTGTAATATGGGGATTTGCGGCAGAGTGAAAAGAAGAAAAGCACATAAAAGAAGGGTGGTAATTATTAGGGTGGGTTTGGAAGGAAGAAAAGAGGCAAAAGTTAGGCTTGTTGGGATGAGATTCTCTGACGGAAGATGACATAAGCAAGTAAGTATGTTGATACTTGAGAGAGGAAAAAGAAAAGGGTTAAGAGTAAGAGGGAATAGAAGCGAAGCTTTTGGCTTGTCTGTTTGTGCGCTAGTCATGAAGATAAAAAGAGCCAGTCTTTTTTACTAGGCAAATAGCACGTAATGTACCTAAACCCTGCAACTGGCATATACTTTCTAAAAGCTTGGATATACCATAAAACCCAGGCTACCTTCCCCTTTCATTAATCCCAAGGCCTGGCCTGAGTGGCCTCCCTCCTTTGCTGAATACTGAATATCCACTCGAAGTTGTGGTGACAAAAGATAATGGCCCATTCTTTTTCTTATCTTTAGCCATCTGAGAGCTGTAGACTCTATTCAGCCATTTGAAGTTAATTAGGTTATTAGAATAGCTATGCTTCTTAAAAATTTTGTTACCGTAAGCATGAGGTTCCAGAATCCTGTGTACCTGTCACCTGTGGTGTTTTAATCATCAGGGGCCTCTTTGTTAGATCATACATGTGCAGAGGTGTCGTGATTAAGTAAAATGATCGAGATTGATTGATCAATTGGTGGGTCATGCTCGTGCAGGAAAAATGAAAAAAAAAAAAAAGGTGAGGGAAGTCGAGCACTAACCAAGGTATTTTTAATTTTTTAAATGTTGATGCATGGAGATTAAGCAGCCAAGCCAACTAAAGGTGTGCTGATATGGGGACGTGCACAGAAATTGATAAAGGGAGGGTGTTGAAGAAAAAGAAGATTGAGAATGGTAAATTTAAAGTTACAAACTTTGAAAGTTATTAAGCATCATTTTCATAACCGTTGACATTGTTTCTTCTTTCAAATTTTTCTTTATTTCCCTTTTGTTGTTTTAGTGCCACTATCTTTCGGACCACAATCACACCCGCACAAATTCACATAAACACCATAAACTCGGTAAGCCCCTTTTTTACTCGCGCTTATAGCAGGTTTTACAACTATCTCTATCTCCAGCAGTACTCGTCTCTTTAGAAGAGCTGCGTGTTTCTTAAAATTTTCCAACTTTTTTTTTCTTAGTATCCCAAAAGAAAGTTATAGTGGAAAAGAAGTTCTCGGAAACTGATTACATGTAATAAGTCACCATTAAAATATGATACAGAGGGAGAAAAAAGACTTTCCAAAGAGGTGTACTTGTGGTTTGCAGTAAATGGGGGGAAACGGAAATTCCACTGGGTTTCTGTCTTCGAAGTAATGAATTAACCGCTGATTTGATGATTCCAGCAACTGATCGAGCTAAAATGTTTGCCCAAGTCAAAGGCAAAAATTTGCTCTTAACTTTTTTATAGTAATTTGAAATTTTCCAAAAAGACGTGAGAAATATGTCTTATTTAATTTACTTGATGATTGAACAGCTTGGCAAACAAAACGCGACCGAAATAGATTGGACAAAGTGTGAATTATAATATCATTTCAACCATTTGTTTTTTTTTTCACGAACCATTTGTTTAATTACTCAATTCATTAAATCTTTATGGAAGGGGTAAAAAAAAAAAGCCTAAGTCATTAAATGAAAGTTCAAAATCACATCACTGGTACCGACAAAGTGTTAGCTCTATTGACAATGAAGTCTCTTTAAATAATTTAATTGAGTTTGTTCTTAAGTTTGAGTTACAGGAAAATCGTATTTATTAGGAAAACTTATGCCTCTCAGTTCGAATAATAACTTATAATCTGAGTATTGGTACAAATTTAAGAGTACTTTTTACAATTAAGACCCTCGCCACAGTACTTTATGGTTAAGAAAAAAAAAATCACATCACCGGAGTCATATAAATATTTTCGATTTATTCACATGCAGGCTTATATCATCATGAAATGAAATGGGCTATCACCATCAACTTGGTTGGTTAGAAGGGCACATTCGTCAATACCAAGAGAGCGCGGCATGGCCCTCAACCGACACTCTTATCTTCCGTATCTTGCTAGCTTAATCATTGATATTGATTGTCCCAGTAATCTTGTTCTTACAATTTTTAATTTCATTTTTGACAGTAATTTCAATTAAAGGAGGGTGAATTCGTAATCGTCCTTCATCCAAGATTATTATTGAAGTGTCACCATCATGAGAGGAGAGTGCATACTGATCACACGAACACGATACATGGATTTTCATTTGTTTTTATCTATCCTTCACCAAATACAATGGATTAGACTCTGAAGACTTGCATGCAACCCAATAGTGGGGGCGCACGACAATTATTAAAGCTTATCGCATATTGACGACCACGAATTTTTCGTTCGTGTGCATGGAAACCCCATGCATACGCCTTCATGTTCAATAACTAAAGATAATATTAAATTATATGACAGACAAATCAAATTTAGAGTATTAACTATAGTTTCTTACTAATTAAAAGTTTGTGGTACGTAGATTCTGGGGATTCATTGGAGAAAGTGTGTAGGCAGGAGACATATTCAAAGAAACCTTGGTTCTTCTAAAGTGGAAAAAGACAGCTTAGCTACCAGTCTAAACCCTCAAGTACAAGTCAATAAGTCGTAGGCAAATAATAATACTTTTAAACCCATATTGGTTGGTCCTTAATATATGTGTAATATTTATTATTGCCAATAAATTAGTCTAAATCCGTGATACCTCCATGACCATTCAAACCCTTGGCATAATATAATATAAATAATTATTAACCTTCATGCATTCATGTTAGGAAATATTTTGTTGGAAGATTTGGCAGGTCCTTTTTATTATTAAAGTTAAAGATGTTGTGCCACAATTATTGGAGAAGAATAGGAGTAGGTTATGAAGCGGCTCAAATTTTAATTTACAGTTGTCAACGAGATGAAATACCTCTGTTCACGATCTTGGTAGGCATATATGGGGGCCATGGACCAATTGTCCTTTAATCCCCTTTGGTGCATACTCTCTAGAGGACTCAAGTTTATCGTCTTTTAATTTCTTGAACAAAACAAGAAAGATTCTAAGTTCACAGTGAGGACAACATTACAATGTTGTTGACAACGATCAGCAAAATAAAAAGGGACCAGTAAGTAAGGAACAAATGAAACAAATTTTTACCCTAGATCCCCATTGTAGCAAATTCTCATTACCTATTCTCTATTTAATCATTATATGTTATAGCTGTCGTGATAAAGATGGGACATAGTGTGTCACTACAAAAGAAAACCCGTGAGTTATAATAATATCTCTGTAATATTGTGCATGTGACATTCTACTCGGCTGCAAGAAAAGTACATTAAAATGCCACAGCCAAAATGCAACCTCATTTTCACTTAAATCTGATGAAAATATTGCAGAAGGGACAAAACCTAGATTAATTAATAAAATGCAGCAAACTCCCGAGCAAAACAGCATAAGCATTTAGAAGTTTAAAACCCAAATGAAGCGCATTCACGATACATTAAAATAAAAGTTACATAAAATTAATATTTCAACTTTTCATTTCTTCAACAATCGCCCCATGTTTCCGATTCAGCTGGCTCCGCAAATCCAAAGCCCTGGGGTCTCAACAATGTGTGGCCTCTCTCATATGGGTGGAAATCTAAGCCTGCCGTGGAAGTTAGCGCATTCCTAACGTTTACGCTAACGTTAGCTCCTCCATTCACATTTTCATCACCGTTACCATCTCCAGTGAGACCCAGAAAGTCCCTCGTCAGCTGGTCACTCTTTTGCCACGTGGAAAGATTTCCAGACGTGAAGCCCAAGTAGGCATCCGGCGAGATGTGGCTCACCGAGTTAAAACCAGCTAATTCTCCCATGTTGAGTTGAGTCGTCGTCATGTGGTGACCCATTGACTGATGAACTTGCTGTGCAGCAGTTGCACTACCAACAGTTGCAGCCTTTTGGAGAAGTGCAGTGGCTGACATGTGGTGAGCTGACGTGGCAGAAGCGTTTAAGCTCGGCTGTGTCCTCATGTGAAGGTCTTGGTAGGGTGAGGTTATCAAGGCCTTCGTTGTTGCTGCCACTGCTTGTGGTTCTTGAAAGTACTGAGAAGAAGAGAGCGGTAGTGGGATTTGAAAATGGTGAGTTTCAGACTTGATATAAAGTGGGTTTGAATGAGGGTCGTTATTGGGGTTATTACGGTTAGGGTTAGGATTTTGAGGTGGGTCCCATGGAGTGAGCGCAATGTGGGTTGTTGTGAAAGGGAAGAGAGAAGACGATGAATGGTTTTGTGATGCAATGTGGAGAGGGTGTCCATTTGTGTTAATTGTGGTGGCTAGTTGGTTTGCTGAGAGTCTTGCACTTTCCTCCGCTAATGCATCACAAAATGCTCTGTGTGTTATGAAGCTATCCTTCCTGTGATTTCAGAAAGCAAGCAAGATTAAAATACATCAATGTCTAATTAAAGGATTGTATATAGTAATCGTCTTTAGTCTATCTTTTTTTTTTAAATAGGGTGTCTCTTATGGTTAAATTAAATAAAGAAAAAGGTGAGATTAAGGCCATGCATGCGGATATTGGATAGGGACCAAAAAGTCATAAAGCTTACGACACAAAGGTGAAAAGAAATTATCTTTGATGGTCAAATTTAATGCATGACATTTGATTGATGTCTATGCATGCAATCGCAAAATGCATTGGCATAGATGTACAGGCTCAACATATCAAGAAAATGTTAAATTTCGACAACACGAATAAGTATTTAGAAACTAGAGCTCATGCATGTAACAAAGATATGCAATTGATGAAAACCCACATGTCCACTCATGGAGGAAAAATGATAAGAACTCAGCATATCAGATATTCTTGCAGATTTATCAACTTTCCCTCATGATGAATTTCAGAGTTTCAGTGTTCTCACTGCAACTGATAATGGCATGCTTCTTTTTTTTTAAAAAAAAAAGAAACGAAAAAAAAAAAGAGGTCACGGGTATTCTTAGCCATGAAAACCTAACGGCAAGTAAGTAATTTCCTTAACTTTTTGTTGTACCTAGAGCATATCTTCATCATTGTCTTGGAGACTACAGTCACTTCATTACAAAGAAGAATAACACCTTTTTAAAACAAATTCAACCCTTGCATGAAACTGCATAGTATCAAACTCTTCTAACAAATTAATTAAAAATAGCATTAAAGTTGAAGATATGATGTAGATCAATCATGGTTTTGCCCAAAAGAAAAATTGTCATGTACTTTCTTCAAAAACTCAAGAATTTCCAAAAAAAAAAAGAATTAAGAAAATAAAATCATCTATCGCTATGAACTCAGACAATATAAAACTTGATTGTTCTTTTCAAGCATGAACTTGGCAGCAGATTCAGTTTTCAGAGATATAGTATCCGGTTTCCTCTTGCAATGACTACTGCAGCAGACAATTTATATTAATGGTGTCTTCTTCCGTACATTTATCTCAGACATAATATTCATGCAGCGGCTACCAATCTTTTTGTAAAATCAACACACGCTGAATAAAAAACAAAGACCATCCTAGAGATAAGAGACTTCCCACGTTGCACTAAAGACCAATCTTTTTTCTATAAATTCAATTTCTTTAAAAAAAAATACCTTGAGAAAAGGGTTCCACAGTCACATCTATATTCTCTAGTTCCACAGGTTTTAGAATGAGCCTTCCAATCAGATTGAACAGCATAGACCTTTGAGCATTTCTCACACTTCCATTTCCTCTCCCCATGTTTTCTGCAAAAGTGTTTCTTAATACCTGTAAGATCACCAAGAGCTCTTGAAGGATGGTGATGAACACAAGATGGCTCAGGACAAACATATGCTTTCTTTTTTATGATATCTTTGTTGCTCCTTTGCTTCAATTTCCATGGTAGGTTATGGCCTCTCCTGTGAAGTTGCAGGTTCTGGTCTCTTTGAAACCCTTTGTTACAGACCTCACACACAAATCTGTTGGTGGCCAATAAAGTCTTTGGAGATAATGCAATCACTTCCGCGTCAGGGTCTGCAAAACCACAAGTTTATAAAATGAAAACCTAATAAGCTAATTAAATTTTGAAGAGATTGGATAAGAATTATTAATTAATGATCTTTTTAATTACCTGGGTTTCCAGGGAGGCTTCTCTTCTTCTTGACTTTTTGCGATTGCTGCTGAGGAGAAATAGTAGAAGCAATTAAATTTAAGCCACCAAAATCTTGAACCCTAGTGCCAGAGGAGACACTAGCAGCTTCCTCAGACAAAGAGGTTGAATTGGATATAGCAGCACCAGCAGCAGGAGGAAACATATTGTGTCCGTGTATAGAAGAAAACTCCAACAAAGTAAAACAAGAAAATTAACTTCACTTTGAATCTTTTTTTTTTCCCCGTTTTTGTTTGATTGATACTTTAGTTAACCCTTTCTTTGCAGTACGTAAGAAGAAACAAGAATTTGAAGGACCAGCTGGTGAGAAGTGAGAAGTGAGAAGTAGAGAATCACACAATTTTAATTTTGGCGGGGTCGCTATCTAGATTCTAGCTGCTATATAGCCATGGATTGCCTTCTGAGCAACTCTGCAAAAACCAATGGAGATATGTCTCTTTCTAATCATCGTCATCATAGCAAAGCAGCTGGCTCTCCCATGCAATCAAAACATGGAAAGAACAGACAATAAAATTGTTTTTTTCTCTAAACCCTCACGACCACTATCCAATAACACTTACTATTATAAAAAAGATTATATATAAAGACAGAGAGAGATACAGCTAACGAAAAGAAAAGGGAAATTTTCAGTGGTTTGATGATTAAAGTGGCAGATTAAGAAGCAGGGGGTGGTGAAATAAAAAAATAAAAATGAAAAAGATCAAAATTTGAAAAAAAAATTACTGGTTAAAAAAAAATTGCTAAGAATTCTGCAAAGTGGAAAGATAGAAAGCTAGCTTAAGCAAAGTCGATAGGAAATTAGGAGGAATCAACCCACTTGATTCATTTTTCATTCTTGTTTAAAATAATATTAATACTATTTTTTTTTCTTTTGGGGAGTATGACGTTGGCACTTTTTGTCTTTTCCTTTGTTCCTGTTATAAAACACCCAAACCCTAAAAAGGGCCTTGATTTGAATGGGAATGATATTAAAAGGAGGGATTGTTTACCAAAGGACTTAAAAGAAAAATGGGAAGCTTAAAAAGCTTTTGGCAGTAGGGACTAGAGTGGCAAAGGCAAAGAGAAATAGATAGGGCTTCTTAACCTTTTCAAAAAACCCACTACTAAAATGATTGATCTATTGATTGATTCTCAGCTCATACAGTGAGTTTAATTTAACACCATTTATACATTAGTAAGAAGCTTGAAATTCAGCTATTTGATTATAATTTAATCAGGGAATGAAAATCAGATAAATAATTATATTTCAATTCAATAATATCCAACTTTAAAATATTGTTCTCTTAATGAATTTTTTTTTTTATCCTTTGAATTATTGCAGACTTTGTGGACTCCCACCCAAGTAATTCTTGTTTTTAATTATTTTGTTGGTGATTTTTCTTTCCCTCCCTGTTTCTCTTCCTTTTACAATTATTCTCTCACATAGTGTACAGTGAAAGTGCCGAAGCAAACCCCACCAAGAGGGAATTTGGAAGGCCTCTTCTTTTTCCCCTTCTTTAACTTTTTTTTAAAAAAAAAAAAAATTCCAAACCCATTTCTAAAGCCACAAGGAGATAGCATACTTGACCACTTTTATCCTCTTCATTTATCGATATTAAATTGTTTAATTAGATGAAATTCTACGACTTTGGTGCCTCGAATGGTAAATATCTATTGCAGCTGAAAAATTTAATAAGGGATTCCCTTTCTTTAGAGGGCACGCGTGGCCTTAGTAGATGGCATGGCATGCAACTCTTTTAGTGCTAATTGCTGCATGAGAAAAGACGCAGCTTCCATGCAAATTAACCAATTCTCTCTAAGAGATATATATAGGACCCATGCAAATGGCCAGTTAATTAAATACTGTACATCCCTTTTAAAATCCTCTGGAATCCTATGTGTGTCTTTTGATCTCAATCTTTTGAATCATTTAAGCTTTTGAGTAAGATTCATGTTCTTTTTCTTTTCCGATAAGATGAGATTTATGCTTCATTGATTCACCTTTAAGGCCAAAAAGGCAGTTCTCTTGCTTCTGGCTGCGAATATACATTACACCTAAAATAAAAATATTTAATTTGCTCTTGCTCAATACTAGTCAATATTATTCTTGCTATAACTACTGGTTTATTAGTGAAATGGAAGCTTCTAGGAAACCTTCATAGAACACGACGACTTTATCAAGAATGACTAAACGCCATCAGTTTTAGATTTTAGCTGCGACTAGTCATTTGACAGAGTAGGGTATTATCAACAAGTAGGCAGATGGAGGGCGGCTTTTGTTTTTATGTTTGTAGAGCGGTCAATGATTTATTAGTTTGAAATAAAAACAAAAAAAAAAAAACAAATTGATCTATTATTATTTATTTGTCTACAGCATACAAATATGTAGTTTTTTTTTAAAAAAAAAGAAATTTAGACGTTCAGTTAGTGCAAATGCGGTCAACTAATACTAGCCAGACTGGTTTTAGTGATACATTTATGCAGTGTTTATTTTTTAGAGTATGAGTAAGAAGTCTAGATTTTTCCCACTCTGCGATTTATTTGGTAATTTTAAGGAGAGAGTGGGAATCCCACTCCGTTGGACTCACTTTTTTATGGAGTGGGGAGTGGGATTTCCACTCTCATGGGAGAATCCACTCCCACCTCTTTTATTTTTACTTTATATTTAATAAAATAAATAAATAATATCATATTTATTAAATAATATTATTTTATTATTTTATAAATTATATTTATTAAAAATAAAAATATTAAACATATTTAAATATAATAATATTATATTTATTAAAAATAATAAGTCACATTGATTCTAAGTTAAAATTACTT